>CM032463.1:23858426-24330433 GCA_019059595.1 Marasmia exigua
GAGGCAGGGTCACTACCAATTGCGCCATCCGGTCAGTCGAAGATATTATAAGTAACTATGTATTTACAAAAGAAAGTTTTAAGATATTATAAGTAACTATGTATTTACAAAAGAAAAGTACGAAATATAAATATTTTTAATTCCACTGTTAATTAGATATCCGCAACACGAGTTCTTGAGTTACCTATCTCGGAGTCACATGTTTTTTTTTATATTCTAGGCGGAAGACGAGCAGACGGATCACCTGATGTGATCCGATTGACGCGACAGTGGAGTCACAAGTGCGCCGCCAACCTTTTAAAACCCGCTTTCCCCCGAATTGATCAGACATATTTCCTCAATTGATAATGAACCAAACGTGTTTGACACTAAGCTGAGATTTGATTTTAAGAAATTAGACAGTTTTGTTTACTTTGATGTGTGGCTGTACGTATTTGTTTGATCTTAGTTGGGCTTGATAAGTGGATTAATTTCGACCTTTGACATTCAGCTAATACTCAAGACGTGATATACCTTCAATATAATTAATACGACTTCTCGCGCTTTCACCTTCTAATCATGTTTGGATGTCAGTGTAATTACAAAATTGCTTTGTAAGAGGTAATTGTGTTAATATTACATGCTTTGATGTGAAGCAAATACTACATTTAGATATAATTAGTACCTAATGACTCTAAATTGTTCCCTTTAATAATGTCCTCCAAACCGATATTTCGGTCATGGCGGCCAATCTCAGCGATCAGCCATCGACGCAGGACATATTATAGTGCACAATTAGTATTTGCGCAGATTCAAGTGCACTCTCTGTTCCCGTATTTTGATGGGACACCAGTGTGACACGACCGAAGAGAGATTAGGAGCAGGACCAATGGCTTAACGTGCATTCCGAGGCACGGGGGTACAAGACCGCCAACTTCCAGACTCCAGGCTAACAATGAGAATTTCATAATAGAAAAACTCAGGTTTAAATTTTTGGCCCGACCCGGGGATCGAATCGCTACCTACCGATCCTAATCGAAACCTACCGACCCACTAACCATTGCGCCACCGAGGTAGTAGTGTACCTTTTATTGAGAGAGTCAAAAGTATTATACGCTAGCCAAGGTGTAGGCGAAAATCTTTGAACACAAATGTTGACTTCGCTACATAATAACCTTTTTTCGAAATTTTTACTGTTCCGGAGCGCATGATATGAAAATAAGCAGAAATAAAAAAATAAACTATACTTAAGACGATACCGCAACGAAACTGGCGCGGTCAACTAGTTTATGTTGTTTTTTTAATTACTTCAATGATATTGATAATGATAATTTAATAATTAATTTAATTTAATAATTTATTTCAACATAACCAGATAGGTACATATTATAAACAAAGTTTGGCCTCTTCTTTTAAGTGCAAGAAGCACTTGTGCCAGAAAAGGCCGCTCTTCCTTAACACTTATTACATTCTAAGGTACAGTTAAAAAGTAGCAATAAAAACAGCATTATAAATAATAGTAAAATAAATAAATAAAATAAAGTTAAGCATCTAACAACATTACATCAAAATAATTACAACCAAAATAGAGAGCATGCTTGCTGTTTGATGCGTTTTGAGTGTTTGTATGAGTGTGAATGAGTGTGTGTTGATGATGATGTTAAAGGAAAGTTTTTTTTTTAAACCCATTTATATAATAATTAATAGTAACAATAATTTTAATGATTGCTAAATATGACCACTGAAGGTGGTCTGGACGTGCAGTGAAATTAAACAGATTTCTGTAGAGAATTCGGGGATATATTTTCAACCGAAAGTTATAAAAACAAACAGAAATTTGGGAGATTAATTTTAGATTTTTCGCGACGACAGCTATCTAGTCTTTAGGTGTCAAAAGAGATGCATCCGGGCAATGTGCAAACTTAAAAAAACCGATACTTGCAAGCCATTTTTCGTAGAATTAAAGATACCTGACAATGCCCCCCTTATATATATTTGAATTAGCTGTGTTTGTTAGACAAAATCCTGTAACTTATTTAAAATCATAAACAGAAAACGGACCCCGCACGTTGTTATGCACTGTGAATCCCATACAACATAGAACCTGCTCAATATAGCAAAAGTGTGTTTGTTATGGCGCCAACGATATATAACAAAATTCCTAGCACAATAAAACAATGTAATGACCTTGCAATATTTCAGAACTAAATGTTCAACTATTTAATCTAAAATGCGTTTTACTCTGTTAATGAATATTTAGAACACAAATGAACTTTGCCATAGTAATTCAGAGATTTATTTTGACTTGCTATACAATATTTCATTTATTTAATGTGAATTTCGATCATTGTAATAATATTTAATTATTACGAACTACCTGATTATGACATCAATTAGGTACTGTACTTCCTATGACATTGTAATAATAATGTAATCTCGAAATTTATAATTTGTAGGTCAGTGAAAAATAAGTGTGACATAATACTCTCCAATAATATCTTTTTTTTTCCTATGTATTGAGTTTCATATTAGGAAGTGGGACTTGCTATTTGATACAAGTCATCTGCTGTCAATGTTATATTTGTATTTCGCTGTACTATTTGTTTTGATTCGCCGTAATCGGTTATATTATTATTATCGTAAATTATTATTATTGTCTTACTGGATTGCGAAAAAATTATTGTAATTGTGTGTGCTTACTTTAAAATTGAGTTTTCCAACTATAGTGAATGCAATGACACTCAGCAGACGGTAGAGGATGTCATTCATCAGTTAGGATTGAAATATGATATCAATTGCCACGAGTCTTTGGCTTGAGTAACAAAGTCAAAGACTTTGCATACACATGTAGCTACTTTTCATTAAACCTTCTGATAATTTTAAATTACTTAACTGTTATTACACATTAACATTATTCATTATTAGTGAATGAAATACTGTTCTGTGTTATACTTTGTGTCGAGTACAAATCTCTATCACATAGCAGAAAAAACGAACGTCCTTACAAAACCGTCAGGTGATCCGTCTTGTCGTCTGCCCCCTATCTCGTAAAAAAAACAGTACATCAAATTTCACTTCTCTATACTGTGGCGTGTAACTCCGCACCTTGTCGCTACGGAATCCGAAGCAACACTTTGGCGGGAGTCGCGAGCGCGCGCGGTCGCTACGCCGTAGCCGGTAGCTCGTAGCGTCGTAGTCGCGGGAAGTACTTCGCGAAGTTTGTGTCAATGTGAGGATGCTCAAGTGAGGACTAGTGAGCGAGGAATAATATTTTGTAAGTTGTTTTGTTTTCCTTTGTGTTCCATTGGGAGTTTCAGAGATTAGAATTGTTTTTAATGAGATTGCAACCATGAACCTTATTTTTGAATATCAAAAAATTACATTTAAATATTATCCGTACCATTGGAAAAAAAGTCATAATATTTTTAATGTATGATGATTTGAAAGAGTTGTATACACTTACAAATTAGCCTATGTAAATGAATATATTTTGAATTCTGATTTTAAACTTCAGTTTTCACGTCGCGATCCCAACAGCGCCAAATATTGGCAACTCAAAAATAAAATACATAGTAGCAATGGCGTAAAAACTTTTCTCATATTGACCATGAAAGTTTCAATGACGCATGCCATCAATAAGTTAGGTGGTTTTGATTGGTAATTGTTGTTCTTTGTTTCAACTATTTTGTTTAATACGCTCGGAAAGGCTTTGTTTTTTAACCGACTTCAAAAAAGTAGGTTTTCAGTCGTATCTGTTTGTATGTTTTTTGTTCCATATAATTTACTGACTTTATTTGATAAGATAAAAAGATTACCTACATTTCAATGGTATAATAAAAAGAAAACTTACGTAAACTAAAAATCATAATTACAAATTTATTTATTTCCTACCATCAGCATTTATAACGCAGTTATGTGTAAATACGTAAAATTACAAAATGGAACCCTCTTTTGATTAATTTTTATGTTTGTTAAAGTAAAAAATAGATATCTTCCTTAAACTGTGGAAGAATTGGTTTGGGTGTTTGTATGTATTATAAGTATGTATTTACAAAAGAAAAGTATTATACGTATATATTTGTAATTCCGCTGTTGATTCTGATATCTGTAACACAGGTGCTTGAGCTACCTATCTCGGAGTCAGATCAATGTATGTGATGTTCTGCAATATTGATTTATTATTTATTATTATTATTATTTGTTAGTTGATAAAAGTTACCAAAAAACTGAACTTCTTAGGGAATCATCAAAATAATAAATCTATCAGAATGTAGAAAGTTACTTGAGTTTTTTCTAGTACCAAATTTGTATCTTAATTACAATCTTTTATTGAATTTTATAAGACTGTACGAGTATATTTATAAAAAAATAGTTTATATATTATGAAGTTTTATCCGATTTCATACCTTATTTAAGATTCAAATCAAGGTTTTAAGTGAAAACATTTTACATCAAATTAATTCAAAACTAAACACTTAAGTTTCAACGAAGTAAAAATGTTTACAAACCGGTCGGGCTTCTCCCTTACAGTAGCATTTTCAATTGAACAACTCCAGAGATATATCAAATCAAAAAACACTGAAAGAAAAAAATATTCTTACTATTTGAACCTATATTTTAAATTTAAATTTGATTACTGCAAATAATTTTTTCAGACCAAAATGAATTATTTACATTATTTTTTTAGTTTATATAAAAATACAGTATAGGAAATTGGGATTGCTACCATAAACATCCTTTTATTAACTATCAATCCTGTTATAAACTATTCTGTTTGTGACCAATTGTTTGATTACGAATTTAACACATTACCAAAAATATTTCTTTTTCATAATATGTTACAAAATGCTAACTTAAATGGAAAAAATAAATTTTAAGTTAGTACTTTGAAAACTCACAGCGACAAAAACAAAGTATTTAAAAGCCTCCATAGGCATGCTCACACAAGCATTTTTCTGTGTCGTAGCACACATTCTCTCCGTAGCAACAATACAAGCGTTCGTAGCCGCAGATTCATTCCGTAGCTCTCGTAGCTTCTCGACTTGTTCGTGACATCGTATATCGAAGTTTGCTGTTGAATTGTTGATGTGACGGAGTGCCGAGCGGTGTCGTGTGGTCGCGAACTCTGGGAGGAGGATGAGAGCGCGGTAACTTGTCTAACAACTTTATTTGATCTGTACGATTGTCTAGGAGAAACTTCGCACTTAACATTATTTATTGTCAATTTCAATAAGATTGATGAAATCAACTCTACTTAGTAACAATATTTAATCTATTCAGGGCAGTGGTTTAAGCAACAGCTAAGCAAGGATCGTTGGTTTTGACTCCTGCAACAACACAAATATCTGGTTTTTATAGTATAAAGCAAAGTATTAGTTTGAAACGACAATT
Organism: Marasmia exigua; assembly: GCA_019059595.1. Classification (NCBI taxonomy): domain Eukaryota; kingdom Metazoa; phylum Arthropoda; class Insecta; order Lepidoptera; family Crambidae; genus Marasmia; species Marasmia exigua. Next base: position 23,863,797 of record CM032463.1, read on the forward strand.
GTTTTTCTCTTCGTTTCGAACTAATGTTTCTTCTACTCGTATATGATGTTTAATAGCTGATATTTTTATAGCAAACTTTGCAATTTATTCTTAAGTAAATGACACACTCCAAAATTGCATCTCGTGTTCAGGCGGGACACGTATATGATGTTGTCCCAATATTTAAGAAATTTATCTAGTTTGTAAAATCCCTGAAAAACATGTATTTCAAATGAATTAAATCAATTTTCTGCCCTAATGTTATTTTTGAAGCTAAAACAATTGATTTTTTTATGTGTGTGTGGTTAGGTTAGGTTAGGACCAAGTTATACTACAACATAAAATGAGGAATTGGAATATTGTATTATATCGTCGGTACCTAAAGACATAAAGGTTAACCATCATAGGTGACTCTAGTCACATAAGTCATCAGAATAGTAAAATCTCAACATTCACCGTTCTCTGTACTCCTATTACCTAGAAGTTTTTTTATTTAAATAAAATTTCTTTACTTGTGATAGTATAACATTTTCAAAACTCGCCATTAAATTCATTATTCAAGTAAGCGGCGGAAAACGTTATGTACCAACCAAAATAATTACAAGAGTATATCGTATTTCCTTTGAAGTTCGGAACTTAAGCAGCAAGTTCCCCGTATTTGATCCTCTGTCACAGATATAAGCCGATTTGGCGCTGGAATGAGTTACATCATAAATGCGGTGCTTATTTGAGGCACGAGCGTTTTGAGGCAAGAGGTCGGAAAACCACTGAACCGGTTATTTGCAATTTATTTTGTCGTTACGTTTACTTCTAGCCGTACAAGAGTCGAAGAAAATTGAAATCACAAAACATTTTAATAGTATAAAAGGGTTTGAATTATTTCAACATCTACATTTATATACTACATGTACGTATGTACATGTATGGATGTATATATATCTGTTTTTTATGACATAGGTGACACTGTGCTGTGTTTCATACAGCGAAACACAGCACAGTGCTGCTTCACGCCGGTTTTCTTTGAAGCCGTGGTATCACTTCGGTCGAGCCGGCCAATTCATGCCGAAGCATGGCTCTCCCGCGCTCAAAAACGGTGTGTTTATGTGTTGACTGCTTCGTTGGCGCAGTAGACGTTGGCTGAAATGACGATGATTGAGAATACTAATACCATCACGTTGTACTACTACGGTTCTTTCGCCACGTCATAATGTCATATGTTACGGCGCATAATAAAACTAATAATAATAATATCCTCCAACCGATTACGGCTACGGCGGCCAATCTTAACGATCAGCCACGTACGTAGGATATATTATAGTGCTCAAGTGTGTGCGCAAACACAAGTGCACTCTCTATTCCCTTTCCCTCATATTCCGATGGGGCTCTACTGTGACACGACCTGAGAGGGATCGGGCGTAGGACCAACGGCTTGACGTGCTTTCCGAGGCACGGCGGTACAAGACCGTCAACTTCCAGGCTCCGGGCTGCCACTAAAAAATTCTTAACGAAAACTTAGGTACAAATTTTTAGACCAACCCGGGGATCGGACACGGGACCTATTGCGCAGCTATCGCTGTAAAGTGCGATCCACCAACCACTGCGCCACCGAGGCAGTCAATAAAACTAATAATCCAGCAGCAAATATACAAATCTTAAAAATTAGAATCGCTTCCCAGAATCGACACGTTCTAGGCGATTTGAAAGGTATCTTTAATTGAAGAGCTAGACTGATTCTTGGTAATGTCAACGTCCTGTGCTCGATACGGATACATTCCGATTAATTCCTGCAATCTCAGATCAAACGAGATATCACTGTCCAGCTAGTATCGATTTATTCAGTGTATCCAATAAGGTTTCAAAGAGCAATTTCCAGCAGGTATTTATAAATTTCCAAGTGATTCGCTAAATGGCGCAATCAGTCCCTGTAAATGTTAGGCTTGGTATGATATTTCACGAGGTCCCTAATTTATGGGAAAATTGTTTATTACATTAAATATCCTAATACTTCATAGTTAATATGTATTTTTAGTGATATTTGCATTTTTAACCAATTTAAAAAAAAGGAGGTTCTCAATTCGACCTGTATATTATTTATGCCTACCGAAGTCGGCACCTAATCTCTGTTGAATAATTGAATGCTGTATTAAATTACAAGATAGTATTGAGCGCCGACTACGCTGACACATTCTCTCGAGTGTACTGTTATGAAATGTTAGTTGAAGTATATAAAGTGATAAAAATATTTTTTTACAATTTTTAGTTCGTGGTTTGTGAAGGCGGTTCTTTCCGCAGATTTTTTTAAAATTACAAAGTGTGATGGAAAACGAAACTTTATTTTACTTGTATACTCTGTTTTCTTTTTTCTTATGGGTAAAGTAAAATTAAATATGGCAAGACTGTAAATTTCATCATGATGGTTGGTTAATCAAATATTTTTTTTATCATACAAAAAGGAACTTTAATTAATAGTGATTAAGAATCAAACGAACTTACCTTGTGAAGTTTGATTCCAATTATGCGAGGGTCTCAACCGAAGACGACTACGTATTATTACTTGCAGCATTACATGAAATGGTGCTATTTTTGACACACATTCAGAGTTATTATTTTTAAATTTTAAATTTAAAATAAAAAAATAAATAAATATTCTGTCCACTTTTCACCATGCGCTCGCCACCCCGCGCCGCAGATGTCATTATTTAGAGTATTTTTTGTGTTATCACCATGAGTAGAAAACCTCTTATTTTTGTATTTTTATTTAAAGGGTAGGGTGGGTTGGGTCGTAGTCGTCTTCGGTTGAGACCCTCGCATAATTGGAATCAAACTTCACAAGGTAAGTTCGTTTGATTCTTAATTATACTTCGGGTCTCAACCGAAGACGACTACGTATTATTACTTGCAGATGTTCAGAGTAGTGTAAATCATGTATAAAAATAAAAAAATAAGTGTAAGTACAATATGATCTCAAAATATATTTTTTCTTAAATTTGCATATACTTATGTTAATCAATGAGTTATTCATTTATTTATGTAATTGTAAATATTGAAGTAAAGCCAGAAAAAAATACATTTATCGTTCTCTTAACATGTTAATGAAATAAATGCAATTTCCCTTAAGCTATGATAAGATTTTTTGATTATGAGCCAAAGATAGAATTAACAAAATCATTGTTATCTGCGTTTACAGTATCTCTTTGGTAATATTTAAGAAATACATTTGAAGAGTTACTCCAGCCCGCTGCTTTGCGAACCACTTCCAGATTGACCCCAGACCGGTGAGCGGCAGATGTAGATGCCGACCGGGTACTATGGGCACTGAATATGGAAATGTCTATACCGCTATCCTGTAATGTCTTTTTTACCCAGTGTGCCAACGTCTGTGAACCGACCTTTTTATGAGGTTTACGTAATCCAATAAATAGATTATCTTCGTGAAGATTGCATCTAACGTTTCTAGTTTTTTCTAAGTATGTTTCAATAGCCAATGCTGGACAAATGCTAGGATTCTCGCGAATATAGGGCAATCTGATAAGTGGTTGGAAAGCCCCGGGCCTCGATGTTTTTATTAAATCAGTGATTTTTATCAGTATTAGATTGTCTTGCATGTAAATATTATTTAATTTTATAAGACTTATAGTCTGCATTCTTTGGGCGGAAGCGATGGCCAAAAGGGTGCAAGTTTTATAAGACAAAGCAGCTAATGAAATAGTATCATAAGGATATAATTTAGATAGATGATTCAGCACTATATTAGTGTCCCACGTTGAATCATATTTTGGATTTGGTGGATTTAACCTATAAACGCCCTTTAGAAAACGATTTACGCAATCATTAACCATAACATCAGTACCTAGAATAATCGATAAGGCAGATCTAATAGAGTTCAATTTACTGTAGCTAGCACCTTCTTCAAATTTTAAAGTTAAAAAAGATATTACCTTAAATGAGTCGGCCCCATATACATTTAAATGTTTGTCCTTACAGTACAACCACCAAGATTTTAAGGAACTATTGTACTGATTTAATGTGTTCTTTGCAAAAGAGGCCATCATTATGTTTATAGAGGCTAGAGGTACACCACGTTTGATCATAGATTCCCTGATAATTTGGCTGCCACCAGGATAAGACTCGCATGTAGTGGATGGCAGGTTCTGAAAGGAGAATATAATAACGAGTGATCAGGACCAAAAAAAATCTTTTCTGATATTGCAAGCTTGGACCATAAGGGGTACCAAGGCTGGGATGGCCAGTAAGGTATTACAACGATGCCTGTTGCTTTATCTGATCTGATTTTTTCAAGAACTCTTGTAATCAAACAGAATGGAGGAAAAGCATAAAAGTAAACAGTATTCCAACTAAATGTAAATGAGTCAACTATTTCAGAATAGGGATCTAGTTTCCATGATGCGTATCTACTGCATTTATAATTTTGAGCGCTTGCAAAGAGATCAAACTCAGGTTTTCCTAACGATTTGACAATTGCTGAAAATACTTGGTCAGAAATTTCCCATTCAGTGTCGATATTAAGCCGACGAGATTCGCGATCTGCAATCACATTATCTCGTGATTTGATATAGGATGCAAATATAAATAAATTTCTAGTTTCACACCACTGCCAGATTTTTCGTGCAAGTTTATTTAAATGAGGGTGTTGGACACCACCCATACGGTTTACATATGCTATGGCAGTGGTGTTGTCAATGCGCAATAGAATATTACGTCCTCTTAAGTTAGTGCTAAATATTTTTAATCCATAATATACGGCTTTTAACTCAAGTTCGTTTATATGAAGGGCCAAGTCAGCTTCTGTCCAATTACCATTAGCACTTTGATCTCCGCATGCTGCACCCCAGCCAGTACGTGACGCGTCGGTAAAGATTTCAAAAATATAATTATTATATTTTCGAATAGGAGCGTACGATGTGTCTATTTTATCTCTCCACCACAACAGATCGTCTTCTAGATTTTTCCCTAATTTCATTTGCTTATTATAATTGTCTGAATAGCCTAAAGACAAAAACTTTTCCCTTTCAAACAGTTTGGTGTACATCCAGCCATAACTTACAGCTGGGCATGCGGCGGTTAAAAGTCCTACTAATTCTGCAAAATATCTTATGGAACATTTATTTTTACCCATGATTTCTATTATTCGACTTTTAAGTTTGTGTTTCTTTTCATCAGGCAAGGTAATAGTCATGTTTGTGCTATTGAATACAAAACCTAGAAATTTGCATATTTGACTTGGTATCATGACACTTTTTTTAGTATTTATAATAAATCCTAATGACTCTAAAAAATTACATGTTGTTTTTACGTTTAATAAACATTCAAAGTATGATTCTGACAAGCATAAAAAATCGTCCAAGTAATTGACTGACAAGAAACCCGATGAACGCAAATATTCTAAGACTGGTTTCAATAGTTTCGTAAAAACGTACGGCGCTGTGCAAAGACCGAACGGAAGAACGTTAAACTCATATAATTGTGACCTCCAGCGGAACCGTAACTTTTTTCGGTCACCCTCATTTATGGAAATTAAAAAATAAGCATCTTTAATATCGATTGTTGACATAAAGTAATTTTGATCTAATAGCTTAAGCGCAGTCCGGTAATCCTCCATTTTAAAATGTTCGAGTTTTACGAATTTATTAAGTTCCTTTAGGTTTAAAATAAATCGATGGGTTCCATTCGGTTTTGGCACAGTGAAAATTGGAGATACATATTGTCCTTCACAAAATATACAGGGTGATATGAACTTAGAACGCTCCAATTCAAAAACACATTCATCTAATATTTTGATTTGGGAACTTGAGTTACATGCATTATTTTGGGGTTCATCTATTTGAATAGGTTCTTTAATGAAAGGAATTTTATATCCTTGCACCCAATCCAAAATAATGCGGTCATTAGTAAGTTCACACCATTTGTCATAAAAATAAGCTAAGCGACCAGCGACTGGTACCTGTTCATCTATCGTCTCCGCGCGTGGTTGGTCGGCGGACGACGGCCGCGAGTCGGCTCCAGGCGACGGTCCCTCGGCGGCCGGCGTGGTGCAGCGGGGGTCGTCCGCGGCTCCACCACAGATGCTACGCGCAGCGGCGGCGCCCCCCGTGAGTTTAAAGCCCCACGTGACTGTATCATTGCTGAGGGCCTGTAGGCTGGTCGTTGAACTTTTTGCTTTATCTCGGAGCCAGTCTTGGTTATTGCTTTCGCAGTTTTTATGTGTTCACATAGGGCAGAACCAAACAAATGTTCGTCTATGTTTGTGTCTTTTACGGCGTCTCTAATATTTTTATTTAGAGTGCTAAGGGCTGCGTATCGCCGAGATAGGGACTCTTTGTGATGACTGTCACATATAAGTCTACCTGCATCACTCATAGATTTAATGATATCTTGAGGTACATTATTGGATGACAGAGCCCAATTTAGGACTCGTCCTATAGCTGCAAGACTACTTGCAAGTTGATTTTGCCTACTTTGAGTATGTAAATCCTTTTTAATGTGTATGTCTAATAAGGCTGCCTTGACTTCCAAATTGAGCTTTGGAGCTCTCATATTTTGACAATTCTCTGGCGGCAAATAACATTTGATAAGATCTAATCGCATATCCTTAGACAAACCATTACATAATATGTGTGTCCATCTAGAAGCAACGTCTTTATGTAATTTCTCTCCGTGATTTGTTTGATTAGTGGGGTCCTCACCGAGTAATTGTAGTATGTCCGGGTCTAACAAAAGAATGTCATCCTGTGTAGGGATTGTATGAGCGTTTATCTCTGCCTGCGTCAATGACGGCTCAGGCGCGGCGGATGCCACAGACGCCACCAACGATGTGGGCTCAGACGGTGGAGGTCCTGTTGATGTTCCCGCAACGGGCTCTGCTAGTTCTGGTTGGCCGTCATCGTAGACCTCAACAACTTCATCAGGGTAGACATCTACAAAGAGGCAATATGTTTTAACTCGAGTTGTAGGGTAGTACAGTGCAGTGGTTTAATTAAATTCGCATGGACACGATTTACGTGTAAAAAATAAAGCCTCGACACGATTAACGTGGAGAAAAAATACCTCGACACGATTTACGTGGAGAAAAAATAAAGCCTCGACACGATTTACGTGGAGAAATGCCTCAACGCGATTCACGCGGAGAAAATGCCTCAACACGATTTACGTGGAGAAAATATATACTTCAACACGATTTACGTGGTGAATATATCTCAAACTTAATATGATTGACATGGAGATAACAATAAAATCATAATAAGCTGGATTCATATTGCCTTTGTCTTTATTGCCTACTATGAAGGCATAGAATCAACTAACTACCTACCCAACTCGGGGTGGTCCATATGAGTATTATAAGTACTCGTATTGTACTATGAATTTTACAATTCATACCTATATCACTTCACTATTTTACTTTGCAGTTCGATCGGACAAAATGTTCATTACCTACCTGGTAAATCCGTATCGTATTCGCGGGTATCGGAACATTGTATGTACGAATGATCACTTTCACTTCCCGAAGATGAACGCCGTCTTTTCTTCAACTTGTCTTCGAGCTTCTTTAATTTTCGCATAATACTATCGTAATCACTATCTTTTGAACGTTTACGTTTTCCCATGATGATAAAAGTTTTAACGAAAGGAGCGAACGTGCGACTTCCATAACACAAAAACACGTAATGACATCTGCGGCGCGGGGTGGCGAGCGCATGGTGAAAAGTGGACAGAATATTTATTTATTTTTTTATTTTAAATTTAAAATTTAAAAATAATAACTCTGAATGTGTGTCAAAAATAGCACCATTTCATGTAATGCTGCAAGTAATAATACGTAGTCGTCTTCGGTTGAGACCCGAAGTATAATTAGCGTCATCTGGTGTTGCTTTTAGAAACCACGCGAAAATACCTACGGGAGAACTGCTCATTACATGAAAACGTATTAATTTTTTGTCAAAAAAACTCACGTCCCATAAAATATTAATTTTGATGCTCCCAGTAATTCGTAGCACGCATTTTTTCCATAGCAACGTTCGATGCCGCCAATTCCTTTCGCAGCACTCATAGCATCTCAACTTGTATATTTTGTTCGTACCTACATTTCATTTATTTCAGAGATAGCAGACCAAACGGGGTGTCAGTATCGAGCCAGTGCTGATTCGTTCAGGGTATGCAAATAGGTTTTGCCCTAATGAGATTACGTGGAAAATATGTCGCAGTGAAATTTTGTTTTCTGCCATATCACAAATAAAATCATTACTTTATTAATTATTTGATAAACGAGTATGTTGCCACTAATTTCTGTACTTTCATAAACACAAAATTGTAGCCTAATAACGACTTGCGTAATATGCAGTGTTTATTTGAAATAGGACTACGTTATCCCACAACAGTTAATATGATATAACGGATTAAATATAATCTTAACTGATTGTGTTACCATTATTATCAGTTCTCATTAAGAGTTGTATTTTGTTAACATACTTATTTATTACTTCAAACTTTAATGCAAAATTTATATCAAAAGCAATCTCTACAGGTAATTTATCTTATTACCCTTGGATCACGAAAAAAGACATTGGTACGGGATAGGAAGTATCGTAAATTAACTTAGGTGGGCAAACCACTTGCCCATTTGTCCAAATGTATTGCAATAGTGGCAGGGAAACAGTAAATGAGGATGGCCGATGGCCGACCAAAGAATGGTGAAATAAAGAAGGAAACGAAGTTCAGCAGTAGTGATGTGAGCTGATTTGGTGATTCATCATCATTAAATCAGCTCACGTAAGTGTTCGTATATATTTTGACCTGATGGTCTACTTTTCATTTACTTTCACTTAGATAAGTGAAAGTAAATGAAAAGTAGACTGTATAAACATAGAGCAGGTTTATTGCCAATTCAGCGGTTTAATATATCGCGGTTTGTTGGCATCCCGGGATGGTCCGTGTGTTGCCGACGTAGGAGGCAAAGCAAAGTGGCCCGGATAACGGCGACGCGGTGGACCACGTCGTAGTGGCCGCTGTAAGGTCATTTCCCCTTCGCACGTTTCCTCCGCATAAATCGAGATTTTTCCAATTTTGTTATTACATTTAAACATTCACTGTCATCATCAGAGCTTTTTAGAGTAAAGATGCTGAACATTAAGGGAAAACAACGTGAATTTTCTTCATTGTAATTAACAGACTCCTTAAATCTTAGATCATTGTCCAAACGTAACCCGGGCTTCAAAGCGATGGATTTAACGCAAACAGGAATAAAACGCTGACATGATTTTTTTTTACATTATGGCAGACAAACGAGCAGACGGCTCACCTGATGGTAAGTGAATTACCGCCGCCCATAGACATCTGCGACACACGGGGCATCACATATGCGTTGCCGGCTCTTAAGGGAGGAATAAGCTCTTTTCTTGAAGATCACCAGGTTGGTAGCTGATTCCATAGTTTTACTAAGCGCGGTAGGAAGTGGCGTGAGATGATGATGATGTTGAAGCAAAGAAATAAAACGTTAAAATTTCGGGCATACTTTAAAGTACCTAGTTAATAAATTCACTGCAACAAATGCCCACAGTCGCAATAATTGGATATTCAAATTATCCAATCGTGCGAGACATTGTTTCGAGATCCCAATCTGATGAGACTTCGTAATCGAATTGAAGCACAAACAATTAGTCAACGATACTAGCAGTACATGTAGACAAGGCCATGCACCTTCCAAACTAGCGGTCACATCGGAGAAAACCTACAAGTTTTAGATAATTTCTCAAAATTCATACCCGCAATAATTGTGGTAAGCTTATAATATTTTAAAGCTTTAGCCAACAAATTAATAAACGATTTTATTTCGAGTGTGAAAGTTAGAACTCAACTATATTTGTCTGGGTGGCTGCTGCTCGTTAACGGAAAATGACACTTTTTACGTCTGATTATTAGACATCACTTGTATTTATTTCTATAATTAATCAAGACGGGAATTCACACGATATTTATTGTGTTATAACATTGTGTACTCACATATTTTACTCGACGTTTCGGCTACGTTACAACAACCGTGGTTACAAGCGGACTGTATATCCATCTGTGTATATCGTGTTAATTCCCGTCTTGATTAATTATGTTATAATGCAACGTCAAACATTAAAAAAACTACTTGTATTTATTTGTTGAGAATTAACAACAGCAAACTTAAAATTAATTATACTAGACAATATATTGCTCAAAGTTAATTAGGCCAGAAACGTTATCCATACATTATAAACATAATACAATTAGGCTTTGAGAGGATGATACTACTAACCGCCGAAATTGTACGATTAAGTTTCTGTAATGCCTTTTAAAGTTGTGTTTTTTTTTGTGCAATAAAGTATATCTATCTATCTATCTATACCACTAAATTAAACAACATCAAACAACAAATTCAGCATAAGCTCAGAGCATATAAACAAATCAATGAATATACATATGAAATGAAAAATATATTATACATTTATATATCTTATACACTATATTATGTATTATAAATTTTAAAGCAAGGATGTAAATATATATACATACTGCAACAAGCTTCCAATCCATTCCAGAAATGAATTTTTACTATAAATAAAAGGGTCATTATCGCCAAACTCAGTGTATGTACATTTAATACTAACAACGTTGCTGTTCGGATCTCTAACAAGATCGCACTCGATAAAACGTGTGTATGTGTAAGCGGGATCTCCCGAACACCGCCCCTTTACAGTATTATTGATACTAGCTTACTGAGCCCAATATTGATCCATGCGTTTCTCGACTGTTCTGATTCAAGTTTACTATCACAGTTTAACGACAGCCTACCACAGAGAGTCGAAAGAGAGAAATTCTTTGGACTGATTCATCATTTTAGCCTCCCCCAATGTTCTCCACACAGATCGGTCCTGTGCCGCCCGCATCCAATGGATTCCCGCGATCTTCACCAGATCGTCGGTCCACCTTGGAGGGGGCCTGCCACGGCTGCGACTTCCTGTACGTGGCCTCCATTCTGCATTGCCTGCCTCAAGTGGTAATGGGCAGGGCACATAGCGAGGAGGACAGACGGCCGTTGGGGCGGAAAGGTCCTCAATTGGAGGCCACGTACAGGAAGTCGCAGCCGTGGCAGGCCCCCCACAAGGTGGACCGACAATTTGGTGAAGATCGGCACAGGGCCGATCTGTGTGGAGAACATTGGGGGAGGCCTATGTTCCAGCAGCGGACGTCTATTGGCTGAAATGATGATGTGTGTAATGGTGGCAGATGAGCCGACTAACCACCAGATGGTAAGCACTGCCGCCACCCATCGACACCCGCAACACCAATGAAGTTCATAATCCCCTTTCCCCTCGATTAGGCCTCCCTTACTCGGCGAAACATAGTCCAGGCGCTTCTCGACGCCGGTTTTCTATGAGGCCGCGATTTTAATTCACTAAGCGTGGCTCTCTCGAGGTAAAAATATCGAATCATTATTTATCAAATCATGAAAAACCTTTTCGTATTCATGCATATCACCTCCATAATTGGTCAGCTGGAGATCCCCCTAAACGGTTTAGTACAAGACTTTGCCAGACCGGACAGAGCCAGGCGGAACTGGTGGACCGGACGCGCCCTGCGGGACGGTTATCGGATTAACCATCGCCCGGCCCTAACCGAATCCGACGTTGATCTGTTTCTTCCCTTTCGGAATATTGTTCTGTTAAGGCAAGGCAATCTATTCAGATTAAGACTTTTTTTAATATTGATACAGTATATTGACTCGCCTCAGCCTGATGGTAAGCAAAAGAAGAGCCCACGTTGCAGTTACAATGGACACGACGTCAAGGCATCACATCTTTTGGCGCTGAAATACGCCCATAAGATGCCTCTTCACGTTTCGCTGTTACTCAAATAAATTCATACATCTCATAGCTGGATTGCGTACTGTGGACTGAGCACTTAAATCATGGATATTCAAAAACAGAAGAATGAATTCTTAAATACATTAATTATACCCAGATACTTCATTTTCTACCACATTTCTCCGCTACTATGATAGTATGCCGTGTGGTCCCCGGCAGAGTAGAATAGGCCACCCTCACTCTTACCGAGGTGTCGTAAAAGGCGACTAAGGTAAAGCTGCTGGCATGATCATCAGCATCCAGAGAAGGAAAACTCTGCATTTATATCAAAACCCTCGCCAACCCGTCTGCCAAGCGTGGTGAGTATGGCAATTACCCCTCATGTGATTGAGGGAGGCCCGTGCCCCAGCAGTGGGGACTTATTTAAGGCTGATGATGATGATGATGATGATGATGATGATGATAGTAGGGGTTAATCACCACGCTTGCCTATTGCGGATTATATAATCTCGAGCTATGTTCGAAAAATTCTAAACATACCTTTGCTCGACCCGGGAATCGAATCTAACCCAAGATTAGGGTCTGCTACTTAAACCACCAGACTAACCGGGCGAGCCTAATCTCATCATAGTTCCCATCATCTATAATGCAGGTCTTTGGTCCTGTAGTGATATATATTAAGCTGATACTTTACTTTACCACAGTTCTGCGGAACGGTTTGCTGGAGGAGTATTTCCCGACGACGACTTAGGGACCTTCAAGAGAAGAGCGTACTCATCCTTAAAATGCTGGTAACGCATTAAGAGTCTCTCCGATTTCGCAGATGTTCATGGACGGTGTTAATTACTTACCATCAGGTGACCCGTTTACTCGCTTGTTGCTTCTAGCATAAGAAATATTAACAAACATAAGTGTTAATCACAGGAATATTTATCCAGGGTGCTGATCGAACCCTCGACCGTTGCCGTATGAATCAGGGTCACTACCAAATGCGTCATCGGATCAGTGTCTGAGATTAGTGTACCTATATCATTCAATAAATAAAAATACGTTTGTATTTGTCGATATGTCCATTTTCTGTCTTCAGTAAATCTTCAGCCAATTCTCACCTTAATGTCAAACTCGTTTGGTTCAATATCAATTGAGGAAATTACAGATTATGGTGACTGGCAAACCTTAACTTGGTAAGTTGTACCGCACCACGATACAGTACGGTGGATCTATGGAGTCTTTGAGAAGACATCGGAGCATGTAACATTTGTAGAAGATACTGATGAAATATTTATAAACCTATTTCTTTTTTTGCTCACAGGGCATGATGCTGGGCGGAGTGGTAGCTGCTGCTGTGCTTCTCTGCATTTTTGGTGAGTCGTTTCATAAGTTTCAAAGATGATATGCCACAATCCTTTCTTTTAAGAAACCTTTTCAGATAAAAAAAGCAAAATTAAACGTATAAATTACAGTTAAGAACCTAACCAAATATGATGGTATCTTGAATCCTCACATCTTAAAATACAAAATACTTCTCACTCACTGATTAATCACAAAATCTTAGTAACTATAACACATACCAACTTAAAATTTGGCAGGCACATATGAACAATTATGATAACTAGAAGTGGTAAGTTTTCCATTACAGAGCGTTTTCCAAATGTAACTTTATACTTTTTATGTTTTATTACTATTTTTGGGACTCGATCAGACCTAACTTCGCTAACCTCGAGGAACTCCTCGCCTTATCTCGCTCGTTACTATTTCCGATCTGTCAGTTTTAACACTTTGACATGCGATGGTGTCAAATAGTACCTGTCTTTACATTTATACGCACCTATCGTTATTCACAAGAATAAATATAAGTATTGAAGCATTGTATATTTCAATGGCAAAAAAAAACTAATTGTTTTTAAAAATACTCAATATATGAAAGTTTTTCAATATAATTTTGAGCTATGTTCCAAGTTCCTGTAAAAGTATTTATCTTTTTGTTATTTGTTATAGTCATAGTATTTATTGCTTTCATGTTGTTCACAATAGATCTTAAAACGAATTTAAGTCCTAAACATAAGCCCCGCAGGGATACTGCAATGTTAATACATATCATAAATTAATTAAGAAAATAATTTTATAACGGTAATCACACTTTAACCGTGCTTGCTATGGGTGTTTGCATGGTTCAAGCGTGATAACAGTTGTTTGTAAAGTTGGTGAACTCGGCCCTTAAATTAAGTTACACTCGTAATAAAAATATCATGTAGTTTTCTGCTCAAAAAATCTCGTGAAATCTATAAAAACCTTTTGATATGAAATATTAATTCTTTAATTTATTACATAATAGGTGGTCTTTGTTTTTTTTTATCACGCTAGGCGTTTCCGTCGATATTCAAATAGGAAAATAAAACAACTACTCTTTTATTAATGTGTCATGATTTTCAAAAATTAATTGATGTAATTTTAGGATTCGAGTAATTTAGTAGTGTTTGATATAACTGTTGACGGTTTTGAGAATTAAATTAAGGATTGTCGTAACCGGAAACTCATCGATAATCGATAGGCGCGGCAAACCGATATATTGACTTGTGGATTGACGGGTGAACGGACAGTTTGATTTGAGCCGCCGTCTGGTACGGACGTTTCAAAATAGGTCTTGTAAGCTAAAAGTTCTGAGTAGATATCAATGTATCTATGAATATGTGAGTCCAAATTACGGAATAAATGACATGAGTAGCGGACTACGGAGTTTCATTATAAATGGTAAAGGCTGTGACTGTTATAATTATAAGGTATTGATAAATATTTGGTAGGATTCAGCGGGTAGGGATAAAACAAGCCGCGTGGACTGAGACAGTTAAAAAGGTTTTAAATTAGTGTATAGTGGTTTTTAGTATAAAAATTTGGTGTTTATTTGTGCAGTGAAGAGCCGCAAAGTGATCCTAATAAAAAAAATCATTGGATTCTATCGTTTTTAACACCGCTATTGCGTGTCGAGTGAGCTGTCTCATGACAAGTGGCTTGGACCTAATAGAGTATTGAAACCGGCCATTGCTTTTAGAGTGATCCACTGAATCCGTAGGTCGATAAAACGTAAAACATCGGCGTTTTATTGAGTGACTGTGACTTTGACTGACTTCGACTATTGACTACCTACTTATTCTCAATAAGTTACTTGACATTGGCAAATTATCTTCAGGTAGAGCCATATTAAAAATTGGTATCCAAATATAAAAAAAAAACTATAGTAATGGAAATCGAAAGTATTTTTTAAGATAAGGGATGGATCATCTGATAGTCAGTAATTACCGCCGCACATGGACATCTAGAAAACCAGAAAAGTCAAAAGTTCGTCTTTAAAAAAGGAATATTTAAGGTCATATTGGTCAGGAATCACCAAAGGTGATAGTTTATTCCATATACTTGCAAGAAAGAAATTGCCCTAACTGCCACACTCAGAGTCGTTGATTAACTTAGATGGCTACTTAAGAAAAAATATTGACACTTATTTTGATACGCATAGAGAATACCGATACTAAAATTAATGAAAATTAGCTTAAGTGACGTCTCTGAGTGCGGCCGTTAGAACCTTAAAAAGTTGAGGTTTGCAGCCATCTAAATGACAGGACGATAGCAAAATCATGCGGCACCAATCAGTCCTAACCATTCTTCAGAGCATTTCCTATAGTAAAAGCGATTCTATTGAAATAAAAATTCCTATCGAACGCGGAACCTGGCCCGGCGTGCATCCCCCGAACGATTACTTCTATCTAATTACGACAAGCATTTAGCTGCAGCAAGACTAGGCGTCTGCCTCGCTTCCGAACCGACTTCCTTGTTTTAACGAGTTCTTTGCAATTAATCCTCATTTGCAGCTCCTGTTTTACAATATATTAGGTTGAAGAAAAAATGCACTTTATTTTTTTTCAATTCTATATTTTTTACGATAAGCTTAGAACACTAGTGTATCTACAACTTTAAACACCAAATGATATAATGGACCGACAAACCTTTTGTGTATACTGTGATAGGTATCAGATAAGCTGGCGGATCACCTGGTGATAATAGATGGCCGCATGTCCGTCAAAATGGCGGGATCAAACCTGGAATCCAGATCATTTTAATACTTATAATCTACTTAATTTCTACTACTGATTACCTTTAGTGAAATGATTGCTAACTTGATATTTTATCACGATACGGCAAGCAAAAGGAGGGTGATGGATTTTGAACAGGCTATGTATTGGTTATGTATGTTTTATGTATGTATGTATGTATGTATGTATGTATGCATGTAGTTCATCTGTTTCCACTTACTTCTTAATATTATCGAATTCGACAAATGACATATCATTATAACGTCTTGATCTTCCGCGGTTATAGGCATATGAAGTTTCACAAAATCTATGTGGCGCCCTCTAGCGGTACAAAACATACAGAGTAATAAAATAAAGTTATGATAAATATGCCGTGTTTGGTATCATTTGAAAGCGCTTGACTTGTACATTTGAATATATATTATATTACTAGCACTTGGACACCAAAATAGTACAAATAAATAAAAGTAAAAAACTAAAACCCAACTACGACAAAAAAACGTCGCTGAAAAAGTATAAAACAAGCCTTCTTTGTCAATTTATGCAATATTCACTATGTAGAGATAAAATTTCATGTTTGGAAATCCGCAGTCACACGTTGTCAAAGGATAGTATATTTAACGTGTGACTACGCCTTTCCAAACATGAAATTTTATCTCTACATAGTGAATATTGCATAAATTGACAACGAAGGCTTGTTTTATACTTTTTCAGCGACGTTTTTTGTCGTAGTTGGGTTTTAGTTTTTTTACTTTTTAAAGTTATATTAACTGGTCTCGCCATTTTGATATCAAAATAGCGGGACCAAACTAAACCATTCGCTGCGTAAGTACATTTGATTTTAATATTTACTACCTTTTTCCTACCTACACATACATAATCATACCTCAAAGTTACCGTTCCAATAATTTTGAAGTTATGCAATGCGACTTCAAAAAAAATGAGGTTCTCAATTCGACATGTATATATTTGTTTGTTCGCGGATTACTTTGCCATTTATGAACCGATTTAGATGATTCTATTTTAATTGCAAAGTAGATATTCCCGGATTGGTACCATGATCAGGATATCAGGATCTGCCAAAAAATGAGACGCTAAAAAGTAAAAAGAAAAAAATTCTGCGAAAAAAACCGCCTTCAAAAACCACACACTAAAAAGTGTAAAATAATATTTTTAACACTTTATCCACTTCAAAGAACATTTTATAACACTACACTCGAAAAAAGATTTTACCGAAGTCGGCGCCTAATCCCTGTTGAATAATTTAATGTTGTTTTAAATTACAAGATAGTATTGATAGACTGACCGGATGGCGCAATTGGTAATGACCCTGCCTCTTACGCCAAAGGTCGTGGGTTCGTTGCCCACCCTGGACAAACATTCGTGCGATGAAAACTTGTGTTTGTTCAGTGTTTGGGTGTAATATATGTATTTAAGTATATATTTGTGTTCTTCTGTTGTCTGATATCTGTAACACAAGTGCTTAAGCTACTTAGTACGGAATCAAGTCAACGTATGAGATGTTGTAAGAATTATTATTATTATTCACCAACCAGGCAGTTCAATTCGGATCATCGAATCAAGACCTAAAAAGTAGATACAAAGTTCGGTTGAACGAGTTCAATCATTCTTCAAACACGCTAGCAGTGAGGCCCCACGTAAAATAAGTATGAATATTCAGCACTTACACAGGCTTCGACCAAGTCACAAGTTTTGGTAAATTTCATTTTAATCTTAGGACATACACGCTTTGACATTTATTTTCATACGATATATATCACTAAAACATAGTTTTATTGTATGGTTTTCAGGTGATATCCGACATGTTTTCAAATTATCACGAACCCGAGAATTGGGCTCATGATCCCGTAGATGTTCTTGGGCGGGGGTGAATCCGTGACCCACTTGCTCATTTGTCGCCTTTAACATAAAGAAACAGTTATCAAAATACACGTGTATTTTGATCGAACCACTGCTGCTTACCACTGATTCGACTATTTTGCTCGCAAGTGTATGTTTATTCCAGCCGTTCAAAAGGCCCAGTAATTGTGGCGATGAATTAAATTGCTTGTCCAATTTGAAAATTCTGTGCCAGAATTTTCAGCGATGGTTAAATACAGGAAAGGTTTTAGTCGGAATTAATTTTAGTAAATGCTGACCGATATTTAATACTCATTAATATCTGGCATGGGCAGTTTTCGGAAACTGAGCATGGTATTCAAATCTAAAAAGTCCACAGTCCTTGAAACCAATGTGTGCTTCCGACAATGACGTACGCCTGTGAAACCTGTCCGCTCAACGCAACACTGATACGCAGACTTAAAGTTGCACAGAGAGCTATGAAACCATACTTAATATATCCTTACGAGACAGAGTGCGCAACACCATCATCAGGGAACGCACAAAAGTGATAGACGTAAGGGTAAGGTTGGGTAAGGTAAGGGTACCGAGCCTAACTAAAATGGGCGTGAGCAGGTCATGTGTGCAGAAGGGGTGATGAGAGGTGGAGCAAAGATGTCATTTAATGGAGACCAAGAGATAGAAAGAGGAATGTTGGCGGACAAACTGCCAGATGGTCCGATGACATCAAGGTTCAAGCTGGAGTAGCGTGGTCCAGGAAAACCAACGACAAATGAAAGTGGAGAGAAATTGGAGAGGCATGTGCTGTGCAGTGGACAAAATATACATGCTACATGCTGCTGAAGAAAAAAAAGAAGAATATCTTGCCATGTTGAAAATTGTAAGGCACCTAGCATCACCATCGAACGGAGGGGACCTGGTGTTCCTCTGTCAGTAGAAAGCCTGACAAATGAATTTTAGATTATGTATGGAAATTAGTTTTTATTATATTTCAATATTACCCATATAAAAACAAAATGGTCTGCCTCGGTGAGGCAGGGGCAGTGGCTTATAAGTGGATCCCAGTAGGGATCCACTTTAAAGCGACGGCTGCCGTTGTGGTTCTAAGTTTGTGGCCCTCATCATCATCATCAGCCCATTTAAGTCCCCACTGCTGGGGAACGGGCCTCCCTCAATCACATGAGGGGTAATTGCCATACTCACCACGCTTGGCAGACGGGTTGGCGAGGGTTTAGATATAAATGCAGAGTTTTCCTTCTCTGGGTGCTGATGATGATGCCAGCAGCTTTACCTTAGTCGCCTTTACGACACCTCGGTAGGAGCGAGGTTGGCCTATTCTACTCTGCCGGGCACAACACGTTTGCGGCAATGGTTCGTCTAAAGTTCGTAGGTACCAGATTTTTTCGGCAAGAAATTCTGTGTCAGCTTGGAGTCTGCAAGATGGTCCTGCGCCCGATCCTTTGCCAGTCGTAAGCCATCGGAATATAAGGGTAAAAAAGTGCACCGACACAGTTGTGAACTATAAATATGAAGTGTACATGGCTGATTGCTGATATCTCTGACTGACCGGATGGCGCAATTGGTAATGACCCTGCCTCTTACGCCAAAGGTCGTGGGTTCGATCCCCACCCTGGACAAACATTCGTGCGATGAAAACTTGTGTTGTTCAGTGTTTGGGTGTAATATATGTATTTAAGTATATATTTGTGTTCTTCTGTTGTCTGATATCTGTAACACAAGTGCTTAAGCTACTTAGTACGGAATCAGTCAAACGTATGAGGATGTTGTAAGAATTATTATTATTATTCACCAAACCAGGCAGTTCAATTCGGATCATCGAATCAAGACCTAAAAAGTAGATACAAAGTTCGGTTGAACGAGTTCAATCATTCTTCAAACACGCTAGCAGTGAGGCCCCACGTAAAATAAGTATGAATATTCAGCACTTACACAGGCTTCGACCAAGTCACAAGTTTTGGTAAATTTCATTTTAATCTTAGGACATACACGCTTTGACATTTATTTTCATACGATATATATCACTAAAACATAGTTTTTTTGTATGGTTTTCAGGTGATATCCGACATGTTTTCAAATTATCACGAACCCGAGAATTGGGCTCATGATCCCGTAGATGTTCTTGGGCGGGGGTGAATCCGTGACCCACTTGCTCATTTGTCGCCTTTAACATAAAGAAACAGTTATCAAAATACACGTGTATTTTGATCGAACCACTGCTGCTTACCACTGATTCGACTATTTTGCTCGCAAGTGTATGTTTATTCCAGCCGTTCAAAAGGCCCAGTAATTGTGGCGATGAATTAAATTGCTTGTCCAATTTGAAAATTCTGTGCCAGAATTTTCAGCGATGGTTAAATACAGGAAAGGTTTTAGTCGGAATTAATTTTAGTAAATGCTGACCGATATTTAATACTCATTAATATCTGGCATGGGCAGTTTTCGGAAAACTGAGCATGGTATTCAAATCTAAAAAGTCCACAGTCCTTGAAACCAATGTGTGCTTCCGACAATGACGTACGCCTGTGAAACCTGTCCGCTCAACGCAACACTGATACGCAGACTTAAAGTTGCACAGAGAGCTATGGAACCATACTTGGTATATCCTTACGAGACAGAGTGCGCAACACCATCATCAGGGAACGCACAAAAGTGATAGACGTAGGGTACCGAGCCTAACTAAAATGGGCGTGGGCAGGTCATGTGTGCAGAAGGGGTGATGAGAGGTGGAGCAAAGATGTCATTTAATGGAGACCAAGAGATAGAAAGAGGAATGTTGGCGGACAAACTGCCAGATGGTCCGATGACATCAAGGTTCAAGCTGGAGTAGCGTGGTCCAGGAAAACCAACGACAAATGAAAGTGGAGAGAAATTGGAGAGGCATGTGCTGTGCAGTGGACAAAATATACATGCTACATGCTGCTGAAGAAAAAAAAGAAGAATATCTTGCCATGTTGAAAATTGTAAGGCAACTAGCATCACCATCGAACGGAGGGGACCTGGTGTTCCCCTGTCAGTATAAAGCCTGACAAATGAATTTTAGATTATGTATGGAAATTAGTTTTTATTATATTTCAATATTACCCATATAAAAACAAAATGGTCTGCCTCGGTGAGGCAGGGGCAGTGGCTTATAAGTGGATCCCAGTAGGGATCCACTTTAAAGCGACGGCTGCCGTTGTGGTTCTAAGTTTGCGGCCCTCATCATCATCATCAGCCCATTTAAGTCCCCACTGCTGGGGCACGGGCCTCCCTTCAATCACATGAGGGGTAATTGCCATACTCACCACGCTTGGCAGACGGGTTGGCGAGGGTTTAGATATAAATGCAGAGTTTTCCTTCTCTGGGTGCTGATGATGATGCCAGCAGCTTTACCTTAGTCGCCTTTTACGACACCTCGGTAAGAGCGAGGGTGGCCTATTCTACTCTACCGGGGACAACACGTTTGCGGCAATGGTTCGTCTAAAGTTCGTAGGTACCAGATTTTTTCGGCAAGAAATTCTGTGTCAGCTTGGAGTCTGCAAGATGGTCCTGCGCCCGATCCCTTGCCAGTCATAAGCCATCGGAATATAAGGGTAAAAAAGTGCACCGACACAGTTGTGAACTATAAATATGAAGTGTACATGGCTGATTGCTGATATCTCTGATTGACCGGATGGCGCAATTGGTAGTGACCCTGCCTCTTACGCCAAAGGTCGTGGGTTCGATCCCCACCCTGGACAAACATTCGTGCGATGAACACTTGTGTTTGTTAAGTGTCTGGGTGTAATATATGTATTTAAGTATATATTTGTGTCCCTCTGTTGTCTGATATCTGTAACACAAGTGCTTAAGCTACTTAGTACGGAATCAGGTCAACGTATGAGATGTTGTGAGAATTATTATCTTTATTATTATTATTATACATAGCCAAAGCGGTAGAAGGATATACTATTATTTTAATTTTAACTTTCTCCCTACACACACTCCCACAACTAGTGATCGCCCCTGCATCGCACACCCGTGTCACAACGTTACGTTTGTAATATATTATTATTGCACGAGTAAAATGATGTACTTACTCTATCAATTAAGATATCACACCAAAATCCGTTACGTAGTTTTAATGATCTAAACTTACATATTGACAGACAGCAAAAACGACTTTATTTTACTTCTTTCGTCTTCACATATGTAGAGGCGAAGAAGAATTTTAATATATATAGATATATATTTTGTTACTTACATGATGAATCGGCCGTTCGGTACCTAAATAAAAAGGTGCTTTTTGCTCTTCCACTCAAAGCCTGGTACTTATAAATTCGAAACCGATTTCCATCGCGTATCTCAACAGCTCTCTAAACACTTTACAGCCGCTCATTACCCGCCCAAACCCCGCCTAAACCTTTTTGTCGTACAAGTGGCTCTAAACTCATGGGTTAATGCTCACAGCACACACTTGAAGGAAATTGCTAAATAGTGAAAAGGCCGGCTCAGCGCGCGCCATTGTCGCGCGCTGAGCCGAGCACTCGAGCGGAGGGGCGGCGAGACGCGGCGCGATTGCACCGCAACACGAAAAACTTGCGGGTATTGGTGCTTCAAATTGTAAATAGGAATATAATAGAAGTTGGAGATTCAATGAAACAAACATTCACTAGCATAAATAAAAAAAATATTAGACAGGATTGAATTACTATCCAGAGGGAGAATCAGTAAACATTTACATTCCTTTAACCACTTGTGATACAGCAAATTCTGACATAAAGTTAGTTCCAAAAAAATATATTTTATTCTCATGTTCATTCTCAAACATGTTTTGAGACGCTCCAGTAAGTAATAAACTACTTATGTTGCGGGCTACAGGCTATCACAAGTGCGATGCTAACCTTTAAACCACATCTTTCCTCCGTATTGAGTCTCCGGTACCCTCACGCAAGCCGCGAGATACAGCACAGTGCTGCTTCACGCCGGTTTTCTGTGAGGCCGTGGTATCACTCCGGTCGAGCCGGCTCACGACTCCCACGGTCAAGTTTTTGTTATTACCTGGTAGGTACCAGGTTATCAGGTGATAATCCTAGGCAATATGTGGGTTTAGTCCCGGAACTTTCCTTAGACTACGTTTTGAAATAAGGGGGTATAATGTTTATAACTACAATTTCTTACTACAACTTGGAGTAAATTGTGAGGAAACCTGTAGGAGTCGCGTGATTTCTCAAACTGTTGAAACTTGAGTAATAAATAAGTAATAGGCATTAACGTTGTATATGCTATCGTCAATACAAGTCGCCTAATAAACTCATACATGACCATCGATCAACAATCTACAAGATATTTTATTATATACTCAAAGTCAAATAATACCTACCAGCGTGGCAAAGCACAATCTATTTCTCCAAAGCTCAATTCTCATTCAATTTGGATATAACCCGCTCGGCGATGACCGCTCGCTACGCTCGCTTCGCTCTATCGCTCCACAAAGCGTTGAAGGCAAGCGAGCGTCGCGCCAATCCACTGGCTTCAATTGTCACCATTTTCTTACAAATTGCGCTTCTAGATACGTTTGTTTTCAATTGACAGATTTATTTATTTATTGAGTAAAGGAGTCCTTTGTTTCAAACTTCGTATTCATAGTCCACGCTTAATCCTAGTTAGGCGTAATTACGTGTACATTAGTAGCTATTTATTTATTTGTATCACGGTAATTCATGCTAATTCCGGCAGCACAAAACCCGTTGTTTACGGAAAGCGTCACAAAGCACACGTCATTAGAGCAATTAAGAGCAATTGGCGAATTCGGCGCATTCGGACGCAAAAGCGCACCACACTAATCCAGCACACAGAATAATTAGTAGCTGTACGATTACTTTTCCTTGTAAATAAGGGATGTTTATTGGAGTAGATGAATGAGGCATTTAAAGTTTTATGAAAAAAGTAGCGGTCGCCCGCAGCTTCGCTTGCGTGGAAATCAATCACTTGGATGGAGTTTATACCACCACAGTGCTCTTCTCACGCCAATTTCTACCGCCAATTTCTAAAATTTAATAAAACTATGGAATCAGCTATCAACGATGGTGTTTCCGAACAGATACGACCTGGTGATCTTCAAGAAAAGAGCTTATTCCTCCCTTAAGAGCCGGCAGCGCATCTGTGATCATCACTTACCATCAGGTGAGCCGTCTGCTCCTTTGTCCGTCATAATGTAACAAAAAGGTTTGCCACATAGTAGCCCTCTTCTATTCGTCTCTCCGTCTTCCGTACAAGCAAACAGAGACTCACACATTCATTTATAATGTTAAATACGGATAGTTATTATAAGGATAGTTTGAAAACCTACATTTTTAACTAATTTGTAAGAATAACTGATTTTAAAACCAATCCTATGTCATCATCATCATTTCAGCCAATAGACGCCCACTGCTGGACATAGGCCACCCCCAATGTTCTCCATACAGAGAAAGATAGGATCCTGTGCCACCCGCATCCAATGGATTAACATAACCTTCACCAGATCGTCGGTCCACCTCATATTGAATCCTATGTATTGAGTAACAAAAATATTTACAAATAAATTTGAGTACAAAAAGCACTTACTAATTTACACTTACATAAATTCGTCGACATACCAAGGTGCAAGCTTAGTTGGTAAAACAATTGCCCGGTCAGCAAAAGATCGTGGGTTCGAGTCCAAAACCGAGACTGTCGAAATTTTTTGAAGTGTTATTATTTACTTAAAAACTATTTGTTTTAAATTTTGTAGAAATCTAATTTTTAAGAATTATAGAACGCAGACAAATAAAAATGAAAATTGTAATGTAGCAATACCATAAAACTAGAATGTACAGCGTCCTAAATATATGAGCAATACGAATTTATTTATATGCAAAAAAAAAACAATTTCCCTTTTTCCCCACTACCAGTACCCTCCATAAAAATAATGACGCAGACCTTCGTGCACACAATGATCATATCCGTAGCAAATAAGCATTCTGAACATATCACTCCCTTCCGACTAGCGAATTCATTCATCAATACTGATTTATTGCTAGGACGAGACCAGTCGGCGCACCTGGCCGGGAAACCCCCACGCCTCTGGTCAAGCGAAATTGAACCGTTAGTCGAGTACCGAAGGGTTGGCTAGATGGTAAAGTGTGGAGGGTTGTGGCGGAAAGTTATTAAAACCGGCAGATGAGTTGGGTAATGAATAGATGATCGTTTGGCGTTCTGGTCATTAGCCGGTTATGACATGTGCCTTGTCTGAAAGCTTTTTTCCTGTACATTAACTAATTATGGCATATAAGGGCCTGGTAGCTCAATGAATAAGAACGCGCCTTCCATACGGTCGTGATATTTATTTTCATACGACATATATCACTAAAACACAGTTTTTTTGGATGGTTTTCAGGTGATATCCGCCATGTTTTCAAAGTATCATGAGCCCGAGAATTGGGCTCATAGTTAGATTCCGAACATGCACCTCGGGAATTTTCAAGTCAAATAGACTTGATATTTCTACACTAGCGGCCCGCCCTCATTTCGTTACTGGATAGTAGTTCCACTCTATACCTTTAGATGGCGTTAGGTGTCGATTTCATCGCGCAAGCGTTTTCGTATTACCTATAAGCGTTGCCGCTGTTTATAAAAATAGTATAGATTCTATACTATTTATAAATATTATAGACTAGACTGTGCCCGCGGCGTTACTCACGCAGTTTTAGTCTTTATTACAAAAGTCTAATTTCAAAAGTCACTTACTTATTCAATAACGGTGCCCAAACATCAATTTTAAGATTTTCGCTTTTAAACTGTCTAGTCCCCCATACTGCATTTCATCCCCTAATTCACCACATCAAAGGGTGATTTTCCAAAAAACGTATAAATGAAGTATTTTTATTTTAATTATATGTATATACAATTTTTCACTTTCCTAACATCAAAGATAATGGACTTCCATACAAACTTTTGGCATTTCATCCCCTATTTTACCTCTTTTAATGGTGACTTTCAAAAAACGTTCAATGGGTTACTTTTTATTACAAATTATTAGTCTGAATACAAATCTTCACATCTAACGTCAAATATTCGGACTTTCATACAAACTTTTAACCACTTTTTTACCTGATTAAGGGTTGAATTCAAGAATCCCTTTTTAGTGCTCACTTTCACTTTTAAAGGAACCACTTCCCAAATTTCAAGTTTCTAGGGTCAGTATTTTGGGCTGTGGATACATTCCTAGTCGCTTAATTACTTAATACCTTAATCACTCAGGTTCTTCTTTTATACATATATTATAGAGCAATGCTCGGCGTCTCTCTCAGAGATCAAATCCGAAATGAGGTGATCCGGCAGAGAACCAAAGTCATCGACATTGATCACCGGATTAGCAAGCTTAAGTGGCAGTGGGCTGGCCATATTAGCCGCAGAACCGACAACCGATGGGGTAAACGAGTTCTAGAGTGGAGACCGCGTCTTAGCAAACGTAATGTAGGGCGCCCTCTAAGTGGGGGGACGATCTGCGCGGGATGGCTGGCAAGAGCTGGATGCGAGAAGCCATGGATAGATCACAGTAGCGAACAATTGGAGATTCCTACGTCCAGCAGTGGACTGCGATAGGCTGATGATGATGATGATGATGATTTTATATTGATAAGCTCGGTAGTGAGAGAAAATATCGCAAGGGTTTCCCTACGATGCTTTGCCTCACCGCTGAACACGTTTCTGATAGTTTCATAAAATTATGGATACCTACAATATTTGAGATAATGATTCTGAACGTGTAACCGTGATCCCCTGTCTTGAACCCCTGGTTTGGTCCCCTGTCTAAGAGTTGCGAAGGCTAGACGGCAGTCGCTTCATTGTAATTACCCGACTTTCTGGATAATTCTGATGGGCTGATTCAGGATCATGTGCCAAGCGTACTCCAGGTCTGAAGGGACAGCTTTGGATGCAAATACAATTTCAAATACAAATTCTTTATTTGCAAAATATGGGTAGGTATAAAAGCTGTTAAGTTTTTTACAATGGTTCGCCATATTTAGCCAAAGACGGCATGGAAAATTGGGCCAATGTTTATTATTAGGAATGAGTAAATTAAATTGAATTGATTACGCTACATTATATGGGATACATGCAGCAGTTAACAAATAGGTCACAATATAACTCAAATTAAATTAAATTATATTTTAAATTACATTGGGATAAATTAAATTAGATTATTATTTTAATGTCACAATATTTGGGAATTACACGCTCTGAGGATTTAACAGTAACCGAGGTATCTGTCCTTACAACTCGATGCAGATAAGTTTATTTAACGTTTAAACGTGGGAGAGCCACGCTTTGGCATGAATGGGTCGCCACGACCAGAGTGATATCACGTGCAATTGCAATGCAATTCATCAGGCTACATTTAAACCTTACTTAAATTATTTGACAGCAAAGTGATTTTTATTTATTTTTATTTATTTATTGGTCACACTAAACAGAGATGACAGAGAGGTACAGTACAACCATTCTATCACAAAAATTCTATCATGAGCGTTTTAAAACTTTCAAAAAGGATTAAATCTTTTTTTTATGTGATTGGTGGAGCAGCCAGATCACCTGATGGTAAGCAATTCCCGCCGCCCATGGACACTCGCGACACCAGTGGAGTCACAAGTGCGCTGCCAACCTTTAAACTCCCTTACCCCCGGATTGGGCCTCCGGTACCCTCACTCACGCAGTGAAACACAGCACAGTGATGCTTCACGCTTTTCTGTGAGGCCGTGAGTATCACTCCGGTCGCGTCGGTCCATTCATGCCTAAGCGCGGCTCTCCCACGGTAATCTGTTTTATAACACCGCGTTAGTTAACAAAGAATTAACAAACATTTATGAATAAGACTCTAAAAACAAAATTGACGGTACAATATTGTTGCATCTCACTTACTTACTTATTCATTACAATATCTACAATGCAATCTTCTAAATGTACATTAAAGTTGAATTCCTACAATAGAGATGTCGCGGCATATTCAAAGTTCACCTTCAAGAGGATACCCCAGGCGATATACGTTTCCCCGTCTTCACAACCTCAAGACTTATTATCGGAGGCCAAGGTTTACTTTGGGTCGCTGCGCCAACCTCCTGAATGAATGAATAACCTCAAACCTCGACCGCAGAGCGCGACAGAGACAACTGAAGCAGCTTTTGTAGCAAGATCAAGCATGTATACTGATCCCTTCCCTATAGTTATAGGAACAGATTTAAATACTTTTTTGGTAGAACATTAACCCGGATTGTGGAAGATGTGTTCGAGTCCCGCCTGCACACGAGATGATTTTTTTTAAGTGTGTTATTTACTTAAGAATAAATTGCAAAAGATTGCTATATAAATATCAACTATTGATTTAGCAGTCTCATCTTAACTGGAGGTCAAATTGTAAAAATATTTCCACTGGATAATGTAAACCTACAATATTGATGAGACTATCGACAGCTCAAGTCGAATCAAGCACTTACACATTTCATCAGCTTTATGACGCGTTCAGTGGTTTGATTCGTAGAACATTCACCCGGATTGTGGAAGGTGTGGGTTCGAGTCCCGCCTGAACAAGAGATGAAATTTTTAAGTGTGTTATTTACTTAAGAATAAATTGCAAAAGATTTCTTTATAAAAATATGAACATTTTTTTTGCTAAATACTAAAATCATTGTTATTTTCCCTATCTTTTGATATTTTTAAATAAAAGTTAAATTTATTTTAAGTTTTTGAACGTATGTTTTTGAAACTTAATTATTTATACACCGTAATATTTTGATTGTTTACACCCCGAAAACCTCATAATATGCCATAATGATATAGATCAGCTGTAATTTTTTTCGCTTAATTTGTTGATCTGTCATGCAAAATGGTATTTATTTAACGATACCTAATAAGATGTAAACGAAAAAAAAAAGGAAAACTTAAGGACATGGATTACCATGTCCCGTTACCAGGTTTCATATGGATTCAGATAAAATACTCTCCTGGCATTATCCAGGGAGAGAACAGAGTTCCTTTGTTTTGGAGAATGGCTTCTACCATATCGTGTTAACGGTCTTATGCATTTTGTAACAGGGCGACAATGTGCCTGTCTGATAGTAGCCAGATTAGTCGAGTTGGACGCCGCGATGTGGCCGCGGCGGGACGCGACGATAAAATATACGATTTTTAGTGTGCTCTAATCCAAAAGCAATGGCGGGTAATTTCTTGGTAAGGTAAAGTAAGATAAATAACATTACTTTTGGTAAGGCGATAATGTGATGTCTATGGCGGCTTATTCGATCTTCGACTCGGATCGGGGGGTAGTGTGAAGAGATGACCCGTTTGAGACAGTGGTAGTGAACGCTGCCTTTGGTCTAAGGGTTGCGGGTTCGATTCCCGCACAGTACAAAAATTTGTGTGCATGTCTGTTTGTATTGGTCTGGGTGTTTTCTATGTATTATAAGTATGTATTTACAAAAAGAAAACTATTAATCGTAATATATTTGTGATACCATAATTGATTCTTAAATCCGTAATAAAGCTGCCTATCTTAGACCCAGATTAATGTTTGTGATGTTGTAAATGATTAAAAAAAAAGAATTAAGAAATAGAGAAAAGAGAGTCCTCTTTAGGAAAGAAAAATTTCATACTAATTACGATAGAAAATCCTCATTTCTGAGTCATGTTTTATCCACTGCACGCACTACGCTTATTATAGTAATTATTGAAGGCTTTCATATTTTTTGTTGGTGATGGGCTTGCCCCTAGATTCACACTGAACCCTAGAGTTGAGAAAAAGCCTGCATTGGAGTGAGCTTACCCAAAAGTAGCCTATTTACTTGAGGTTGTATTCACTGGGGAAGGCAGGGTGTTCCACTCCTTGTCAGTGCAAAAAGGAAAAAGAATAACTATCAGGACAAGGCAGCTGCATTAGCAGACCAGATCAAAACTCATGTGCTCCATATACCACTGCCCACGTGTCTTAACCTAATCTCAAATTTGTACTTTGTTGTGGTACTCACCGTTTTTCTTAATGAACTAAGAATTCTCATAACAGAGTCATGTATTTGCATGAATGGGTCGGCTCATCGGGAGTGATACCACGGCCTCACAAAAAACCGGCGTGATGCAGTGCTTGCACTTTGTTTTCCTGATAGAGTTATTCAAACAGGTGTTCTTGGTGACCGTGGACGGTGGCAATCACTTACTATTAGGAGATCCATCTGTTTGTCTGCCACTAAAATAAAAAATAGCCCTGTTGTGTTCAAATCCGCTACCTCTCATTACCTGGGCTACAATGCGGCGACAACCACGTCACAGAAGAGGTACAGTACGTCGTGAGATCGGTTTTAATATTAAAAGCTTATATTCGCGACCGGCGGGTACAACCTCATATAAAACGTGTGAGTACGTCCGACAGTATCGTGGTTATAACATTTATAACTTGCATCTTTATTAGACTACGTCAAACTTGCGGTCGTGTTTGCATTGCAACGGACGTTACAGTTAATCATAAAGCCAGGTATAAAATGATCTGACCGCTTGCTTAGAAAAATGTGAATACATACTTTTATTTGATAATAATAATATCCTCCAACCGATTAGGGCTACGGCCGCCAATCTAAACGATAAGCCGATTCACAGAGCTACACGCACTGGCCAACGCTGTCACCGCTTCACAATGGAAAACATTCTATCACGGACTAAACAATTCAGCAGTTCCTATTTCTGCCGCACCATCAAGAAATGGAACTCGTTGCCGGCGCATGTATTTCCTCCTTCCTACAATATGGATTCCCTCAAACGAAGCGTAAAGCATCTCGCGGGTCAGTATGACGGTGTCAACAGAGGTATGCATCGCGTCCGTTGTAATTGCAACTTTCTTTGCTTGCCATCAGGCTGACGACAACCTCTATAAAAAAAAGCCACGCACGCAAAATATATTATAATGCTCAATACAAGTTCAATTCAATTCAATTCAAATAATTCTTTATTTGCATAGGCTTGTACACAGCACTTACAAATCGTCATACATTTGAATGACTTAAAACTATTTATAAGTACTTATGTATAAATTACATGTTAATGCATATATATGTTGATACATAAAATATACTAAAGAAATAAATAAACATAATGCGATTCTACCACCGGCTCGGAAAGTTGTTTCTGGTCGAGAAGATCCGGCAAGAAACTCGCCAGTTACTCTTTTTAATCGCCAACTTTTTTTACAATGGTTTATTATCCTCATACCAAGTCATACAGTCTAATGCAACACAAAATAGAATGAAACAAATTAAAAGCTAAATATGAGGTAAACCGAAGCGGACCAGTCCCCAAAAGTGGCACCTGTTCACAAGTATGACGTATGTGTCAGCCATCATTTCACTCAACCATATTAGAGGGAATGTAATGACCCGCCACATAACGCCACCACCTCAGAGACATTTGAGTGAGCATGACTACTTAGGTTCCCCTCATAGGTCACAGAGTACTTAATCCAATACTAATAAACTGCAGGACGAGGTGTACAATAGTAGGTGGTTAGCATCTTGTCAATTGTTTGATTAATCAATACTAATCAATTTGTATACAATAATAAATGCTGCTAAGCCTAATTTATTAAAAATGATTAATTATGTTATAATAATGATTCCAGTAAATATTTATAAAATTACTACATGTGTGCAGGCACGGAGGTCATCATGTCCATGAATCCTTGTCATTTAAGTAATCTACAATTTTATAATATCCTTTACTCATTAAACAGGTTAATCAATGTTCTTTCGCACGTACAAAATACAGTCCAAAATGTATTGGGAAGCTACAGTTAAAATGTCGATATTCTTAAACAGTTCTTTCAGCGAATCGCGAGGCCTAAGGTTGTATATGGAGCGGATGGCCCTCTTCTGCAATACAAAAATAGTCTGTATCTCAGCCGCCGACCCCCACAACAAAAGACCATATGACATTATACTATGAAAATAACTAAAATAAACCAGTCTCGCGGTTTCAATATCAGTCAAATGTCTGATCTTCTTAACCGCATATGCGGCGGAACTAAGTCTTCCCGTCAAGGCTGCCAAGTGTGGCTTCCATTGCAGTTTGGAATCCAGTGTAATACCTAAGAAAATTGTCGAATTAATAACTTCAATATGTTCATTATTCATAACGACGTTAGTGTTGACCTGCTTTACATTGGGCATAGTGAATTTAACACATTTGGTTTTCTTGGCATTTAAAAGCAAGTTGTTAGTTGTAAACCAATGTAGCACTTGTAAGAGGGTGTCATTTACGTCGTCAAACGTATCTTTTCGACGGTCAACGTTAAAAATCAACGAGGTATCATCAGCAAATAACACTACTTCACAAAGATCTTGTGCAAAGTAAGGGAGGTCATTTATGTATATTAGGAAGAGCAGAGGTCCCAATATTGATCCTTGGGGCACTCGCATTAATAAAGGGGCGCCTGAAGAGTTAGTTCCATTGACACTGACTTTCTGAAGTCTATCTGATAAGTAAGAATTTATCAAACTTAATGCATTATTTAGAACACCATAGTGAGCTAACTTCAACAACAATGTTTGATGCTCAACGCAATCAAACGCCTTCGAGAGGTCGCAGAAAACACCAATTGCATCCTGTTTGTTTTCCCATGCATCAAAAATATACTTGATAAGTGCAACTCCTGCGTCAGTGGTTGACTTACCCTTGGTAAACCCAAATTGTTTATTATGAAGTAAATCGTTAACTTTAAAATGAGACAGCAACTGAACGAATATGACTTTTTCAAAAATTTTACTCAGTGCTGATAAAATAGAAATAGGCCTAAAGTTAGAAGGGTCACTTTTATCACCTGATTTAAATAACGGTATGATTTTGCTGTACTTCATTAAGCTAGGAAACTGACCCTCATCAATACATCTGTTGAATATCGTTGCCAAATGGGGTGCAATAGCTAGTATTATATTTTTTAAAATGTCCACTGATATTCCCCAAAGATCTTCAGTTTTTTTCATATTCAGATCTTTGAAAGTTTTAACTATTATCTCGGAGGTTACATGGTAAAATTTGAAAGGCGTTTGACACTCGGCAACATTTGCTTTAAGTAATGAGATAGCAAGATACGAACTTGAATTTAATGTACTTGTTGTTGCCACTGGTATATTAGTGAAGAACGACTCAAATGCATTTGCCACTTCAGTATCAGAGTCAAGACATTTGCCATTTATTTTTAGAGAGAACTTGTGTTGTTGTGTTTTATTTTTACAAGTCTCTTTGTTGATGATGTTCCACGTGATTTTACTTTTGTTAGTTGCTTTACTTATTTTGTTTTTAATGTAGTTAGATTTAGCAACTGCACATACTTTCTTAAAGCACTTAGAATACTTTCTAACATATTCAACTATCGCAGGATCACGTGAATTAGCTTTAATATCATATAATTCAAACAATTTTCTCCTGCTTATGTGAATCCCTGTAGTGGCCCAGTCACTAAATTTATTTTTAGAACTGTTTAATTTAATGGTCTTTTTTGTAAAAATATCATTAAATTCCTTTTCAACAATTTCGAAAAGGCTTTCATACAACTGGTCGACACTATTTTTATTACCAGGCATTAAGGATACCTTATTATAAATATTATCTTTGAATTTATCTATACGTCTTTTTGTAATAGGCCTACATGTAAAACTTGTAGACGGATCATTTCGATGACAGTCGATAACAGCCAGCTGACCACTGTGATCAGAGTTTATGAAATTTATTATAGATTTCTCCCCTACAATACAATCACAGAATATGTTGTCCAAGCATGTAGCTGAAGTGGGGGTGATTCTGGTAGGTTCGTTGAAGAGGTGCACCAGATTGAAACACTTAAAAAGATTCAGAAACCTAACTGAGTTCTGCGAATTCTCCAGGATGTTAATATTAAAGTCACCGCACACGATAACTTGTTTACTAGTTGCACATACTTTTCTCAGGACTTCTTCCATGCTAGTCTCAAATGAGTCGTAATTTGCAGAAGGGGGTCTATAAACGCAGACAATGATATGCTGCTCCAGCTCTGCACACGAAATTTCAATAGTTCGTTCTATAGATAGTGACTCAATATCTTTACGTTGTTTACATTTAAGAGTACTTTTTAACAAAATGAGTGACCCTCCTCTTATTGCAGAGTCTCTCGTGAACGAACTGATAATTTTGTAATTATTAATAGTAACAATTAATTGATGTTTATTTAACCAATGTTCGGTGAGACATAGTATATCAACATTTATTTCTTCTAAAAATAATTCTAGTTCTAGTTCTTTACCAGGAAGTCCCTGTATATTTTGGTGAATAAGTTTTAAATTATCTTCCCTGGTCAATAAATTGCTAGAGGCGTCCTCTATTGTCTTAGACTTAAATTTAAATTGTTTGGAATAATTTCCAAAGTCTGCCTATATATATTATTTATATTAAATGCTAACAAAGTAGCTAGTTCTTTTTTTACATTATAAGGCAAATAAAACTTTTTGCCAGTCACTATCAACTTATAATTAATAAATTTATTTGTGTCAAAAAACACAAAGTTGTCGCTATGACTAGTAACTAAATTATATAATGTAGTATTCAATAGGTGAATACTGTTATTTTGAAAAAGGGTAAGGGAATAGAAGGTGCAAGAAAGTGCACTTTCTATTCCCTTACCCTCATATTCCGATGGGAGAGAGATCAACAACGGGAGGATCACCAATGGCTTAAGGTGCCTTTCAAGACACGGGGGTAGAGGACCGCCAAGTTCTAAACTCCGGGCTAACTCTAAGAGTTTCTTACCGAAAGTATCCGCCTATTTACTGTACCACTGAATAATGAAATCAAGTCATCGCTACTATGATAGGATTAGACTGAATCACCACGCTTGCCAATTGCGGATTGGTGATCACAAACCCGAGCTATGTCCGAAAAATTGTATCATAGAACGAGACCACGATCCAGTACTTAAATAACTATTCCAACATGGCGTCGATTTAGCAAAAACTTAGGTACACATATTGGTCTCTTACGCAGCCATCGCTTGAAAGTGCGACCCACTAACCACTACGCCACCAAGGCAGTCACATACTTAATATGTTTCTTTAGTGTCAATAAAGATAATGGAAACGAAATATTGGTATCCATGGACGGCCACAAATGCTCACTCTCAGGTGATCTGTGTGCTCATCTGACACTTATCTGATTTGATAACTGACCATGATAACTGACCTGTGTGACTAAGGTCCGATTCTAGCAATCTTTATGCGTGGATAAATCTATGGTATAACAACAGATTCGTATATAATGACAGCTCTATATCATAGATTGAGAATCGGATTAAGATTGATCGAATTGGGTCTAAAGTTTATTTGGAATAACTTCAGTATTTTCTTCAATTAATTTTAGAAAAATCGGCCAAGTGCGAGTCGGACTCGCCCATGAAGGGTTCCGTAGCAGCAAGTAAGATATATGGAAGGTAAATTGCGGTTTACGGTTTATAACGTATTAAAAAAAACTACTCACTATATCTAGTTTAGCTAGCTTTTTTCGGCGGTAGATCTTAAAAATAACAACAACTGTGCTCCCAGTTAAAATCTTAATTTAATTATTTTTCCACATCAAATTGAAGTAAAATTATAAACAAATCACTACAAATTGAGTATTTTACAAGTGTGATTGGAGGCTGCCCTATCCTATGAAGATATTGTACTGAGGACCACCTACCTGCTGGCTACTGTTCACTTCACTGACTATAGAAACACATTCTACACCACAAACACTGTTCAGTTTTACAATTAAATATGGAAAGTACACCCAAACGCAGTCTTGAAGAGATCGCTGAAGTTTTAGAGTCCAGCCTGATGAAGCGGATGGATGAATTTGAGGCCCAAGTCAATCCGGCTAAGCCCTCACCTTTAAAGGACATGACCCAGCTGGTTGCAGAGTTTTCGGCTTTCAAGACCATTGTTTGGAACGTGATTAAGCTCCTTCGGCAGCAAATAACTGAAGTCTCCAAATCAATTGATGTGGCCGAGATGCGGCATAGGAAAAAAATCCTATTGCTGAATGGTGTCCCCGAGTCTTCTGGAGAAGATATCAGACTGATTGTTGCTGACATTATGGCTGGCAAACTGGGGATGCGGGACTTCTCTCAATCATGTATGAAGTCTTGCCATCGACTGGGCAGCTATAGGGATGGTCATAATCGGTCAGTACTGATAAAATTTACGGATCAAACGGTCAAGGATGCTGTGTGGAAAAGCAAATCCCAGCTCAAGGGTACGTCGTTCGTGGTAAGCGAGTTCCTAACACGCACTCGCCAAGCTCTTTTCGTCACGGCGCGTACACACTTCGGAATGCGCAATGTTTGGACACTCGACGGAAACATCTCCATAAAACTACCCAACGGGCCCCGCCAGAGGATTCAATCCAAGGCGGAGCTTGAAGACCTGCTCATCGCTTTCGGCAAGACCCCTGCGGCCGCTATGAACCACCCTGGCAGTATTGGCGGCAGTAGAAACATCGGAGAAACATCACTCAGCGTCCCGAAAGTTATACCATCGGCGCCCAAAGTTAAACGATCCACCCGCAAGTAACTCATATTTTTAACGTCGTTTCTTATGATTTTTTTTATTTTTTATTTGAGTTCTTGATACACCCGAAATTATTTTTGTAACTTTTAATCCTACTCCACGTATTAATCAATTTAGCATTTTGGGAGCGTCTCTTGCGGTTAAGGGTTCCGTTTTTTGCCATTTGGCTACGGAACCCTAAAAAGAGACAATACCTTATGCTTTTTACTAAATCAAAGTTTTTTTAGACTTAGATTATTAAAAAAAATGTCTTTAAGCATATCTTTACATTTCATTTCCTATTGAGCATTTATCATAGCATTCACACCAGACTTAAACTCACTAATAAAAAGTCCCGAGATAAATCCAATAAATTCCTTTCTTTTCGTTCTTTTTAGGTATTTCCAATAACAAAAGGATGTCCAAGAATTAATATCACCATTTCCAACAAGCAATTTCCGGGAATCTCTGTTTGATTATTACTGAGAGAGAATACAGTCGGAATGCTGAATCCAATAAACTTTTAATATAAATTGGAAGAAAATTTTCCTATTGTTAGTTAGGAGTAGCTTCATGTTCAATCACCATATATGCCAATATTATCAGCCGAAAAATAATCTAACTAGGCCCGATTCTCACGAACACTCGTGGACACTCACGGCTGGACTACCGGTTCAAAGTCGCTCAAAGAGCTATGGAAAGGGCCATGCTCGGAGTATCTCCGAAGGACCGCATCAGAAATGATGTAATCCGACAGAGAACCAGAGTCACCGACATAGCCCACCGAATTAGGTAACTGAAGTGGCCGTGGACTGGTCATATTAGCCGCAGAACTGACAGCCGTTGGAGCCGCAGTCCTTGAGTGGAGACCGCGACCCGATAAACGTAGTGTTGGACGCCCTGCGACAAGATGGGATGATGACATTCGAAGGCTGGCTGGTGTGGGCTGTATGAGAGTGGCCGAAAATCGGGAGCAGTGGCGTGCATTTGGGGAGACCTATGTCCAGCAGTGGACGAGTGTGGGTTGCTGATGATGATGATGAGGCCTGATTCAACTAATCTTTATCCGTAGATGAATCTATAGTATAATATCAGATTTGTATAGAATGACGGCGCCAGACCCTAGATTTATGGAAGATTGGTGGAATCTAATAAAAACGTCTCCTTTTAAAAATCCTATTAGTTCCAGGATAAAAAACATCGTGATGCTGGCATCATGATAATGGCTTTAAGTCATGATCCAGTTGGTTTAATATTTGAGAGGGTTAGACCAGACTTATCATATTTTGTATTAATCGAAATTAATATTCATGCAACACCTCATACTATGTAGATTGTGTTACTTGTGTTATGGATATCAAAAAACAGAAGAAGTACTTATTTAATACTTAATAACATATTTTACATTCAGACAATGAACAAACACAAGTATTAAGCCCAGGAATATTTTTCCAGGGTAGAGATCGAACCCACAACCTTTGGCATAAGGCAGGGCCACTACTACCGAATTCACGATATCGGCCCTTTGATACATTTTTTTCTAAAACTCAGCCACCGTCATGCATTGTTACGAAACCTCCCGGTGTGTGTCCCAATATTCCATGCCATTCATCGCGTCAAGATTCGCAAGTTACAACCAGGTTTGAGTATCTACATCGCATATCAAAGCACAGACTGGATTAATTTCTCATCGTTAACAACGTACATGCTGCCCCACACCCGTATCAAATTACTCACATCTCAATAAATCCCCGCCAGCACCGCCGCTATAAATTTAGTGCGAGCACAAGCACTCCGGTTCGAATCAACATATCTATCAGGACGCCTGCGATATCAAAGCGCCGCGGTTTCATCGGCCCCCTCCTCACACTTCATACACTCCCATAACCAAACCACCATAACAAGACCCCTCCCTCGTCTCCCACAACACAAAATCCTCCTACAAATCTCTGATTTCCGAGCTCAACGTACCCTGGTCGCACATGTACCATTGCCCCACTTTTTAATTACATGCATCATGCCAGCTGAGTGCAATTTTAAAAAGGATTTCGAGGTTTTATACTTTAAAGAGCAGCTGAGTTTTGTTTTGTATGCAAATTAAAAACTGCGAAGTACTTCGCTTTACAAAGGCTCTGGGCTATTTCATTTACATCGCAGCGTCTGTGTATCGGCGAATGTATTAAAGTTTTATCAATTGGTTTGCATAATAAAATGAAAATAGGGCGCTTCACACCCAACGTTATGTTTGCTTAATTTTATGCATTGCTTGCTGTGTTTGCGTTCAATAACTTTGCTTTTAACATAGGTATTGTTCTTCTCTAAAATTTCAATATAATAATAATATTTGTGTGCATGAACATGTCTGTTTGTATTGGTGTGGCTGTTTGTATGTATTATAAGTATGTATTTACAAAATAAAAGTATTATATGTATATATTTGTAATTCCACTGTTGATTCTGATATCAGGTGCTTGTGCTACCTATCTCGGAGTCAGATCAATGTATGTGATGTTTTGAAATAGTTATTTATTCATTTATATAGTTTTTCTTTATTAATATAATAAACAAGAGTTCACTCTGTATATCAACTATTACACCATAAACTTGCAATGTCCTATCCAAATTCATCCAATCTTTTACAGTGGTTAGTGGGTCGCACTTTAAAGCAACGGCTGCGCTTGTGGTCCCGGGTTCGATCC
This sequence comes from Marasmia exigua, assembly GCA_019059595.1. Classification (NCBI taxonomy): domain Eukaryota; kingdom Metazoa; phylum Arthropoda; class Insecta; order Lepidoptera; family Crambidae; genus Marasmia; species Marasmia exigua. The sequence goes on from CM032463.1 coordinate 23,902,856, forward strand.
CCGGGTCGGAGCAACATTTGTAGCTTACAAATTCTCAGCGTCTGGAAGTCGGTAGTCGCGTGCCCCCGTGCCTCGGAAAGCACGTAAAGCCGTTGGTCCTGTGCTTGAACACTCTCCGGTCGTGTTACACTGGTGTTCCATCGAAATATGAGGGTAAGGGAATAGAGAGTGCACTTGTGTCTACGCAAACACTCGTGCACTATAATATGTCCTGCGTCGATGGCTGATCGCTGAGATTGCCGCCATGACCAACCGTTTAGAGGACATTAAACTAAAGAACTACCCCCGTCTTACTTACGTCATTCATCATCATCATTTCAACCAATAGACGTCCCCTGCTGGACATAGGCCTCCCCCAATATTCTCCATACAGATGAGTCCTGTGCCGCCCACATCCAATGGATTCCCGCAACTTTCACCAGATCGTCGGTCTACCTTGTGGGGGGCCTGCCACGGCTGCGACTTCCTATACTTACGTGGCCTCCAGTCGAGGACATTTCCGCCCCAACGGCCGTCTATTCTCCTCGCTATGTGCCCTGCCCATGCCACTTGAGGCATGTAATCTTTTGGGCTATGTCTGTGACCTTAGATCTCCAGCGGATGTCATTATTTCTGATACGATCACGCAGGGAGACTCCGAGCATAGCCCTCTCCATTGCTCTCTGGGTGACTTTGAGCCTCCTTAATCGGCACTTTGTAAGTGGCCACGTTTCGGTTCCGTATGTCATCACTGGCTTACTTACGTACCCAAAACATTTTATAGAATTATAATTTACGTTTTTTCGTAATACACGTTTTTTATAAAGTTTGACATTTGATTGCAACACTATCGATTACCTATTAGTAGTTATTTTATGGGAGAAGGAAATCATAAAGCAAAACACATTGGGACCGTGGGAGAGGTACGCTTCGGCATGAATGGGCCGGCTCGACTAGAGTGACACGAAGGCCTCACAGAAAACCGGCGTGAACAAGCTGTGCTGTGTTTCGCTGCGTGAGTGGTGGTATCGGGGGTTTAAAGGTTGGCAGAGCATATTGACTCCACTGGTGTCGCGAGTGTCTATGGGCGGCGGCAATCGCTTAGCATGTGGTGATGAATCTGCTCGTCTACTGCTGCCCGTTACTTGAAGATTGAAATGACACATCAGCTTCATACAGGTTAAGAAATCATTCGACAATGAGGTGATGCGGATCAGGAAAGGATAGAAAAAGGTGAATATTTTTTTTTCTAACTTGTGTTTACCAAACGTAGTAGGTATACGAGTACACTGAACCGCTGCAAATTAAATACAGTTGAGCCGCATTTATCTCATTGAAAAACGATATCATTACCAATTCGGCTGCCGCAGCTGGTTTTGTAGTTAAAATATACACCGCTTTTTTTTTAAGTCCGAGAAAAATTTCAAGGATATTATCCTACTTAAATTAAAAATATTCCCCAAAAAGCATAGGGTTGATTAAAAACAAAATTCACCTTCACATACTAATTGCATCACTCACTTGATCATTTTTGTATATATAAATAATAAACAAATATATCACAACATCACATGCATTGATTTGACTCCGAGATAGGTAGCTCAAGCAACTGTGTTTTTTTTTTGGTGGATTCGAACACATAGCCGAAAGATGTAGTGTTGAGAGATACATGTTGCGTCGAGGATTTAAACCAGCTCCTCGATGTACTGGCTTACTGAGTAGATGCGGACGACCCCAAGCACCTGTGTTACGGATATCAGAAACAGCAGCGGAACTACATATACATAAATATAAAGTAAAGTATCAGCCAATAACTGTCCCGCTGCAGGGCAAAGGCCTCCATCATAGAAACCAAGTCATTCTACTATGATAGGATTAGGCTTAATCACCACGCTTGCTAAACGCGGATTGGTGATCACAAACCCGAGCCATGTTCGAATAATTTGAAATACACTTTTTGCTCGACGCAGAAATCCATACATATACATTACATACATTTTTGACGACCCGTTTGGAACAGTGGTAGTGAACGCTGCCTCTGGTGCAAGGGTTGCGGGTTGGATCCCCGCACAGTGCAAACATTTGCGTGCATGAACATATCTGTTTGTATTGGTCTGGGTGTTATCTATGTATTATAAGTATGTATTTACAAAAGAAAATAACAATATTATATACATATATGTATATAATTGTAATTCCACTGTTGATTCTGATATCCGTAACACAGGTGCTTGAGCTACCTATCTCGGAGTCAAATAGAAAAAAACAAAAAAAAATACATTTAATATTTTTCTTTTGTAAATACATACTATTATACTTATAATATAGAAAACACCCAGTGTATTAATCTGGGTGTTTTCACACAAATGATTGTATTGTACGGGGATCGAACCCTCGACCCTTGCACCAGAGGCAGTTCACTACCACTGATCCAAACAGGTCGTTAATGTGTGGAAAGGTGATGTAAATTTTTCCAAACGAGATTATGTAGATAAAATTAGGAAATAATGGGTAATTCATACTAAGATTATTATAAACACAAAGAGGTTCGCTTTATTATTATAGATTATGGATTTAGATTTAAAATTTAATAATATTGAATACTAAACGTACTTGATTGTATTCCCGCAAGAGAAAAGATTCAGTTTTACAAAGTGAAAATAATAACGGCATGTAAAAATATATTATTGTAAAGTTTAGTGAAATATCTACTCTGAAAATGTAATAATCAGTATAAATAAGCTTATAAGAAGTGAAGATTTATCAAATCTGCGTACTTAAAACAAAAGCTCTCAAATAGCTTAGTATAACAATAGGGTGGTTATCGTAATGAATGTGGAAACATAAAAGTTCGCTGCGAAATTGGGTTAATCCGCTATTGTGTAGAGCTTGGTGACAGGCGCAAAGAATAATTGTTTAAGACGTGGATATCTGCCGGATTAATTATGAATTCACGCGGATCGTGCCACGGCTGCTGATGAGTGGATCTGCTCCCTCAATCCAGTGAGCTTTGTGTTCGCTAAGTCAAGAGAGATTACAGGAAAGCTTCGTATGGAGGAAAACTTGGAATTTTTATTTCCATTAAATTTTAATTCTTCTCAAATGAAACTCTAAAGAGATAAGCAAACACTTTAATGGAAATGAAATATTTGTACCTACTATGTAAAGATTTGGGTTGGCACAGTCGAAAACATTCATGATATCAGATTTAGTTGATATTCTTTTAGCAAGGACTAAAGCCAGTAGCCAGGAATAGACAGGAGTCAGCCATTCTGCATAAATTCTCACTTTAACCTAACCTCGGTCTCCACTCATTTATTTTAATTAATAGGGCTTTAGTTAGGGTGATGCCTTCCTGCAACGGACAACTGACTGAACCAGATGAGGATTATGGAATGAATTATATGTCAATAAAGTCATTATAGTTAATGATGGCGCCACTTACGTCGTAGGGCTAGGGCACCCGTTGGTTATGGAACTTGATTGCCGGATTCTGTTGATTGTTTCAGTATCTTCTCCTTTGTCTGTGATTGTTTGTTGGACTTCTCCCTCACAACTGATTGCGCGCGAAAATTAGAAATGGAAGGGAGAGGAAAATAGAAATCATAATTATTCGTTTTGTCTGTCTAGTTTGTTATTATTTATCTTAATTTTAGTTGCACATTGTTATCATTTGTCCTATTTTTTTTTATATATGTATATATATACATATATAAAATGTAGTTTTTCTTCCACTATTTTTTCTTTCTTTCTCTTTACTGGCTTCGCCATATTGTTTTGGATTTATTGTTTAAGCTACCCCAGTGATGCGTGTCTGTCCATTGCGTAATAATTATTTTCCCTCTTATTATTATTTTTTTTTTCTTTGTTCGCTCAAGTTTCGAGACAGACTCGCAACACACGGGTTACCCGCTGAAAACCAGCGTCGTGGCGTAGCAAACCTATTGTTACGACACGGCATTATCCTGAGCGGGCGCCTCTTTCGCCACACGATTCTATGTGTTTTATCCTTCTTCTCTATTATATTATGTTATATTTAAATTGTGTTATTATTGTATGTGTATGTACGTGTGTCGAAATAAATGTTATATTCATTCATTCATTTATTCATTTTAACGGTTTTGGATTCTGCAGCTGATAAAACCAGCCAACTGCTACTTCAGCTAGCTAATCCGGTAAGCGTCATGAACCTTGGCATTGACCTTCTCTAACATCACAAAACCAATAAAACTTTATCTAATCCTCGTGTTTACGGAGCAAAGTAAATAACATTTTAATTTAGTTCGTGGATATGGTAGTTATTAATTATAAACTCGCGCGACACGTGCCGCAGCTACTGATGACCGGATTTGCCGCGTTCGAGAGCTCGACTTCGCTTTGTGTTCGCTAAGTCGCACGGGATGTAGCTACAACTTCGCTACTCGCGTGACCGAGAAAGTGTTACTACTTGCGTACCGTCAGAATAATAGTTGTACTTTATGTTTTACTTACTTGTGATTCTTGGAAATTACAGCACTCAACAAAACACCCTGTCTAGAAAGCCTACAACATAACGGACTTTTGGGTGTGGAAGAATCACCCTTGGGCATGAATAGGCCGGCTTCCCAGAATCGATAAGTTGTAGGTGATTTGAAGATGTACTTAAAAGGTCTCTTTAATTGAAGAGCTAGACTGATTCTTAATAATTTCAACGTCCTGTGCTCGATACTGATACATTCCGAATCATTCCAACAATCGCAGATCAAACAAGATATCACTGTCCAGCCAGCCAATTTATTTAGTGTATGCAATAAGGTACCGTGGGAGAGCCACGCTTCGGCATGAATGGGCCAGCTCGACCGGACTGATACCACGGCCTCACCGGCGTGAAGCAACAGTGTGCTGTGTTTCGCTGCGTGATTGAGGGTACCGGAGGCCCAGTCCGGAAGAAAGGGGAGTTTAAAGGTTGGTAGTGCACTTGTGACTCCACTCGTATCCACTCTAGCGAAGACTTTGGAGCCTTTGTTCCGCTCTATAGCGGAATATGTATGTGTATGTTTTACGTTCCGTATTAAATAGGCGTATGTCCCGGGTCAGGCACTTGGAGATGCGCTTGCTGAGCTGCCGTCGTTAACGAGCTTCATCAGAGGTTTGCAGAACCATTTCCACCTTTCCACCCGATCACAAACCCGAGCTATGTTCGAAAAATTCGAAACATACATATATAACATACATAGTCGAGCATATAGCTCGACTCGGGAATGAAACCCAGGATCCGTGGCGTATCTGTGGGCGGTGGCTATAAAAAAAAAGTTGAAACATAGCCTTTTCACAGATTTTATACGAAATTCATGCCCCAGTACAATACATTAGCTGACATGACATATTTTAGGCGCCGCAGCATCTTATCTTTTGCAGAATAAAAGCAATATTGTCTAATAAGTCCCAAACTTATCTTCTCATCTGGTGACCGTAGCTCCGCCTGGTCCCCTAGGGGCGAGTTGTTACACTTGCCAGAATAATTGCGAGGACAAACAGTCTGCGCGCCAGAGGGACTCTCGGCACCGCTACAGCGGCTGGCTTGCTTTATTATATAATTGAATCTATATCATATTGTTACGGCAAGTCTTTATAACAATTAGGCAATAGTTAAGCTTCGGCCAAATGGTCGAGGCCCAGTTGGCCGTTCAAGGTTTCGCTGAAGAGATGAGGTCGAAAAAGAATTGCGCGGACTTCTGACGGATGACTGGGAGGAAGTGGCACCGATCTAGATGGAGACTCTTATTATCGGAGGCCAAGGCTAACTTTGGGTCACTACGCCAACCTATTTAGTTTAGTTAAACTAACTTGACAGAAAACGGTTATAAACTCAAAACTCAAACTCAAAAGTGTTTATTGTATTCATGAATGTTATATACAGGTGGTATATAAATATTCCAGTACATCATGTTACGCTTTTGGGCATAGCTAACACAAAAATATTACTTGGTAAGGTGCAATGGACATTTAGTAAAGAATTATGTCTACGTTTTATTTTTTAATGTAGTCATTATCATATTAGAAAACACATTTTTTTTTCTATTTTTTTTTTAAATTATGGCAGACAAACGAACAGACGGCTCACCTTATGGTAAGTGAATTACCGGCGCCCATAGACATCTGTGACACACGGGGCATCACAGATGCGTTGCCGGCTCTTAAGGGAGGAATAAGCTCTTTTCTTGAAGATCACCAGGTCGTATCTGTTCGGAAACACCATCGTTGGTAGCTGATTCCATAGTTTTACTACGTAGGAAGTGGCGTGAGAAGCGCACTGTGGTGGAGTAAAATCCATCCAAGTGATGTGGGTGAAATTTAGAATTCTGGCGTGATGTACGATGGTGAAAATTTGCAGCTGGAAAAAGGCCGAACAGCTCCTCGGAACACTCCCCATTGTAGATGCGATAGAAGACACATAGCGTTGCTACATCTTTATTTGGAGTTGATTTGATTATGTAGTAGGTATAACAAGAACTCTGTAAAAATTACCAAGAAATAAGTCAGATAACAGTCGTTTCACTACATAAACCAGTCTTAACCGATCTGTTGGTGTGGTCGGGTGCCCTGTTGGTCTAGTGGTTTAAGTACCGGGTCGAGCGAAAAGTACGTTTCGAATTTTTCGAACATAGCTCGGGTTTGTGATCACCAATCCGCATTTGGCAAGCGTGGTGATTTAGCCTAATCCCATCAAAGTAGCGATGACTTGATTTCTATGATGGACGGCTTTGCCCTGCAGTGGAACAGTATATAGGCTGATACTTAAGTGAGATAACAGTCGTTTCACTACATAAACCAGACTTAACAGATCTTGGATTATGGTTTCGATACCTTGGAGGCGGCTTTAAAATGATTGCTTTGGACGCAATTGGGAATGACATGGAGATTTTTAAACCATTCGAGGCAAAGCTTATACTGGCAAAGAAAGGGTATCTTTATGTATAAGAAACGTACCTATTAAATGGCCATCTGTTTAAGTCGTTCAACACAGTCTTCATCTTAGCGTGTAATTAGGATTCAGGATTGGGGGGGTCTGGTAATTACAAAGACGCGACTGTCGACTGTCAACCCTTTAACAGGGGAACCAGATGAACTGAATCATGGTTACACGTTTCAGAAACTTTTTCCGAAACGTGCAGGTTTCCTCACGCTGTTTTCTCTCACTGCCGAGCAGATGGTAATGGTAGAAATACGCACATAGATTTGAAAAAAATCTTTGGTTTATGCTCTGATTTGAACCTCGACCACCTGCGCGAAAGCCGCGTTCGTATCCATTGAGCTACCATTGTCGTAAGTCGTTCAACACAGTATTGTTTACATTTATTACTCAAAAATATGCACCATCCCCAGCTCTAATCTTATCCTCAGAAATTGACCCTTTGAAGTACGTAAATAACAAGTCACTAGCTATATTTACAAGTATTAAATTATCAGCGGTGGCAGAGATACACAGCAGTTCCCTCAAGGCCCATTGAAGTTGCGCACTGCCCGTATCGTGTACAAATGTAAACAACGTTTTAACTATTTACATTTTAAACATACTCGCAAGATGCCCGCGGAGAAAAAATGGAAGCTAAATTTGCAGGGCTGCTTATTGACAAATTATGTATTACAGTTTAAAGTTTGGCAGCGCACTTGTATCTCTACTGGTGTTGCGGGTGTCCATGGGCGGCGGTAATTGTTTACCATCCGTCAGACAGCGTGCAAGTATGCACGGACAACCCCATCAGGTCAAATTTCCTTAATGGATAGTGAACCAAACGTGTTTAACATAAAGTTGAGCGTCGATTGGTAAATTTAACGGTGTTGTTTAATTTGATGTGTGGTTGTACGTATCTACACGAGTGGTACTTTCATATAGTAGGTAGGTAATTAGGTAGTTATTCATCAAACGTTAGCGGATAGATAACCAAAGTTACAGGCAATCTGTAACTGTGTGTAGATTCTCGGGCAAATGCAATGAACCTTCGTCTCCGGGGATCCATCGCAAGTTATGATCCCTCGTCTGCCAACATATCACCAAGTGCTTCGATGTTTTAGTTATACCACGGTGACTGCTTCGGTGGCGCAGTGGTTAGTGGGTCGCACTTTATATTTTGATAGGTTAGAAATGTTTTGACGTGTCAAGTTCGAATGAGCCGGCTGTGATGACGCGTGGTGGCAACCACTTACCATGCATTATGATGTGCGTTATAATGCATCTGCTCGTCTGGCAACTATCACAGAGAGAAAAAAAGTACACACTAATATTATGTCTAGTCTTTAATCGTGCAGTGACTGCCTCGGTGGCGTAGTAGTTAGTGGTTCACACTTTAAAGCGACAGCTGCGTAAGAGTTTCCGGGTTCGATCCCCGAGTCGGGCCAAAAAATTATACTTATTGGTAAGAAATTCCTAGTGTCAGCCTGGAGTCCGGAGTTCTCGCTCTTGTACCCCCGTGCCTCGGAAGCACGTTAAGCCGTTGGTCCTGCGCCCAATCCTTCTTCAGTCATGTCACGCTAGTGTCCCATCGGATTATGAGGGTAAGAAAAAAGAGAGTGTACTTGTGTTTGCGCATATACTTAAGCACTATAATATATCCTGCATACGTGGCTGATCGCTGAGATTGGCTGCCGTAGCCATAATCGGTTGGAAGATATTATTATTATTATATTATTAATCGTGAAGTACTCGTATTATCCTTAACCAAGAGTAAAAGTTATCAGTTAGTAAATATGAGAGAACGTAAATCTGGCTGCAAAACCCAAGCCCATTCAGACTCGACGAACATCACCTTGTAAAGTATTTCTTTTAGAATGACCGCAAACCTTTCAGTTTTAAAAGCCAAAAATTGAATAGTTCAATCCATCAAGCCACATCTTCACAAAAAGCAGACTTTTTCGTTCGTAGGCAACAAAGACTCGTCGAAAGCAAAAAAAAACGCTGTCGGGCTTACAAGCCCGTACATGCAGTGTTGCCAACGTAACATCACAAAATATGTGCGTACTTGTTAAAAGATGTTACATTTTTTTATTGCAAAAATAAGCCGTCTGCATGCGGCCCAACTGATGGTATTTACCATCGCTCAAACACATTAACAATGCTGCATGCTGCTATCTACTGTAGAAGGAAAACTTTTCACTTTTAATTTGCCTTAAATACATGTCGTACAAAGAATTAAGGGTGCTGGCGCCCTTTCTATGATCTGAGGTGCTGGCAAAGTCGAGAGAGTAATGGAGACTACTCCACCGATACTCATATTGATTGTCTTACTCTAAATAATAGTCATACTAAGTTAAATAGTAAAAATAAAATTAAGAAATATATTAAAATAAATAAATACATTACGAAAACAAATAAATTAATTAAAAGGAAAAAATGTTTTAACCAAAACATACTTTTAAGAAAGGAACGGATAGATTTAATTGATAGTTTAGAATTATATAGTATAAAATTAAAAGAAAGTAGGCTTAGGTACGAGACTGATGTTCGAGAACTACAGACTCAGCTCGAGCGTCTGGAGAGGTCATTAGAAGTAATGACTGGAAATTATACCTCAGCCCAGCGACAGATACATGAACACATCCTCGCTGCAAACAGGTACATGGCCCAGTGCAGCTGCAATCTGGGTGCGGCAGACGAGCCCCAGGTTCCCACTGTAAGTAGCGGCACAGAGGAAGGTAAGTGCAGTCAGGGTGGCAGCCCAGCTGCCCAGTACCAAGTGCCAGATATGTCAAATATCCTCTTAGACACAAATAGGGATGTACCGAAGTGTACTATGCCTACTATGACTACTACTAGTACTATAAATACAAACAATAATGTACTAGTATTTTCAGATTCAATTGGAGTTGGCTATGCTCCCCTTTTGCACAAGCAACTCAATTGTAAAATAATTAATTATTGTATGCCAAATGCATCTCTTACCCAAATAATAGATAGGGTGGTAAATTGTAATTATGATAAAGATTCAATTATTATATTAATGCTGGGGAACGGATTAAATTCAAATAAAAAGGACATCATTAAAGGGTTCTCCCGTTTAAAAGGGATTGCTGTAAAAAAAATAGTTGTTTGTGCCTTCCCATTTTCTAGGCACTACTTATCAGAACAAAATAACAGTATTCACCTATTGAATACTACATTATATAATTTAGTTACTAGTCATAGCGACAACTTTGTGTTTTTTGACACAAATAAATTTATTAATTATAAGTTGATAGTGACTGGCAAAAAGTTTTATTTGCCTTATAATGTAAAAAAAGAACTAGCTACTTTGTTAGCATTTAATATAAATAATATATATAGGCAGACTTTGGAAATTATTCCAAACAATTTAAATTTAAGTCTAAGACAATAGAGGACGCCTCTAGCAATTTTTTGACCAGGGAAGATAATTTGAAACTTATTCACCAAAATATACAGGGACTTCCTGGTAAAGAACTAGAACTAGAATTATTTTTAGAAGAAATAAATATTGATGTACTATGTCTCACCGAACATTGGTTAAATAAACATCAATTAATTGTTACTATTAATAATTACAAAATTATCAGTTCGTTCACGAGAGACTCTGCAATAAGAGGAGGGTCACTCATTTTGTTAAAAAGTACTCTTAAATGTAAACAACGTAAAGATATTGAGTCACTATCTATAGAACGAACTATTGAAATTTCGTGTGCAGAGCTGGAGCAGCATATCATTGTCTGCGTTTATAGACCCCCTTCTGCAAATTACGACTCATTTGAGACTAGCATGGAAGAAGTCCTGAGAAAAGTATGTGCAACTAGTAAACAAGTTATCGTGTGCGGTGACTTTAATATTAACATCCTGGAGAATTCGCAGAACTCTGTTAGGTTTCTGAATCTTTTTAAATGTTTCAATCTGGTGCACCTCTTCAACGAACCTACCAGAATCACCCCCACTTCAGCTACATGCTTGGACAACATATTCTGTGATTGTATTGTAGGGGAGAAATCTATAATAAATTTCATAAACTCTGATCACAGTGGTCAGCTGGCTGTTATCGACTGTCATCGAAATGATCCGTCTACAAGTTTTACATGTAGGCCTATTACAAAAAGACGTATAGATAAATTCAAAGATAATATTTATAATAAGGTATCCTTAATGCCTGGTAATAAAAATAGCGTCGACCAGTTGTATGAAAGCCTTTTCGATATTGTTGAAAAGGAATTTAATGATATTTTTACAAAAAAGACCATTAAATTAAACAGTTCTAAAAATAAATTTAGTGACTGGGCCACTACAGGGATTCACATAAGCAGGAGAAAATTGTTTGAATTATATGATATTAAAGCTAATTCACGTGATCCTGCGATAGTTGAATATGTTAAAAATTATTCTAAGTGCTTTAAGAAAGTATGTGCAGTTGCTAAATCTAACTACATTAAAAACAAAATAAGTAAAGCAACTAACAAAAGTAAAATCACGTGGAACATCATCAACAAAGAGACTTGTAAAAATAAAACACAACAACACAAGTTCTCTCTAAAAATAAATGGCAAATGTCTTGACTCTGATACTGAAGTGGCAAATGCATTTGAGTCGTTCTTCACTAATATACCAGTGGCAACAACAAGTACATTAAATTCAAGTTCGTATCTTGCTATCTCATTACTTAAAGCAAATGTTGCCGAGTGTCAAACGCCTTTCAAATTTTACCATGTAACCTCCAAGATAATAGTTAAAACTTTCAAAGATCTGAATATGAAAAAAACTGAAGATCTTTGGGGAATATCAGTGGACATTTTAAAAAATATAATACTAGCTATTGCACCCCATTTGGCAACGATATTCAACAGATGTATTGATGAGGGTCAGTTTCCTAGCTTAATGAAGTACAGCAAAATCATACCGTTATTTAAATCAGGTGAAAAAAGTGACCCTTCTAACTTTAGGCCTATTTCTATATTACCAGCACTGAGTAAAATTTTTGAAAAAGTCATATTTGTTCAGTTGCTGTCTCATTTTAAAGTTAACGATTTACTTCATAATAAACAATTTGGGTTTACCAAGGGTAAGTCAACCACTGACGCAGGAGTTGCACTTATCAAGTATATTTTTGATGCATGGGAAAACAAACAGGATGCAATTGGTGTTTTCTGTGACCTCTCGAAGGCGTTTGATTGCGTTGAGCATCAAACATTGTTGTTGAAGTTAGCTCACTATGGTGTTCTAAATAATGCATTAAGTTTGATAAATTCTTACTTATCAGATAGACTTCAGAAAGTCAGTGTCAATGGAACTGACTCTTCAGGCGCCCCTTTATTAATGGGAGTGCCCCAAGGATCAATATTGGGACCTCTGCTCTTCCTTATATACATAAATGACCTCCCTTACTTTGCACAAGATCTTTGTGAAGTAGTGTTATTTGCTGATGATACCTCGTTAATTTTTAACGTTGACCGTCGACAAGATACGTTTGACGACGTAAATGACACCCTCTCACAAGTGCTACATTGGTTTACAACTAACAACTTGCTTTTAAATGCCAAGAAAACCAAATGTGTAAAATTCACTATGCCCAATGTAAAGCAGGTCAACACTAACGTCGTTATGAATAATGAACATATTGAAGTTATTAATTCGACAATTTTCTTAGGTATTACACTGGATTCCAAACTGCAATGGAGGCCACACTTGGCAGCCTTGGCGGGAAGACTTAGTTCCGCCGCATATGCGGTTAAGAAAATCAGACATCTGACTGATATTGAAACCGCGAGACTGGTTTATTTTAGTTATTTTCATAGTATAATGTCATATGGTCTTTTGTTGTGGGGGTCGGCGGCTGAGATACAGACTATTTTTGTATTGCAGAAGAGGGCCATCCGCTCCATATACAACCTTAGGCCTCGCGATTCGCTGAAAGAACTGTTTAAGAATATCGACATTTTAACTGTAGCTTCCCAATACATTTTGGACTGTATTTTGTACGTGCGAAAGAACATTGATATTTTTTCTAAAAAATCTGATTGTCATGGTTTTAACACTAGAAATAAACACAAGCTCGCGATTCCAAATCTGAAGCTCCAAAAGATTAATAGTTCATTTGTTGGTCAAAGTATTAAAATGTACAATAAGTTGCCACAAAATGTTATTGAGTTACCAACGCATAAATTTAAATCCCACGTGAAAACCTGTTTAATGAGTAAAGGATACTATAAAATTGTAGATTACTTAAATGATAAGGATTCATGGACATGATGACCTCCGTGCCTGCACACATGTAGTAATTTTATAAATATTTACTGGAATTATTATTATTATATAATTAATCATTTTTAATAAATTAGGCTTAGCAGCATTTATTATTGTATACAAATTGATTAATCAAACAATTGACAAGATGCTAACCACCTACTATTGTACACCTCGTCCTGCAGTTTATTAGTATTGGATTAAGTACTCTGTGACCTATGAGGGGAACCTAAGTAGTCATGCTCACTCAAATGTCTCTGAGGTGGTGGCGTTATGTGGCGGGTCATTACATTCCCTCTAATATGGTTGAGTGAAATGATGGCTGACACATACGTCATACTTGTGAACAGGTGCCACCTTTGGGGACTGGTCCGCTTCGGTTTACCTCATATTTAGCTTTTATTTTGCTTCATTCTATTTTGTGTTGCATTAGACTGTATGACTTGGTATGAGGATAATAAACCATTGTAAAAAAGTTGGCGATTAAAAAGAGTAACTGGCGAGTTTCTTGCCGGATCTTCTCGACCAGAAACAACTTTCCGAGCCGGTGGTAGAATCGCATTATGTTTATTTATTTCTTTAGTATATTTTATGTATCAACATATATATGTATTAACATGTAAATTATACATAAGTACTTATAAATAGTTTTAAGTCATTCAAATGTATGACGATTTGTAAGTGCTGTGTACAAGCCTATGCAAATAAAGAATTATTTGAATTTGAATTTGAATTTGATAAGAGCGGCGCTCTTGTATTCGAGAGAGAAAGGGCTATATACCAATTAGTAAGCAAAGATAATTAGCAACTGTCTCTAAACTAAAAGCAAACCTTCGTGTGATTACTTGTGTTTGTTCAGTGCCTGTGTGTCAGTATAATATGAATGTGTTTAGAATTTTATTTCCAACTCTATTTGTAAGCATACTACTGCTTGTAGCGTTGGAAGTAAGTAGTTTATGAAAATAGTACTAGATCTACACCAAAAATCCTAAATAGTGTGGAGTGCTGGTAACCCTCCACACTAGTATGCCGAGGCGATGCGGGTGCAGCCTGATGCGCGATGTGTGGCCTCGGTTTTATTATGTAAGTGGATAAAAACTTAGCCATGCTGTTGCAGTGCTCGAAAACAAGCTGGTAGGTACACAAAAAGGTACTAGCAAACTATGTTTTATTTAAGGCTTGTTCGAGCACTCGCAGCGTAGTCGTGGACATGGAACATTTTCTCCTAGTAAAATGTATGTTGTCTTATGTTACGTATCTAACTAAGTGTAGAATTATTCACAAACTCAACCTCAAATAATTCTTTATTTGCATAGGCTTGTACACAGCACTTAAAAATCGTCATAACTTTAAAATGTTAAAATTTAATAAACATAAAATATCCTAAAAAAGTAAATAAACATAATGCAATTCTACCACCGGCTCGGAAAGTTGTTACTCGCCAGTTATTTTTTTTAATCGCCAAACTTTCATACAATGTTGTATCTTCATCATACCAAGCCATACAGTTTAATACAAAATAAACTCATTTCGTAAGTAGCTTTTCAGTTTATTCTTGAAGTTAGTACAATCATTTCTTTTACCTATATTCATATGTAATCAAATTTTCAAATATGAAGAACGTAACTAAGCTGTTTATTAAGAAACAGTCTATTTTTGTAAAGGTTTGCCCGATATGTGGAGTTTTAAATATCGATGCTAAAAAGTACTTTTTTTATATAGCCTATTGGACTGACTGAGTGATATTTGTTTATATAAAGTCTCTCAGGTCAGTGCGCCTATCGGGAAAGGCCTCCTCCAATGTCTTCCACTGTTTGCGGTCGTGGGCGACCCGTCTCCACTTCGGGCCTTTTTTTTTTGACGCTGGGTAATGCCTCCTTATGCATACCCTCTTGCCGGGGGGCAGGCGGGTTATGTCGGGCTCTCCTCTGGCGGGGGCTTCTCCTAGCGAGAAGCCGGCCGGAGGCATACCGACTAAACCCCAGCGACGCTCCCTCATGGCCAGAGTGGGGAGGGGACATGAGTACGGGTTAAAGAACCTTACTTCACGTCCCTCCCCAGGCTCCATTTCGGGCCTGCAGTAAGCTTCAGCTCATCCTCCCAGCGCATACATTGACGCCCCCTGACGTCTTTTACCATCTCTAGGGTACCCGTTAGTTACAATTTGGCTAAACTTTTCTAAACTGAACCCCAACATATGGCCGGTCCATCTCCATTTTAGCAAGTATATTCTTTCCATGATGTCGTTTAGTTAAAATTTCGCTCTCAGTTTGACATTGCTAACTATGTCTTGCCTTCGTATTCCTGTCATGCTTCTTTTGATACTTCTTTGGCATTTCCCTTTCTCTCTATGATATTTCGTGACGGCCCCTGTTTTACAACCGTAGAAGATACTTGGAAGGATGCACGTATTAAAGACCTTCCTTTTGGTTGCCATGTTGTGGTCTTTTGATTTAAAGATTTCTTTGAGGGAACAGTATCTTTTCCATCCGTTAGCAACTCTCTTACTTATTTCTTTTGTTACTATGTCTTTAGTGGATATGATTTTGACGACCCGTTTGGAACAGTGGTAGTGAACTTTGCCTCTGGTGCAAGGGTTGCGGGTTCGATCCCCGCACAGTACAAACATTTGTGTGTATGAACATATCTGTTTGTATTGGTCTGGATGTTATCTATGTATTATAAGTATGTATTTACAAAAGAAAAATAAATTCTGATATCCGTAGCACAGGTGCTTGAGCTACCTATCTCGGAGTCAGATCAATGTGTGTGATGTTGTGAAATATTTATTTATTTATGATCTGACCTAAGTAGCAGTACTCGTCGATAAAAAGTACTTAAGTATTTTATTTTATACCAAGCTGCGTCCTGCGATTTCACCCGAAGATAATATAATTACTATCGTAATATTTTGAATAATACACAATGCATCTTTATGTATTGTAGCCTATATGTATATTCTGATATATAACCTTTATTATTGTGAAGTTTTATCAAAATCGATACAGTATTTTTGGCGTGAAAGATTCAAAAACATCCTTACATACAAACATATATGCTTACAAATGTTTGCGTTTAGAATAACAATGGGATGAGTTTTTTTAGTTTATCATGATCTCCCGTCCCGCAAAACGTCAACATTATTTGAAAACTAAATTATACTATAAATGTAGGTTCTGCGAAACATAAAATTATTCGGTTCGCTATAAAAAAATAATTCCAATGAATAAAAAGTCAAATCACGCACCGACTAGCCAAAACAGAAGTTGAAATTTCCATCAATTCCGGATCCTTCCGTTTCAGAAAGCACCAACTTTTTCACATGAAATTAAAAACCCAAAAGTTATGGAACAGCTGCTAACTCCGATTTGGAAGCAGGGCCGGCTTAGGCTGACGGGGCTCTGACCACACATAATCCTCTAAATAAAGCAGCACCTGCCATTCACGTAAACACGTGATTGGCAGGCGTATCCCCATCATCTCGATGGATGGCGGCCTAATACTGTGCGTTTCTCGCGACACTTTCTACCACGTACCCCAGTTCTGTGGAACGGTTTGGCTGCAGGTGTATTTTCCGATGGCTACGACTTGCCGGCAACACATTAGCGATCTATCTGATTTCTTCGGATGTTCATGGGCGTCGTTGATTACTTTCCATCACTCACTTGCTCGCTCCAGCATAAAAAAGACATTAGTATAATAATATTGTATTGTATTGTATTAGAGGTTGTCTGGAAGAAATCACTACAAGCAATAAGACCGCCTTAATGTATTGTCTGTTGTTGTTATATCATAAAAAACTTAAGCTCGCTAGAGCCCTGAGTCCGGGCTGATCACGCCATTAATATTGGACCTTAAGAGCTTTTAGGCCCACTCTGCCCTTAAACCCGGCCCTGGCCGCGGTAAAAGTTGTTCGTATTGATGGGCACTTTCACCCCGTTTTGACTCGTTATACCGTTTGCCAACACAGCTATGTGCACGAGTATAACGTCTTAAGTGGACTATTAACAGCACAGTTGATTGGTCAATCATGCTCCGACGGAAAACTGGGACGAAAAAAGGACTGAGCTAATACAAAAATACGATGGAAAACTAAGCCACACACGAACACATCCTTTTATCGCTTCGTTATAGATAGTAATAGTCTGCCGAGATCTGTTTTTCCTGACCACTATAGTCTAGGCATCTTTAAGGCAAGAGTAAACAGGCATCTTTTAGGCAAACGCGTATCATCCTAGACCCTCATCGTCGCTTTCCATCATGTGCGATTGTGGTCAAGCGTTGGCTTATTGACAAAAAAAAAAATAGTAAATAACCTTCACAAATATTTATATATGCGGATTTTGTATAATTAAAAGTTATGCCGTCTATTACACTCCAAGTGTCGCGCGCCTTCCATCCAAAGGTTCGTGTTTTAAATCCGAGCATGCTCTTTTAGATTTTCCAAATCTATGTGCATATTTCTACCATTAGCTCGTTGGTAGGGAAAAATGGTCTATTGGCTGAAATGATGAGGGGAAAACATCTTGAGGAAACCTCCACATTTTGGTTAGTTTTTGAAACATGTAACCATTATTCAGTCGGTCTGGTTCCCCTGTCAAAAGGGTGCGAGGGTCAGACGGCAGTCGCTTTCTTTGTATTTACCAGACTCACTAGATCATGGCTTGGCATGTCATAGCTAAGAAGGTAGCTTGGGCTCCCAAGCCACAGGTTTGGACGCTACGGGAAATATCACGCTGAGGAGTTTTAAGTTAAGATAAAATATTTATATTTTTTGTATATATGTATATACGTCGTGTCCTCGTATTGTCGATACCACAGTGCCTAAAGACAAAAGTCTTCAATCAGTGCGTCCTACCCGTCATGACATACGGAGCCGAAACGTGGACACTTACGGTACGGCTGGTCCACAAGTTAAAGGTCGCTCAGCGGGCTATGGAACGAGCAATGCTCGGCGTCTCTCTCCGAGATCGAATCCGAAATGAGGTGATCCGGCTGAGAACCAAAGTCATCGACATTGCTCACCGGATTAGCAAGCTTAAGTGGCAGTGGGCTGGCCATATTAGCCGCAGAACCGACCACCGATGGGGTAAACGAGATCTAGAGTAGAGACCGCGTCTTGGCAAGCGTAATGTAGGGCGCCCTCTGGCTAGGTGGGGGGACGATCTGCGCAGAATGGCTGGCAAGAGCTGGATGCGAGAAGCCATGGATAGATCACAGTTACGAACAATTGGAGAGGCCTACGACGTTCAGCAGTGGACTGCGATAGGCTGATGATGATGATGATCTATATTTTAAAGTAAATCATCGATTAAGTGAGGACACGCGTTTTTTTAGAAATATGGGGGTTACAGCATATAGAGTGCACTATTTGTATCCGCATATACACTTTTTCATATAAAAATAATTGTGGCATCTTACGAATAATTGATAATATAAACGGGATATAATTGACTCTTCGACTGCCTTACAAAAGACGACGCCGTGATCAGTCATTGGCAGTCAGCTTGTTACCAGCGGTCGAAACTTCAAGTGGTAAGGCAAGCGAGCGAGCGAGTTACCTGATAGTAAGTGATCACCGCTGCCCATGGTCATCATGGTAATGTTTGCCGTGTGGTCCCCGGCAGAGTAGAATAGGCCACCTTCACTCTTACCGAGGTGTCGTAAAAGGCGACTAAGGTAAAGGCTTGTTACTTTTTCATATAATCGCGTTAAGTCTCAGCTATATCAATAATAAAATTTGTTAATGTGATTTTCTGATCATTGTGACTGGTCTACATAGCTACATGGTAGTAAGAAATTATTTGTGTTTACTTACTGGTTGTATCAACTTTGCGGCATCATTATTCTGGAACAGCGCGCCGTCTAATAACCAGGCTTGTTGATGGTACCGCGGTAATGTTATTACTCATAACGCAGCCATTTTGCGTTTGTGTTAAGTACTTCATGGAAATGGAGGCTGTACGTGACAACTTGAAAATACTCAGCATTTTGATGTTGTGTGGCTTGGAAGGTGCATTTAATTTGTTCTAAGATGATATGAGTAGTAGCAACTGCTTGGTGTTATATCAAAAGTTGCAAGATGACGTATTAAAGAAACGCGATATTCGTAGGTATCCTAAAAATATTACAGAATCTTGACATCTGTATGTTTATGTCTGTTCATTTGCTCCAGTAAAAATAAGTGCGATTCTTTTATTGCGAAGAATTGTAAGTTAAGATGTTAATAGAGCAGCGTGCCTTGCATCCGGGGGTTCGTGTTTTAAATACGAGCATGCACTTTTGGATTTTCGAAATCTATGTGCATATTTTTACCATTAGCTCGTTGGTAGGGGAAACTGGTCTATTGGCTGAAATGATGAGGGGAAAACATCTTGAGGAAACCTGCACATTGTGGTTAGTTTTTGAAACATGTAACCATTATTCAGTTGGTCTGGTTCCCCTGTTAAACCTGGGTTGCAAAAGGTCAGACGGCAGTCGCTTCCTTTGTAATTACGAGACTCGCTAGATCATGGGTTGGCATGGCATAGCTAAGAAGCTAGCCTGGGCTCCCAAGCCAAAGGTTTGGACGTAACCGGAAATCACACGCTGAGGAGTTTTAAGTTAAGATATAAAATCGATATTTTAAAGTAAATCATCGATTAAATGAGGACACGCGTTCGTTCATATTCACTGAAACTAGCACGTACTCACCTACTTTAAGAGCACCCTCAAATAGTTCGTAGACAGTCTGTAAAGCCCCTCCATCACGGCAACTAATAAAGGCGGAAGAGACAGCATCATCGCTCAGCGCTGTTGACACTAGACGGGAAAAAGCGGGCGATATTAATGAGACGATATCGCGCGAGCGAGCGACGCGCCGCAATCAAACCGAGATCAGCTTTGTGCGCGATTATGATCGCGATGAGTGTGATTGGGGAATGTGATTCTTTTGATCGATAGGTACCTACAGTAATTGGATATTGCATACATACAAGTATTTTTTTACAAGAGTGAAACTAGATTATAAGTCAAGCAAATGTGTAGGGATACCAAAATGTGAGTGATACAACGGCCTCACAGAAAACCGGCGTGAAGCCGCACTGTGCTGTATTTCGCTGCGTGAGTGGTCGGAGGCCTAATCCAGGGCACTTGTGACTCCACTAGATTCGCAGTTGTCTATGGGCGGCACTTCTTGACTGACACTGAGAATTTCTTATTGAAGAACTCAGGTACTTAGAAAAATAAAATTTCGCCCGATATGAACATGCTATCCATAAGACAGATCATCTGATGGCACGTGATTATCGTCGCACATGGACACCTGCTACCCAGGGCTACTGTGGGAGAGCCACGCTTCGGTATGAATGGGCCGACTCAACCGGAGTCATACCACGGCCTCATAGAAAACCGGCGTGAAGCAGCATTGTGCTGTGTTTCGCTGCGTGAGTGAGGGTAAACACAGTCCCTCCAACAGCCCATGGTCCTTCCTACCGTCTCGGCATACGGACCGAATCTTGGGAGCGCTCACCAGGTACTTGCTAAGGGCTCTTTCCCCGGTGCGTTTCTTCACTCCCTACAAAGTCTGTGTCTGTGTACCATCTCAATGTTACTTCTCCCCAAATGGGGCGTGAAACACCACAACACAAGCGACTCGCGCTCGGGCAGTTCTACATCAATCAATCAAGTTGACCATCTCTTGATGGTATACTGGTCCTATCTCGTTCCTGCGTTCCTGCGTGAGTGAGGGTACCCGAGGATCAATCCGAGAGAAAGGGGATTATAAAGGTTGGCAGCGCACTCCTGACTCCACTGGTATCGCGGGTGTCCATGGGCGGTGGCAATAGCTTACCATCAGGTGATCCGTCTGCTCGTCTGCCACCAATCACATAAAAAATGCAGCTGTTTGTTTTTCGAATAAAATGAAACAAAAAAGTATCAAATAATATGAACACATCGCATTGAAAGCTAAAATAGGTATTTTAACAACGTTACAATGAATAAGGAGAAGATTTCTCAACTCTGAACTCTAAGAACTATAACCAATTTCAAGTTTAACAGCGTTCAGAAGTTTCTGGTGTAATCCGGTGAAATATCAGGGCGTACGTTAGTGTGTTTTGACAGTTGATAGGCACTCTGCGTTATCTGTGGTAGCACTCGGGACTCTGATCACTCGTGGAGAGATGCACGGAATCGATCGAATAATGTTGATGATTCCAGCAAATAATGCACTTTAAAAAATGAGAAGCATGGTCATTTTGACTTAGTACTTTTTTCTTAGTATGGGAAAATATTTCAGCGGTTTTCGTTAGATGGGGCTTGTAAAAAGCAGATATAGCTTTAAAAAGCAATCAAGTAGACGGTTCGTCTTTGTTTCGGTAGATGTCACTATGCATTTTTACATCGCGCGCATAGTAAAGCGTGTTTCCGAAACAATGATCTCAAGCTGCCAGTCCACATTTGCAATTTTAAAACAGGACGGGAAATAAACTAAAAGTCCAAAATGGTACTGGGAATGTTGTTATTCAGCAAATAAAATGATTTCTGGTATTTATTTAATCGTCTGCCTTAGACTGATTCTCGAAGGTGGCCGTTCTACATAGCAGCTGTGTTTTGGTCAGTTTCCTCTAGATGGCGCTAGCACTGGCTAGCCGGTTGATGTCTCTATTTCAGTATATATAATTTACTCTATGATGAGAAGCAATGGGAGCACAGTCGATAAGAATGTATTGCAAGTTCGAAACCGAGCATAATCAAACATTATATTAATAGCTCAGCGGTGAGAGAAAATATCAGTGAGGAGACCTCCATGTTTCGGATAAATTTATTCGACTTCCCATATCCTGAATCAAGGTCCAAGCGTAGCCCAGGCTCTGAAGCTGAGTCGATGAGTCATCAAAAAACGTGAGTACCTACGAGAACAATGTCTTACCTATCGATTAAACTCATATCAATCGATTTCACCAGCCCATCCTTAGCCATATTGACTGAATAGGAGAGCACTTGCAAAGTTCACGTGGGTATTCTCATAAAGTTCTGTAAATGGAGTTTGGTTTGTAACTATAATACAGTGATTAAACTTGCGTATGAATTTCCGTCCTCATTCATATTATGAAGACTCTATTACGAAGGATAAATTATCGCTCGAGTAATAATTTTATTATCATGATTTGTAACTACAAATTAAGCGCATATGAATACGATTTTTGATGGAAGTACTCGTAAACGTAGGTACTTATGTTTTTGGGTTATATTGACTATAACTAGAAAACCCACAGACTTATATAGTATACCGCCACGAAAGCCGACCTCTTTGGATTTTTATAGTATTAATTTTAAAACATTTATTGAGTATACTTTAAATATTTTGAGTAAATACACGATCCTTTGCGGATTGGTGCTCACAAACCCGAGCTATGTCCGAAAAATTCGAAATATACTTTTTCGCTCGACCCGGGAATCGAACCCAGGACCCTGAGATCACGGCCCGGTACTTAAATCACTAGACCAACAGGGCAATTTTACTGTATTACAGGCACATACCAATACCGTGGGATTTACCGTGTTTACAATTTTACCGTGGGAGAGCCAAGCTTTGGCATGAATGAGCCGGCTTGACCGGAGTGATGCCACGGCCTCATAGAAAACCAGCGTGAAGCAGCACTGTGCTGTGTTTTGCTGCGTGAGCCTCACTCACCTCTCCGGTACCCTCGTACCGGAGGCCAAATCCGGGGGATAGGGGGGTTTAAAGGTTGGCAGCGCATTTGTGACTCCACTGGTGTCGCGGGTGTCCATGGGCGACGGCAATTGCTTACCATCAGGTGATCCGTCTGTTCGTCTGCTTACCTATTACATAAAAAAAAAAATTACGCACTGGTAGATTAATATTGCGTTGGTATATTAATACTGCACTGGTACGTCCTAACAGCATAGTGCGATCATTACGACTCACTAGCGTGAACCGATCCTGTCATAACGAAAACTAGTGTCATGGCCGGTAAGCGCGCCAACAAAGCTGACAGCACGGTTAGGTTGGCGCTATAGCACAGTAGATATATACGCAAGTAATATGGACACTACGAACTAACGCTCGATTACGCACGCACACAGACGCTCACTTTACACGGATTCTAAGGTCCCATCGGAGGACAATCGTAGGAACTAAATTCAGGGTTGTCGTTTTACTCGAGTGCCGCTTACTTTATTTTGGTAGAGGAAATAAGTAGATATATTATTATGTATGTTATCAAAAACTGGTTTCGGATTTTAAAGTGATATGATTGAGGGGGGGGGGGGGGGGGGGGGGGGGGGGGGGGGCCTCACTGTGTCTTGGCCCTAACGACCTTAACGTGATTTCCAAATAACGAAACAAAACGTTATAAAAAGTATGTCTAATTTTATGTAACTTTGCATAGCTTTTTGCAACTTTAGGAATCATTTTGTGAACCTTTGTGTACGAATATTGTATGCTAGTATTATGCTTATTTCTTAAGAAATATCATTAGTTCTAATTTAACACGCACCAGATGATCCTTGTTGCACCTAGGACCCGCGATCACGGCCCGGTACTTAAACCAGTAGTCCCAAGGTAAGAAAATAAAATAAGAGGACAACCCTATACGGTAGGTAACTTTCTGTCCAAAATGGCGGAGTGTCGATACTGCTTCAGCGTATTTATCAACTGTGGCTATAGTCCATTCAGTATTATAAAGCTAAATAGGACTGTTCTATTTTGACAATAAAAATAAAAAGTGAGACGCTCCTTAACCCTAATCGATATTTTTAACAATAGAGAAATCTAATCGACTTTTTATTTTTTAATTTTAATTAAAATTTTATCTATGAATTTGAACTATGTGGATATGGAATACAAATGTAAACATTCTCAGTGGTACAAATGATTAAATATTATGTATCTTATCTTACTCATCAGGTGAGATGAGCAAACCCATTTAATGTAGAAAATGTTAAAAAATTTAGTAAAAAACTCTGTGAGAACAATCAGTGAAAGACAATTACCGACAAATTATTTAATATCTGTACAATTTTAAACCATCGAACAGAAGTTAAAGTAGCTATATTAAGTTGAACAGCACAACAATAACGACTTTAAGGAGGATAGAATCGCATACGTAACCCTAGCTTCGGCAATCCTACAAAAAGAAACTTACAGTTCCCAAAATTAAAAACTATATGGAAAGCGCGAAAGGCGCTTGGCTATGTACCTCCGCTTCGCGAAAGAAGTGCCACTGTAATTAAGGAGGCGACTTCAAGAATTAGCTTAAAATGCAGGCTAAAAAGCAACTATCTGTCACTTTGCCCGTGACCACAGTGCAGCGGCGGCGCCGCTCTGCGGACGGCCACGTCGCAGCCGAGCATGATCGTTGATCGTAAAAGCTAAGCTGGGTTCGGTGCCGGTTATGGCAATTTGACGGATTGTGGTGACGGGACATGTGGCTATCTGTGTGGTGTCACGCATGTGTGTACATTATTTTGTCCTGTTTCGAATGATTTGTTATATATATATTTTTTTTAATACAAACACAAACCTTTTATTTGTTAAACATAGGTTTATTGTAAGAAAATTAATTATAAGAATACCTACCAACTAAGCTAGCTGTAACTTGTAATAATATGAAGTGGTGTAGCATAGCTGGATATTATAATATAATCTCTAGTTGTGTTGCATTGCTTTATATACTTTATATACTTCATATAGATATGAAACGAGAACTAATGCCGACAAACTGCTTAAGCAGTTGGGCAGACCTTAAAGTGTGATTTTTGGAAATAAATAAATAAAAAAAAAAGGAATTTATTAATAATAAGAATACTAACAAGCAGGAAAATGCCATCCTCGTCATCGTCAGCCCATTTTAAGTCCCGCACTGGCTGGGGCACGGGCCTCCCTCCATCACATGAGGGATAATTGCCATACTCTCACCACGCTTGGGCATACGGGTTGGCGAGGGTTTTGATATAAATGCAGAGTTTTCCTTCTCTGGGTGCTGATGATCATGCCAGCATCTTTACCTTAGTCGCCTTTACAACACCTCGGTAAGAGTGAGGGTGGCCTATTCTACTCTGCCGGGGACCACACGGCTACATCGGCTGAAATACATCGATCAGGTCCAATTACCTGTTCCTCACTAACTTCCCATAGAGGTTTCACCAATCATAATTTAAAACTTTAATGAACTACGTACGAATACACCTAGTACAAGTTGAAATTATCCATTGTAGCTTCTACTTTTGAATAGCTACATTCAAGTGCTAAAATTAGTTTAGTCCATAGAACTAGTAATGTGAAAGCTCAAGTTAAACATCCCAATTGAATATTCAAGTCATTCCAACGGAGCTACAATGCAGGTTGCACGCGTTGCACAATGCGCTTCGTTCCATTGTTGTAGATATGCAGATGAGGCGGCGCCAGACAACACGCCGTTTTGATATTACCAAGGGCGGAATACAAACCTCTTGGTAGACTGGAGAGATAAACTCAGATGCAATAATGTTACAAGTGGAACAAATTCAAAATTATATTACATTTATCTAGTAGTCCGCCTTCACTTCGTTTCAGAACAGTAGTTCCACACTGTACCAATAGATAGAGCTAGGTGTCGATTATATCGTCCAACTAAGGTACCGATGGAGAGACGAGGTCGAAAAGGATTAGCGTACACTTCTGGCGCATGACTGGCCTAGATAGAGTCTCATATTATTGAAGGCCAAGGCTCATTTAGGGTCGCTGCGCCAACCTAGTTAGTTAATTAGTTAGTTATGCGTCGATTAAATCGCGTAAGTGTTTCGTGTTTTTACCCGACTACGGCGAAGCAAAAAGGAGGGTTATGATTTTGACCTGTATGTATGTATCATTGTTCATCTGTTCCCTCATAACTTCTAAACTAGTCATCATATTTGGTCAACAAATGAGGTGTAGTTAGAAGCGTCTTGATTGTCTTCTGGTTATAGGTGACATGACGTCACGTTAAATTGACTACAGCGCCCTCTAAGGGACTTTAGAGTAAGGAACTAAAAAAAAATTTTCGTGACGATACCGTGTGGGGTATCATATGAAAGAGCTTTTTAGCGCATTTCAAATATGTCATTTTATTTACATAACTAAAAATATGTTAAAAAAAAAATTTTAAACTAAAAAGACGCTCTAAAAAGTACGAAACAAGAAAATTGTCTGTGCTGAAATTATTATGCCTTATTGCCGTGGTCGTATGCTACCCCTTGTAGCAAAACAGATTCATTGTAATAATAAATAACATGAACTATAGATAATGTCTATAGTGGCCCCCGCCAAAGATTGTTCATTCTTTTTTCGTACTTCGTTCTCAAAAGTCCGGCAACGCATCAACGACCTCTCCGATCTCGCAAATGATTACTTAGCATCAGGTGACCCGTTTATTTTTTTGGAATGAATGGCAGGCGAGCAGACGGATCACCTGATGGTATGCGATTGCGCTGCTCATGGACACTCTCTGACACCAGTGGAGTCACAAGTGCGCGGCCAATTAAAACCCCCTTTCCCCCGGATTGGGCTTTAGGCTCACGCAGCTCGCTCGTTTGTCCCCTTTAGCATAAAAATATATATAAGTTTTTGGTAAAACGTTGACAGTGTTTACGTGGTTCTATGGTGAAATAGGGATGAACGTTTAAGAGATATATTTATTGCTAGACCAGATATCTATGCTAGTATCTATACACTGTAATAGTACCTTGCGAGGGCATTAACCGAGTCAGTGGTTATCGGAGGCTGCAATTAATCCAAAATCAATACTCCGGCCATATCCGCAATATATGCGCCTCACGCAAACGTATGAATCCCAAATTCCGCATACACACCCAATTATTACTGCTCTAGAGGTGTGACATTGGTGATAAATCGATTAATTTATCGACTTTATTCGTGCAATAGCACCGATAGAACTGTTTATTATCGAGTTAAAATATACTTGCTTGCTATCAGGCTGAGAAGTGCAATATACTGTGTCATAAAATAAAAAAAATATCAATTACGTTCATTCCATTAATTATGTTATGAATAAAGCCAGGGATTCAGCAGTAAGTGCTGCTAAAGTTATAATTATATTCTTAGTACTTCGATCACCACTAAGAGCAACAGGAACGCGCCTTGGTGTAACAAAAACCTGGAGCATCTGAGGCAAAAGGTTTATTTAACAAGGTAAAAAAAGACAGGAACTGGGATGCTTACAGGAAGGCGCTAACACGCTTCAATAGGGAGCTCAGGAAAACAAAAAGAAGATCCTGGCAAAAATTCTGCGGGTCAATCAAAGACACTGCCCAAGCTGCCAGGATCCTCAAAATATTATCCAAGACGCCTGAATCCCATCTAGGCCTGCTAAGGAAAGCGGATGGATCTTTCACAGTATCTCCAGAGGAAACACTGAGACTGCTTGCTCAAACGCACTTTCCGGTCCAAATTCCACTGTCCAAATCAACATCACGGCAAGTCATTCCGGGTTGCGTAAAAAAGTAAATGTTAATATACAAAAACAGTTTTCGTATAATATTGTAACTAACGCAAAGACTACTTTTTAGTTATTTTTGAAAATCCTTTTTCTTATATGATAGATGGCAGACAAGCAGACGGATCACCTGATGCTAAGTGATTGCCGCCGCCGCCGCATACTCGCGACACCAGTGGAGTCTCAAGTGCTTTGCCAACCTTAGCTAATTATGAGGCATTGCTCAAAATCTACACGGGAAAAAATATATCAGTGACCCTAGAAGTTTTTACCTGAAAGACTGTAGACTGATCATGTGAGTATTATGTGAATAAAATGATGTTTGGATTCCTTTGATGGGAAGTATATTTATCTCTGATGTTTATATTAATCGAATGTTTACATTCACAACAATTTTGCAAATGTGTATTCGAGTTTCGGCTGACGCATTGAGGGTCTCATTTGGATTTCAAACCGTATTTACATGAATTTAGTTAATAAATAATTGTGTATGATTTATTTATGAAATTTCGATTGTGTCATGAAATGAATGAATGAATGAATATACTTTTATTGCACTCAAAGTACAGTATGAAAACTTAATACTAGGTATTACAGTACTATTAGATTTTTTTTTATTATGAACTGTAGGCTAACGCTTGACCACAATCTCACCTGATGGAAAGTGACGATGAGGTCTAGGATGCAACGCATTTGCCTAGAAGATGCCTGTTCACTCTTGCCTTAAAGATGTCCAGATTGTAGTGGTCCGGAAAAACAGACCTTGGCAAGGGGTACTTAAAGTTTTTGTAATTTGATACCTAATTTGATGTTATATTGCACTTAGCTGAAATAATTAGGATGCACATATTTCCTTGACGATGGATCGACTAAACATGCGACTACCTATAGAATAAGGCCAAAAATGTACCATGTTTTATGCAAATTATTTCTATTTGTAATTTAAATGTAAATAATACAACTGTATTAGTTATTTGTTGTTAAGTAACTTACTAACTAGTTGGTGCAGTAATCAATAGTGAGTTTCGCCTCCGATAATAAAAGTCTTCGTCTTGGTCAGTCTTTTGCCTTTTCCTGTTCCTTCCACTGTTTTTTCAGTTTCACGAATCAGTTTTAGTATCATTTATTTCGCAATATATACTGTGGTGAGCTCGATGTGGATATCAGGCAACAGAGGAAAATACAAATCCATATAAAAATATTGAAATACAAGCAGACAAAACAAAACCATAAAACTGTTACAAAAAATATATGAAAACTGCTCATGTTAGACAACGTCAGCGTATCGCTCTAATGGAACTGCTTTAATCTGATTTATCTAAAATCTCTAACAAACTAACTAGGTTGGCGCAGCGATCCATAGTGAGACTTGGCCTCCGATAATAAGAGCCTCCATCTCGGACGGTCTTGCGCCACTTCCTGCCAGTCATCCACCAAGAGTCCGCGCGAATCCTTATCGACCTAATCTTTCCGGCGGTATCTTGGACGGCCGACTGGCCTTCGCCCATTAGGACGTCCCAGGTAAGTTCTCTTTACTGCACGATCTTCTCCCATTCTCTCGAGGTGACCGAGCTAGCGAAGTCGATGCGCTTTAGTCTCTAAATCATCATCATTCATCATCATTTCAGCCAATAGACGTCCACTGCTGGACATAGGCCTCCCCCAATGTTCTCCACATAGATCGGTCCTGTGCCTCCCGCATCCAATGGATTCCCGCGATCTTCACCAGATCGTCGATCCACCTTGTGGGAGGCCTGCCACGGCTGCGACTTCCTGTACGTGGCCTCCACTCGAGGACCTTTCCGCCCCAACGGCCGTCTGTTCTCCTCGCTATGTGTAGTTAGTTCTCCTGCGGATCTCATCATTTCTGATACGATCACGCAGTCTCTAAATATTTAATCTAATCCATTTTAATGTTACGGCGAAATCAAGAATAATCCAATAACAAGCATGAATGACTCGAATGTCGGTCACATTCTACAGTGGGCGTGACTTCAAAAAACGCTCCACATCCAGCTACATTCGTTTTTCCATGCAGTGTGATGAAAGTTTAAACTTTCCAATCAATCTCCCTCTGATTAGATCCCACATAGTGGTGCGACGCTACTTGAAACTCGACATAGGAAAATATATTGATTGGTAGATATCCTCGACGCACAAAAAGGTTTAAGGTGACGGGTAGGGCACAGTAGCGACGCCAATCGATTTTAATTTTTAGCTACTAAACCGGATCTATTTTAAACAATATCGGAGTTACCACGGCCTCACAGGAAACCGGCATGAAGCAGCACTGTGCTGCGTTTCGCTGCGTGAGTGAGGGTACCGGAGGCCAAATCAGGGGGAAGGAAAGGGGGGGCTGGTTTAAAGGTTAGCAGCGCACTTGTGACTCCACTGATGTCGCGGGTGTCCATGGGCGGCGGCAATCACTTTCTTTATTGAAACCAATTGAAAAATTGGATAATTATCACTTCATACATTTGAATTGATTGACATCCTACGTTTACTTTGGAGATAAACTTATGATGTGTTTTCGCCGAGTGGGTTAGGATACCGGAGTCTCATTCAGGTGGGACAAAGAGTTAAAAGGTTAGTAGCTCACTTGTGAGTCTGTTGGTATTGCTAAATTAGGCGAGCATGACATGGAAGTCCATGCGCCATTTGATTGACAAAAATAAGTAGCCAGTAAATACATCGACACACTGATAAGTAATATTTATGTAAGTATTGCTTTTTGGTTTTTTTTTCTGTTATAAATGACAAATGAGCAGACAGATCACCGGATGGACATGGACATTGATACCCGAAACATGGAGTCGTTATAATTTTGCTGCCAACTTCAAAACACGTTTCGCCTTACTTACGCAGCGAAACAGCAAAACGCTGAATTCACGCCGGTTTTCTGTAAATACGTGGTGTCACTCCGGTTGATCCCGTTCAATTTGTGCCAAAGAGTGGCTCTCCCTACATTAAAAAAACCTGTAGGTAGTTAGAATGAGTCGTTGTTTGGGATTCACTCAAGAGATGTTGGAAAATAATTAAATGATAAGTGGTGGTAGAGTCTGACTCAACTCGCATCACTATCAGCCGCTCAGCGCTGTGATTGTGCTTCAAGCCGTGATTGAAGCGCTTGAAGCGCTGACAAAGCGGCCTTTGTAGGCTTGATAAGCGCTGACGATTGCTCCCCGTTTTATTGGCGTCTGTCATTTGCCTTTGTCTAGAATTAATGACGTAATTTTAGCGGTTTTTATTGTACTTGTGAGTGTTGTGACGTATGTAAGTGATAAACCATTTGAGACTATTTTAATGAAGTTATTTGCCGATTATCCGACACAATCCTGAACTAATGTAGGCAGGCATTATCAAACAATATTTCTCTGTAAACTTCTGTTTTTATTCCAAATAAAGATTTTATTTATTTATATAAAATGGACATATATGAGGAAAAATAAAGCTGCTTTTCAAGCAGCCATTTAAACATGTTTTTTCAGTTTTTTTTAAACAGCAAAATAATTATTGACAAATATATCAATACGGAGTTTAACACAGCAGCCGAAACGTCGAGCCAAATATGTGAGTGCACATAATAAATATCGTGTTAAGCCCCGTATTGATATATTGTAGTTATAATAGTAGCTTTATTTAGCGCCTCTTAGAGGCAACAATCGAGCAAGCGGCTCTCCTTGATGATAAGTGAGCACCACCGCCCAGAAACATTTTTCGGCGAGCCCTTTGGGAAGAACTATGATGGTCTTTTAAAGGTTCTTTAGCTATATAGGTAACCGTCTCAGCTTAAACTGTTCCCTCTATACCAAATTGAAAACTGCGCCCTTATAACGTTTGATGTCAAAACTATAAATCGAGCTATCTTTGAAACTTGACATCAAACTGAATTTCTTGAAGCCATTTTCAAATCTAAAATCTCAAGGGCTTATCCTTAACCTTAAAAGCAACAACCTAATTTAAGTACACGTTCCGTCCGTCATTCAAAATCCGTTTACTTTGATCTAGGCAAATTGCTGCGCACAACCGGCTTACGTAGACAGACAGACAAAGAATCCGGCGGTTTCTGGAAGCCTCGCCTGGCCCGCCGATAAGACTGGATCAAGAGATATATAGTATTCAGTCTAGTTTGGGGTTCAGCGGTGTTAAGTAGGGAGGCTTTGCGTGAGGTAACTATCATTTATGGTATAGAAAGTACAAAAAAGTATTTGTAATTTAGAATCATCAAAAATATTTTTGTTCAAAATTTTAAACAACTCATTCATCCATTCATTCAAAAATACTTTATTTGCACAGGCTTGTATACAGCTCTTACAAATCGTCATACTTGAAAAATAAAGGTTATAACTATGTATATTTCCCCGTCCCGTTTGGAACAGTGGTAGTCAGCGCTGCCTTTGGTCAAGGGTTGCGGGTTCGGTCCCGGCACAGTACAAACATTTGTGGGCATGAATATGTTTGTTTGTATTGGTCTGGGTGTTTTCTATATATTATACGTATGTATTTACAAAAGAAAAGTATTGTATGTATATATTTGTAATCCCACTGTTGATTCTGATATAACGTAACACAGGTGCTTGAGCTACCTATCTCGGACTCAGATCAATGTATGTGATGTTGTGAAAATATATTATTATTATATTATACATGTAATTAAACATATATATCGATACAAAAAATAAACTAAGAAATGAATAGATATAATGTGATTCTACCACCGGAATCGGAACAAATTCTGAACTGAAATGAACTGGGCCACAGACTGGACCTTGATTCCACTTTTTTGTACTTTCTATACCATAAATTATAGTAAGCTCATGATGATACGTACCTATTGTTAACTTTTGCTAAACATTGAGAGGTTTTCAAAATTTGCCCAAATAAAATGTTCAACTGTTACTTGGTTGACCCTTGAAACGCCCTGTTGCTCTGGTGGTTTAAGTACCGGGCCGTGATCTTGGGTACCTGAGTTTGATTCTCGGGTCGAGTAAAAAGTATTTTTCGAATTTTTCGAACATTGCTCGGGTTTGTGATCACCAATCCGCATTAGGCAAGCGTGGTGATTAAGCCTAATCCTATCATAGTAGCGATGACTTGATTTCTTTGATTTTGGCCTTTGCCCTAAAGTTGTTACTTGCTTGACCTGAGGCTGGGTGTCGTCAGGTCAAACGAGTAAACCAAGACGAATGGGGTCATCTGTCTTTATTGTCATTTCGTAGTGATGCTGTGAGCGTATTCCAAGGCTGAAAACACTGGTATTGCGGGTGTCCATGGGCGGCAGTAATCAATTCCCATTAGCAGATCTGTGTGCTCGTTCCCCCCATCTCATAAAAAGAAGATTTTACTTAAGTTACCTAATACTAAATTGAATAAGTCGGACTAACAGCTACAAATAAGCTAAGTAAAGAAAACAAACTTTAGTCCTATGTATATATATGTATGTATAGGTGGCAGACGAGCAGCCGGATCACCTGCTGGTAAGCAATTGCCGCCGCCCATGGACGCCCGTGACACCAGTGGAGTCATAAATGCGCTGCCAACCTTTAAACCAAACCTCAAGCATTTATTTATTTATTTTCGACTTGAACTTAGCAGATATACGTAATACGTATTGTTACACATGAATACATCGTCTTATTTGATCTCGGCGACAATCTGCGAGAATCCGCAAATGAATTCTCCTTTGAGTGAGAGAATTTCGATTTAACTTTGTACTATATAACAATGCCTCCGTGATTTCCACACATCTATTAGGCCAGGCATTTAGGAAATTTTATTCTATATGTACCTTTCGGTTCTTAGTACAAATTACTGTTTGAACCCAAGCCTCTCTATTGATTAGGCTTATAGGCAAATTTTACACTACTATCACTAGTTTATTTTCTCCTTCCTACAACATGGATTTTATCAACCGAAGCGTAAAGAATCATTTTGCGGGCCAGTGCAAACAAGAGTGATGCCTTGGCCGCGTCTATTTTAATTGAAACGTATATACTGGGCGCTTCAAAAAGTATCTAAAAATCGAAAATTTCAAAAACCCCCGACACAACTAAACTCTTTCATTTGATACCTTTATTGAGGCAGTTGGAACAACAAATAGGTTATTCGTCATTTTCTGACGGCGGCCATCTTGGATTTGAAATTTTTCACAATCAATATATTCTGCTACTCAAGCCCTTTTATATGATACCCATATTGTGGGAGTTGTGTTAAAACATAAAATCTAAATCTTTGTGACGGCGGCCATCTTGGATTGATTTTTATCCAACATAGCTACGAACACTCCCTCCTTATTCATCTTTCAAACAAAAAAAACAAAAACAAAATCGGTTCATTTGTTCGAGAGCTAGGATGCCATATACAGACACACAGACACAACACACACACACACACATACACACAACACACACAGACACGTCAAACTTATAACACCCCGTCGTTTTTGCGTCGGGGGTTAAAGATAGTCTGTTTCAGGATTTGATTTTGCTATTATTCCCAAACATTTTCCAAGAACGGCGGAGTGTCGACTATATCGCACAAGTGTCTCAACTTTTCGAATTACCAATATGAGGTAAATTTATTAATAGGTTTTATTTTATTTATTTGTATTTCTGGGGAGGTTTCGTTGCTGAGTGGTCACTACGACTATATTTTATCTATTGTGACCTCCGCATCCCGGTTCTAGAGCCGTGTTTGTTCAGCCTGCAGTGACAAGTGATGGTTCTTGTGAGAATACTCAGCTATCCGCGAGATAGTGTTAGGGCCTCTAGCATGAACTTTTTGGAGAATCCGGTCTTTAAGGTCTTGGCATGTGCCTGACCTGTCGAATTGAGCCAGAGTTGTTTGCTCTGTTTGATCGACCACTATTTAAGATTGCCTCAAGTGGTGCACCAGGGTATGCCTAGTTCCGGGGTGTGTACCGGGCATGATATAAATCATCATCATCATCATCATCATTTCAGCCAATGGACGTCCACTGCTGGACATAGGCCTCCCCCAATGTTCTCCACACAGATCGGTCCTGTGCCTCCCGCATCCAATGGATTCCCGCGATCTTCACCAGATCGTCGGTCCATCTTGTAGGAGGCCTGCCACGGCTGCGAGTTCCTGTACGTGGCCTCCACTCGAGGACCTTTCCGCCCCAACGGCCGTCTGTTCTCCTCGCTATGTGCCCTGCCCATTGCCACTTAAGGCATGCAATCCTTTGGGCTACGTCTGTGACCTTAGTTCTCCTGCGGATCTCATCATTTCTGATACGATCACGCAGGGAGACCCCGAGCATAACCCTCTTCATTGCTCTCTGGGTGACTTTGAGCCTCCTTAATCGGCACATTGTAAGCGGCCACGTTTCGGTTCCGTATGTCATCACTGGCAACACACACGCATTAAAGACTTTCGTCTTGAGACACTGCGGTAGATCTGCCGAAAATATGCTGCGTAGCTTCCCGAACGCTGCCCAGCCGAGTTGGATTCGTCGATCGACCTCTTTCTGGAAGTTGGTCTTACCAAGCTGGACTTTTTGTCCGAGGTAGATGTACTCATCTACAACTTCCAGTGTAGAGGTTCCAACCTTAACTAGAGTGGGTACGACATGGGAGTTCGACATAATTTTCGTCTTGTCCATGTTCATTTTCAGACCCACTTGTTGGGAGACTCTATTGAGGTCGTCGAGCATTTTGCCTAAGTCTTCCAAGGTCTCAGCCATGACTACGATATCATCAGCGAATCGAAGGTGCGTCATGTACTCGCCATTTATATTGATGCCAAGTCCATCCCAGTCCAGAAGTTTAAACACGTCCTCCAACAGAGTGGTGAACAGTTTCGGCGATATAACGTCGCCCTGTCTCACACCTCGCCGGAGAGGTATGGGTTTTGATTCCTGGTCCTGAAGACGGACTGACATTATGGCGTTTTCGTACAATGACTGCAACACTTGTATGTATCGGTAGTCTATTCGGCACCTTTGGAGAGACTGTAGCACGGCCCAGGTCTTGACAGAGTCGAAGGCTTTCTCATAGTCCACAAACGCTAAGCATAATGGCAGATTATACTCTTCGGTCTTCTGTATAACCTGCCGCAGCGTATGTATGTGGTCTATGGTGCTAAAGCCTTTTCGGAATCCAGCTTGTTCGGGAGGCTGGAAGTCGTCGAACCTGCGTACGAGACGATTCGTCATAACTCTCGAAAACAGCTTATATATGTGACTCAGCAGCGTGATAGGCCTGTAATTCTTCAATTGGGATTTGTCACCGTGGTTGCTCTGTTCGATCGACTACTATTTAAGATTGCGTCAAGTGGTGCACCTGGGTATGCTCAGTTCCGGGGTGTGTACCGGGCATGATATAAATAGGTAAGGAGAATTTACCGTTTTATCAAAAGTTTAGATAACGATTTTCAGTAGGGTATGACCATTTAGAGTTAGCTTCTTCATCTTAGCGTGTAGTTTCCGGTTGCATTCAAAGCTGTTATTTTGGCACCCAGGGTACCCCTCGACTATGAACAGGATTTGGGTATGACCATTTAGGATAAAATGATCTAATCTATTGCATCAGTATTTGCAGACTACAACGAATTTATTTGGATATTTCAGAACAAAATACACAAATATTATTATCCTATCTGACTATACTATTAAATATTATATTTATGAGATGTTGTAAGAACTTACTAAGAAATTGATGTCCTTGAATGAATTGTATCAGCTACTTATACTTTTTTTTCCTTTATATCTAAGCATTTTACGGACAATTTTCAATAAACCTCTTATTTTTCTCCACGTGGCGACCACTTCACTCCAGTACCATCTTTTACCAGTGCGTTTAGAAACATGGCCGGCCCATCTCCACTTCAGCGTGCTGATCCTGCGTGCAATGTCCATGACTTTAGTTCATTGACGAATAACCTCGTTACGAATTTTATCCGCCAGAGAGACTCCAAACATAGCACGATTCATTGCCCGCTGAGCTTAAACTTCTGGATCAGCCCCGCAGTCAGTGTCCAAGTTTCGGCTCCATATGTCATTACTGGTAAAACGCACTGTTTAAATACCCTTGTATAGTGTTGGACTGACGATTTGAGAAAGATGGCTGGTGTGAGCTGGATATAAACCGCTCAGGACCGGGTTAGATGGCGCTCTTCGGGGGAGGCCTACGTTCAGCAGTGGACGGCGATAGGCTGATTGATTGATCTTATTTTTAGCTAAATATACGTGATTATTTTCGTTCAGTCTCTTTGATGTACAAATGTATTACTTCTATTGCAAAAAATAATAAAATATAAGAATTCCGTGTCGTTTCAAAATGGTTACTCCTTTAATATGTTACTAAATTTTTAATGTCTTTATAAGATTAACCGAATTCGAAACTTTTACGGCAAACATAGAAGATACTTTACGTCTAAATTCTGTGTAAGTTTCCAAGTTTGAATCACTTGCAGTATTTTGGAAAACAAACACTATAGTAGAACTGTTAAAGTAGAGCACTTCAAGAATTAAGTAAGGTATTATAATAACCAATAACAATTACACGATATTTTAGCAAATCAATTTGTTGTTTGCAGTGGATGAAAACATTTTGTTAATTTATATATTTTTGTCATACGAATTTGTACCTAACCAGAACGGCCTTAATGGATCTAATTAATAAATAATAATAATAAATAAAAACTTTTATTTTCTGATCACAAACAACAATTTTACAATATTTGTATTGTGTACGTACATTAAACTTAATTGCAGTTTGTGTGAGACTGATGCCTATGATAGGTATATGGATACCTGTTGTACAGGTCATCAGGCTCCCACCACCACGGAACAAGGGAGAACTAAACATTTGTAACTTATTGATGTGATTTACATTATCAAAGTATTCAAAACTGAAGCATGCATTAAGTACGGAGTATACAATTATTATTATTTTTTTTAAGGCTTATTTACAATAATTATACACTATAAAAATCCAGTGGAAATATTGTTACATTTTCACCAGCAGTTAAGTTGTTACTTCTTATTGTAATTAATTATTAGTTGAGCAGTTCGTTGCAATTATTTTTAATTCATTTACTTGAAGAAATTCTGGAGATATTGGTGATGAAAATAACAAAAATCTCCAGTTATTGAAACCTATGCTCCTCTTATCGGAATAATGTTTCTAGCGTATATTGAAAGAAAACAAAGTTCATTTAGTAGGTATTAACACTTAACATATAGAACCCACGTACTTAACCCAAACATTTACTTACACTTGAGGTAATTGGTTGAGAGAGGTCTGCCTGACCTTTCCTGAGAGAACTCTGCAATATTAACAATATATGAAGTGTCTGTGACTGTTGAAATCAAATGAATACCTACTAATAATTAAAACAAGTTGAGACAACATCTCAAACAGCGTTGGCGCTAACTTTATTTGGCGGTATTGTTAAGTTGGTAAGAAAACAGAAAATTAATTTTAGTGCGCGTAGCTCCATAACTATAAGAGAGGCAAACTATGTAACTACTAGCAAACAAACGCGTAGAGTCTAGTCCTAGATTCTGTGATATAACAAATAATAAATTAAAATCTATATTCACTAAAATGCTTAAATTACAATAACAGTGGCCGGAGAGTCCGTTTAAGCTTATAGAAAGCTTGTGTCAGGAGAATCCGCTCTTCAATATAAGCTATTAATAATGTTACATAAAACGACAAACATTTTATTAGTCTCTATCACTATTCTATGCTCAAATCCTAACCAGAAAATAAGTGAATTGACTTAAAAAAACCGGCCAAGTGCGAGTCGGACTCGCGCACCGAGGGTTCCGTACAAACCTGCAAGGTTTACAAAGTTCGTTCAGTACGACAATCGAGTAATAACAAGTATTTGATATGAATTTCAACTTGATAGCTCTACGCGTTCACGAGGAAAAAAGTAATAAGTTTATAATTATTAAAAAATATATATATATTTTGTAAAGTAACTAAAAATTTAAGGTTTTCGGAATTTTTCCTTTATATGTGCTATAAAATGTTGCTTCATGCCAAATTTCAAGATTCTAGGTCGACTGGAAGTACCCTTTAGGTTTTGATTCCCTTGCGAGTACTTGCGAGTTTCAAAATATGCAGCTTAAATTGCTGTTTCTTTTGATTGCGTTGACATAGAAGTTTGATTTTGTTACAGCTTAAAGATATTATAGACCTGAGTATTTGGTATGAATTTCAATTTAATACCTTTACGCGTTTATGAGGAAATGGGTAGTAAGTTTAAAATTATTAAAAAAATATATATTATGTGATGTAACTAAAAATTTATGGTTTTCGTAATTTTTCCTTTATCTATGCTATAAGACGTTGCTTCGTACCAAATTTCAAGATTCTGAGTTTACGGGAAGCACCCTGTAGGTTTTGATTCCCTTGCAAGTGTCGAAAATTTGCGGCATAAACGGCTGTATCTTTTGATTGCGTTGGCTTAGAATTTTGATTTTTTCACAGCTTCAAGGGACAGTAGACTTGAGTAATTGATATAAATTTCAGCTTCATACCTCCACGCGTTCCTGAGAAAAAGGGTCTTGACAGACGGACGGACGGACAGACGGACAACAAAGTGATCCTATAAGGGTTCCGTTTTTTCCTTTTGAGGTACGGAACCCTAAAAACTAACAAGTGGAATCTAATAAAACAACAAGACACTACAAGTTATGCACCGTGTGTATGCGTGTGTGTGTGTGTGTGTGTGTGTGCATGTATGTGTATGTCGGCGTTTGCGTGTATCTCTGTGTGTTTGAGTGTGTGTGTATGTGGATGTAAGAAAAGTTTTGCTCTCTCTAAATAATTTTTAGCTTGAAGCCATTCTAACATTTTACGCTTACATTCATACAAGTGTTCGATATGTAATATCTAATTAACCAATAAAAAACCTTATTTGATCAGTGTGGACAAAAGCTGAGCAATGTGTGAAATTCAGATATTCTATGCAATACCGAGGCAATGTATTATGAATATCGTAGTTTTTTTAGTAGCATCTCTATTTTTATTGTGCTTATTTTTAAGTGTAAAATAAAGAATTTCATTTCATTTAGGTACAGTTTCCTGCTTCCGAATTAAGGTTTTTCCTGGTACTATGAAACCAGAAACAAAAAGGCACCACAAAAACCCAAACTGACATGTGTTTCATCCGCGGAATTGAATCCGTGACTCTTGGGTTTCGTGGTTGTTCAAACATTGGTGTTCAAAACATAAAAGGTCGTTCAACGTAGTATTAAAATATTTTATTTAAAACATACCTTAAAATAATCATTACAGGTTTCACCCTTATTTAAGTCATTTTAATATATGACATTTTCAATTAATAGTGTTAATTGCTGCACTAAACGGAACGTCTGAGTATTTTTTCGCGAATGTGTCTGTTTACCGTCAAACCATCTACAATTTAAATATCCATACTGTAAACAATGACCAATTCGAATCCCCAGATTGCTAATATCCACTTCAGAACTTCCAATGGAGCTGCTTAATTGCAATAACATTTACTCTATTAGATTTACTTTAACCTAAGTTACGGCTTCAAACAATCCGAAGTGACCACTTCCGAGCAGTTTAGATTAGTTTAGAACTATGCAAGTTATCCTAACATAACAGCCAAAGTGGGTCAGCGCAAACAGCGAGACAGAAGTACTAACGCCTCTTCGGAGTGACAGATTTAACCATTACGCTAAAGCTGCCGAAGTGACAACCCAAGAGGAGCCCATGGTTTATATAACTAAATGAGACAGCGTATACGGATAAATAGATTAAAAAACAACTCTTCTATAGCTGTCCAATTGAAAATATAGGAAGAGCATGCGCACAAGCACATTTGTCTCAACTCGACCCCTCAGTATTCCCTAATTTTCTGTAGTTCTAATGTGTGAATGCTACCTATGTTTCCTTATGAGTGTTCATTGTTAAATTATTTATTGTAATGGTCAATAAAATGTGTCTTTCTTTCTTTCTTTCAATTGCGTAGAAAGCGATTTTTCTTCTCTTTCGTGATAGGCACTGCCAAAAAGTGGAACGCCCTTTAAAAAAGAGTTCGCTCTCCTCTTAAAGATCCCTGAGTCGTAGCCGTCCGGAAATACTCCTGCAGTCAAATCGTTCCACAGAACTGAGGTACGTGTTAGAAAGTTCCCCGAGAAACGCACAGTATTAGACCGCCATCCACCGAGATGAGTTTCGAATTTTTCGAACATAGCTCGGATTTGTAATCACGAATCCGCATTCGGCATGCGCGGTTGAGCCTAATCCCATCATAGTAGCGATGACATGATTACTATGATGGAGGCCTTTGGCCTGCAATCGGACAGTATTAAGGTTGATATTTTACTTTGCCTAATACTTTCCCTGGGTGACAGATCTGACCATATAGCTGCCACTGTCATGTACCTACAAGTAACAGCTTACAGCATAGGTATTACTCGTATTGTCTTATGGAACCAATCTTCTCGAATTGATAGTCTGAATTCGAATTATAAGGTATAGGATAGCTAAACATGGTTTTAAATGAAATCAAATCCTGTTATCTTTTTTTTACAAAAAAATATTATTAGTTATCTTAGGTTTCAGCATCAGATTTCATAGTCATTGTAACGAAGGTTTTAGGCTGACCAATCCTCACTCCATTAATTACTTCGTATCCAGGCCTGGAAACAATATCATGATTAATTGAGGGAAAATCATAAAGCTATACTATACTATTATAATGTTAGAAAATGTTTATTCAGAACGCCTGGGTCTATTATTTTCATTAGTCATTGGCACGAAAGTACCTATCTGGCAAGGGGGTTTGGGACTTTTGGCTCACTGGAAGAGGGTATCATCCTCCGTTTGTTGTTACTTATAATAGTACCATGTAAAAGTGTCAAATTTTTTTTATGAGATAGGTTGCAGACGAGCAGACGGATCACCTGATGGTAAGGGATTGCCCCGCCTATGGACACCTGCGATACCAGTCACAACTGCGCTGCTAACCTTTAAACCCCCCTTTTCCCCTGATTGGGCCAAAAGATGTAATATTAAAATTCACGGAAAAATGGAGCGAATTGACATCATGATTTTGTGGAAATCTTCGATCATATTACTATATCAATGGTGGAGATAAGTAGTTACAGGGATTACTAGTGACGTAGGTCACTTGGTGGTAAACCGCATTTCACGCGAACGAAGCTGCAGGCTACCGATAGTATAATACAGTTTTTTAAAAAGTTGATTAACAATGTGGGTCAACGTGTGCTCTGGGGCCCTTTGATGTCTCCCGACCAAAACGGTCGGCACTCGTCCGCTGATTTGGCTTTAACTTTTTTGTATAAAACTTGTAAGTTACTTGAAACGTGATGGAATTGAGATATTTTGATTTTTTGACAATGGTCCGACGATATTGTAACGACAGCAGGGAAACAATGAACGAATGGATGTTGACGTAAGTAATTTCTTTTTTAACGTATAAATCATACTTTATTTATAGAATCTTTATCTAAGTCTTCAGCACAATTAATGGATTTAATCCATGTAAACAAATTTAATCAAACTGGCTATAAGCTGCCCCAACCTTTGCACTCAAGCATAATCTCAGAGCGGTTATCCAAAATTGATCTTACATCCATAAAACCGAAGGTTCAATTTCAAATGTGAAATATTGGTTCGAAATGTGGGTCAGCAAGCACTCTCGGGGGCCGATGTCCGTCGGGCCGAACGCGGTAATCTCTTTGATGCCCTCGGCTGCAACGGATCGGCACTCAGTCGCTGATTCGGCTAAACTCTTTTGTGTCTTTTTAGCGAAAGTGCGGCCATTTCGCCTCGAATAGATTTCGCTTTCGATGTCGTATCGTGGTGGACGAGTTGAAAGGCTGTGAGATTGTGTAAGTGTGACAGTTCTTTTTAACTAACGCTTCCGCCTATGAATCTTGTTTCTTTACGTGGGTTACTTTGACTTTTATTAGGATTTGGTAAGTTTGGTAAGTATAGACATTGAAGTAATTCCTGTCTGACCTTCGCAGCTCTTTTAGACGTAAATCAGACCAGTTTCATTTTTGCAACAGCTGCATCCCAGAAATTAAAAACCAAAACATCCAGAGGCTTAAGCGCGAACCAGACGTTTCGACCAAATCGCAGTTTCCCTTCCTTTTACACACGCTGTGTTTCTCCATTATTAGGATGCGACAGGTTCATCATCATCATCAGCCCATTTAGGTAAGTGAGGCACGGGCCTCCCTCAATCAGATGAGGGGTAATTGCCATACTCACCACGCTTGGCAGACGGGTTGGCGAGGGTTTTGATATAAATGCAGAGTTTTCCTTCTCTAGGTGCTGATGATCATGCCAGCAGCTTTACCTTAGTCGCCTTTTACGACATCTCGGTAAGAGTGAGGGTGGCCTATTCTACTCTGCCGGAGACCACACGGTGGCGTTATTATTATTATTTATTCATTAATTAGACAAACAGTTTACATGAAAAGTGCAGTAGTCTCGCATAACTATTTGCATTACAGAACACTTATAATGTCAAAATAAGTACATATAAGTATCATCTACTACTGGTTCGGAATTTCGGATGCTGTTTTGGGATCCTCAAAGCAATAAAAGTCGTATTATATTTTAAACAAGGCACTAAAGTCAATAAATAAAGACAGCAAAATGCTTTTGATCATCAAAATGTTAGAGTCAATTTCTGGGCATATACCTTTCCAGAGAACCAGAGTCACCGACATATCCCACCGAATTAGCAAACTGAAGTGGCAATGGGCTGGTCATATTAGCCGCAGAACTGACAGCCGTTGGAACCGTAAAGTCCTTGAGTGGAGATCGCGACTCGGCAAGCGTAGTGTAGGACGCCCTGCGACAAGATGGGATGATGACGTGGGCTGGATGAGAGTGGTCGAAAATCGGGAGCAGTGGCGTGCATTAGGGGAGACATGTCCAGCAGTGGACGAGTGTGGATTTCTGATGATGATGATGACCTTTCCAAATGTTCATCAATACCAAATCTCCCTCATAATATTGTGCTGTGTGTGTTT
The DNA here is from genome assembly GCA_019059595.1 of Marasmia exigua. Classification (NCBI taxonomy): domain Eukaryota; kingdom Metazoa; phylum Arthropoda; class Insecta; order Lepidoptera; family Crambidae; genus Marasmia; species Marasmia exigua. Next base: position 23,946,546 of record CM032463.1, read on the forward strand.
GTTTGTTTGTATACGTTTTATTGTTTTGTTTTAGGTGGAGTAATCTTCAATTAAAAAATAAAAATCAGAACGAGAAAATATCCTTCCACGCACCGCTCAATTTGTAATTAAAAACGTGTTTCTTTAATCACTCGACATTGGCAAAGTTATATAAGTGTTCACCGAGGGCAACACAGTAGCAACTAAAAAAATAAATGATCTGCATTCCGATTAATTTATAGCTACTTACATCTAGGTCCAGCCAGCCATCCACGCAGATCGTCACTCACTCCTTGAGGGCGTCCTGCACCACGTTTACCGTGACTGAACTGGTGTTATCACTGTCAAAGGCAAGGGAAGGGAAGGGAATGGCAAACACAGCAGTAGCATAGTAGCAGTGTTCATTTTAATTTACTTACCAAATAATTTTTCATGGTCAAAGCGTACAGGCCTTCCGACAACCGATCGAACCCAAAACCCTTGGCGTAGGAGGGAGAGTCTACCAAATGCACGGGTTGTATTTAATTTTTTTTTATATCATCCGGGGGAAAGGGAGGCTTAAAACCTCCCCTTCCCTGGGATTGTGCCTCCGGTACCCTCGAGACACAGCACAGTTTTGCTTCACGTGGGTTTTCTGTGAGTTCGTGGTATCACTCTGGTCGAGCCGGCCCATTCATGAAGAGCGTCTTGTATGTTATCTTCCGTACCTATTATTAGACTACCTTGCACATTCTGCTTTAGATTGGAAACCATGTCTGTTCGGGTATTACTATCGATTTAATTAACCGGACACCCAGTAAGCGCTGACCACAGACGCTGCTTCCCGTCCGAATTGCTCTCGAGTGTTGCCACTGACAGTATTTTAAAAACCTCATTTTTTAATCATCCATACCTAAAAAGCAAAAAAAAAATGGAATCCTTATAAAATCACTTTGTTGTCCGTTTACAAAGCATAATTTCGTATTCACTCTAAAATATATAAAAAAAAATAGAAAAACCTCGCGGGTTGCTTGATTACTAATGCGTTATCAGGCTATTTATAATTAATTAGTATTGAAATCTATATCCAATGAGTTTTATTAAAATGACTATTTAATGCCTAAATAGGTAATCGTGCGAACTATGCTATTTGTAAGATCTGTATTTTTCTTTATACCACCACAATTTTACAATAAAGTTTTTACTTACTTACTCTAAAGACCCTCAGTTATAACTTTCATGGAATACTTTTAAGTTTTTATCATCATTCGCTTCTCGTTTTCCTAAACCATTGCCCTTAGTTAGAATATTTTTCTCAGATATTTATCTTAATTGCTGGTATTGATAAATTTTCTCCATTACTTTCAGGATGATTTTTGACTGAAGGTAAAACCTTGGAAAAAGGTACAAAACTACTTGAAGACTTTGAATGTAACTTTGGTTCAAACATTTAATAAAATACTTTGATAAATAAATGACCAAGATAACTACGGGAGGCGAGGATAAAAATATTATTGAGATTTTTTTCCAAGTAAACCTACTAACTAATTATCAAAGAAAACCTGGTAACTCACTATGCTAAGCCGGGCTTATAGCTTATGCGCCCTCTGAGGCACGGAATCATTTTTCTTAAACAAACGATTAGGTGATTCAGGCTTTTAATATCCTTAAGCTAGAATTAAGAACGCAGCGTTATGAGGTAATAGAGAAAGGAAGATCAAAAGATGTTTTTTACCTGTTGAGAAACGTAGAAAAGCCTGCAGCACAGACTTGCCATAAAACACTTGCGCTATGACTGACCGGATGGCGCAATTGGTAGTGACCCTGCCTCTTACGCCAAAGGTCGTGGGTTTGATCCCCACCCTGGACAAACATTCGTGTGATGAACACTTGTGTTTGTTCAGTGTCTGGGTGTAATATATGTATTTAAGTATATATTTGTGTTCCTCTGTTGTCTGATATCTGTAACACAAGTGCTTAAGCTACTTAGTACGGAATCAGGTCAACGTACGAGATGTTGAGAAAATTATTATTATTATGCAACTTAGCCCCGCTGGGCTATATCACTACTTATAGGTATTCAATTACTTTGGCTTGTTAATTTCACTCAAAATATCAAGGTTCTTCCAAAATGAATTCGCCTACATTTTTGGAAGAAAACATTGAAAATATCACCTTAAAAAAAAAGAGTGCCGATTTGGGGATGCTAACAGTTGACTACAAATGATATCTAAAACACTAATAAATCATTACGTCTTCAAGTGTTCTAGTAGTAACTTTAAAGCAGACCTCTGGCAATTCCCGTTGAGAGCCGATGTCGGTAGTTCTAAACTCACACAATGCGCGCACACATCTCGGCGGACGTCGTCAATCATCAAGTTATCCCATCGTGTTTCATTCGAGAACTTGCCCGCCAATAGCCGGCTAGCCGCAACAATGGCCGCCTTTGTACATAGGCCTATGAGATAAGCGAGTAGTTTAATTAAATTATACTTAACGTGCATGTTATTCATTGGTCCAGAATTTCCAATGATCGTTGACTTACTATAAAGGTCGGAATTACTGTACAGTTATTTGTACATGCTTTATAATGTTGATATTAATATACATACGAGTATAACTTCCCAGCATTTCATATGGATATCACAAAAATCAAAATTATATGAGTTCCTAGATTAATGCAGACACATTCATTTTGAAAAAGGAATGATTGGGTCAACCACGAGGCCTACCTTTTTAACTCCACCTGAGTTGTTTTTTTTTATTGCTTTATAGCTCAAATCGTGCTCTGGCACAGTTCTGGTACACTACTAATTCTGCCAATGTCATGTAAGTCTGTACTTACGCGTCTTTTTAGACGCGTTACTGTTTGTGTTGAAATTGACCGGTTCCATGGAAAATGGGAAGAGTCATTTCTGTCTTTATTTACCGTCTTTGTTTTTGTCACACAACTTTATATGTTATTAAAAAAAACATTTTAATCTCCCTACAACGAACAGCACCTGCCGCACGAAAGTAATTGATAAATTGTACAACAAATTAAATCACGACTCGCTTCCAAACAAGTTCCACTGTTCCTATTAGCGCACGTTGGCCTTGTAGGGATCCGTACCTGACCCACTGTAAAAATCCTGCCCGGCTTCACATGTGTGTCATATTTTACATGTATTTGTTTATTAAGGAAATACAATTTTATTTTACTATACATAACATTTTCCTTTCGAATTCAGCTACACCACCAGGTACACCAGAACAAATAAATAAATATTTCACAACATCACATACATTCATCTGACTCTTGAGATAGGCTCAAGCACCTGGGGACTACGGTGCGGCGGCCTCCTCGTGTGGCCCCTTCGGTAGTATTTTTGCTCTGTTTGGAGCTGCTACCGAAGGGGTCCTGGCGTCCCTGGGCAACGGCGGATAGTAATTTGGCGCGCTCGCCATATTGCTACCCGACGGCCGACGGCTGCACACATGGAGGGGGGGTTATGGTTCATAACCCCCCCTACGGACCTAGGCCGGTCTCGGTCTGGGTCTTTGAGTGGACCGCTCTGTTCTGGAGCGAGACGTTTGGTGGGGGGTGTTCTGACACCCTGGAGTTTTGGTTGGTTGTGCGCGGGCCTGGGTCTCTCACCGGCGGTTATCCGGCATGCCGTCTCTGACCGGTGGAGGCCCTCGGCACTCGCCACGAAAGTGGTTGTGCCCAATTCGTCCGCGCACTTAAGGTGGTGCAGGACCAGTGGCAGTTGGGGGGATGTCGGACGACTGAGGGCTTCAGTGCCCAGTCCAGCCCTCCCACTCTGGTTACGCTTTGTCTTGTGCCACCCCTTCCTGGGTGGAGAGCCCGCGGGCTCGGTGGCCGTAGGGCCGTGTGTTTTGGAGGTTCTGCGTCGGGTTTCTCAGCCAGAGCGGCTCGGCGGCAGTCCGGTGTTGCCAATCTTCCTGGCTCCGCATCCAGCGGAGTTGGGACTTGCGGCGGCTTCGTTTTTGAAGCCTGCAGGTTTTGTTTCCCTAACCCACTCTGCACTGCAGCCAGCAGTGTACGGGTAGGGAGGGGTACCTGCAGTCCTCCTCCCGGTGGTATTCTGCACTGCAGCCAGCAGTGTGGATGCCACTCGGGGGGCGAAGTTGGTGGGCCGTGGGAGAGGCCCTGGGTCCAATGGACCAGCGTTTTGGAAGGAGGCCGTGCTGGCAAGCCTCTTCGCCCAGGACGGTTCGCGGTGGCAGCCTGGTGGTAATCCCGCGTTCCGTCCCGACTTAGCGGGTGTGGAATGGAAAAAGCCCCGGTGGTTTTAGTGGGTATTCCCTTGGACGGCCTCTGTTTAGCAGTGGCCTAATCCAGGGGAGAGCCCCACACTACCCGGCCGACTCCCAGCGGCCGGGTGTGCATAAGGCGGCGCCGACCACCCGGCGCCGGCGCCGACGTCGGCTCCTATCAGTGGGCCGGCGGCATTTCCACCGGGTCAACAAAAAAAAAAAAAAAAAAAAAAAAAGGCTCAAGCACCTGTGTAACGGATATCAGAATTAACAGTGGGATTACAAATATATACATACATCGTCAGCCCATTTAAGTCCCCACTGCTGGGGCACGGGCCTCCCTCAATCACATGAGGGGTAATTGCCATACTCACCACGCTTGGCAGAAGGGCTGGCGAGGGTTTTGATATAAATGCGGAGTTTTCCTTCTCTGGGTGCTGATGATGAAGCCAGCAGCTTTACCTTAGTCGCCTTTTACGACACCTTGGTAAGAGTGAGGGTGGCCTATTCTACTCTACCGGGAACCACACGGCCTTCTGCCGGGCACCACACGGCATCGAAATATATACATATAATACTTTTATGTAAATACATAATACATAGAAAACACCTACCAATCATTAATTTCTGTTTAAAATACCCGCCTCCGAATCAAAATCCTTTGCGCAGTTTTCTATATCTAAGCATAAACACAGATAACCCATATGTAGCAAGAGCCTATATAGGGACAGACAGCGAAAGCGACTGTTAAATAATGTGGTGATAGTGATTAAATTATAAGATTTAAAATTTTCGCGTTGCGTTATACAAAATATAATTAATGTAAACGGGACAAAACGCGGTTATTTTTATATGTAAGTACAGTCAACTCCAAAAATATGTATACACTTTAGGACCTTGTCTCAATACTTACCTATAAGAAAGTAGAGGTCTACTTTCTTATATTATATATTGTGACAACGTCTTAAAGTGTATACATATGTTTGGAGTTGACTGTACATACTCGTAGTAGCATCTACTCACAGCTTGACGTTTCGACCGCGTTACAACGGTCGTGGTCACAAGCGGACTGGAGGCGCACGGCGTCGTCTGCCCCGGCTTGTGAATCTTCGGATACCCTCTCATATTCGTTATTTACGCTGCCACTACATACAATGTCAGTGAGGTCACTCCTGCACACTACACTCACAGTTTTAGGGTTGGATGTAATTTGAAGCGGCATATTGCGGAGTTTACATTTGTCAATCACTGGATTCCATGCTGATGATAAGTTGAAACCGTCCTCCCGTTTAAAATTCTGTTAAAGCAATTATTTTATGTAACTTACTTACAAATAAAAATAACTGTGTTTTGTCCCGAGTACATTAATAAGTGATCAAATTGTCAATAATGTACTGTTACGATCTTTTATCTCAGCAAAACTGACTAGATAAACACAAATGTTTATGCAAAGTATAAATCAAACCTTACCCGGAGAAGCAAGAGGCAGAATCACTCCAATAACGCCATCGGGCCAGTCAAGTACTTGTAGTTAATCTGAATCCATAATCCACATGTGCATACGCCGTTATTTTTTATCGTTTTAATACCGAAGTCCTTATAATATAATATTATCATGAATCAAAGCTGCTCCATACATTATTGCCGGATGAATATTATTTTTTGTATGGAACATCTGATTTTTGTTTTATATTATTAATCTAACATGCTAAAGGCGCAATATTTATGATGATACCTTTTATGAGAACTCGGTATTAAAACGATAAAAAACGGTATTTAACTAGGAGTCTTTAAACGGAACCCTAGGCGCGCTAATCCAACTCGTACCTCGTGTTTTTGGTAACAAAACGCCCCAATTTATCGCCGGCCAAATTAACACTTGGGGTCCCGATGAATTTCTTATTGTTTTCATTAAACTGGGAATCGACAAGCGAATATTTTGTTCGTTGCGGGAATGGATATTGGTATTGCTGTTTGTAAATGCGGTAAGATAGGTCGAGTGGAGAAATTAGGTAAAACTTTACATTAGCGTCATCATTATATCAGCTCGTTCTTCCCTGTTGGGTCCAAAATCTTTACTTTAGAGCCCAAGGAACGTCATTTTCAGGATATAGAAAATCTGGTTATTACAATAAAGCAAATGCCGTCTCACTTTAGCAAGCCCGATGTATGATCCTGACAAGGTCGCAATATACGGTGGGTGTTCGGGTGATTAAAGGAATAGACGTCATTGCCTGATTAAATGATATTTACTTCTGTCTCTCTTGAGTGGAGGCCACGTATAGGAAGTCGCAGCCGTGGCAGGCCCCCCACAAGGTGGACCGACGATCTGGTGAAGGTGATGAGCATCCATTAGATGCTAGCGGCACAGGACCGATCTGCGTGGAGAACATTCGGTGAGGCTATGTCTAGCAGTGGACGTCTTTTGGCTGAAATCATGATGATGATGATGATTTCTGTCTCTAATAAAGAATAATATGTGTATAATATTACAATGCCTCCTTAATACGTAGATAGACTGTACTGCAGAGGGCTAATGTGTGTGGCATGGAGGCATATTTGATGCGACGTCAGTTGCGATGGTGCGGGCATCTATCACGCATGTCCAAAGAGAGAAAGGCGAAGAGCATCTTCTTTTCTGAACTTGAACTCGGTAAGCGGAAACAAGGTGGCCAGTTCCTATGCTTTAAAGACGTTCAAAAAAGACCCATGAAGAGATGCAACATTGAACCTTCCTCTTGGGAGTTTTTTTGCTGCGAATCGACCTGAATGGAGACAGGAAATACAGTCCAAGGTGTACCAGTTTGAGAATGATAGGAAGCGAGATTTAAATCTCAAACGCGATCTAGTTAAAAGCAAACCGCCTCCAAATATTTTTTATAACTACGTAAACCATATCCTGACGTGTCCAAACTGCTCTCGCACATTAACCCATAAAATAGGGTACGTAAGCCACACTAGGGAAAAACACCCAAGCCCTAACTAGTCACCGTAGCCGAAATCGGCCAGGGAATGATGATGATGATGATGAATACGTAGATAGATTTGATACTCACACTACACTGAAACAAGATAACCAGACAATTTGGACCATATTATTACATATTCGGGATAATCATCTTAAAAATATGAAAACCATTCGAAAAATCTTTCCTTTTGTATCTGATGATAAGTGGCGGTAAAATTGAAGCAATGATGGAAACCTTTATTTATCACTTTTGCAAAAAAAGCGGTTGTTGTCAGGTAAGTATGCTATACAATAGTTAGCCAAACTTTATGCAGGAGTATTCTCATTTGGTAGAAATAGGGTCTTTACTTCAAGCTCCAAGGGTCGTGGATTCGTTTGAAAAACATTTGTATTCATTAAGATTTCATTCTTGCTTCATTTTGTACATTTAGTCATGGACCCCAATTCTCATGCTCGTGTTATTTATTTTCATAAGACATATATCACTAAAACATCGTTTTTGTATGCATTTTATGTGACATCCGCCATGTTTTTACCCGACTACGGCGAAGCAAAAAGGAGGGCTATGATTTGACCTGTATATATGTATGGTTGTTCATCTGTTCCCTCATAACTTCTAAACTAGTTATCATATTTGAACAAATAAGGTGTCGTTAGAATCATCTTGATTGTCTTCTAGTTATAGGCGACATGAAATTAGGTTAAATTGACTATAGTACCCTCTAGGGGACTTATAGTAAGAAACTAAAAAACAAATTTGCTTGACGGTACCGTGTGAGGTATCAAATGAAAGAGCTTTTTAAGCACATTTCAAATACGTTATTTTATTTACATAACTAAAAATAGATCAAATAAAAATACAGTTTAAAAACTAAAACTCGACTACCAAAAAGTACGAAACAAGAAAATTGTCTCTGCTAAAATTATTATGGCGTATCGCCGTGATCGTATGCCACCTACTGTAGCAAAACAGATATATAAAATCAATGTGGCATACGACCACGGCGATACGGCATAATAATTCCAGCAGAGACAATTTTCTTCTTGCGTACTTTTTGGTAGTCGGGTTTTAGTATTAATACTTTATTTTTACTAAAATATCACGAGCACGATAATTGGGCTGTAGCAGTCGCTCGCAGCTTCACTCACGTGGAATTTGTTTGCCACAAAAAGTAATTTCGTAGAGCATCATAATCTTTTTAATTAGTATTGAATGCAAATGCGACAGGGCTGGCAAAATATACGCAAGAGAATAATATGGCGTGTATTGCTGTGAGTGTCGTGGCTATAAAAGCAATTAGTGACAATGGTACCTAGGTAATGGGCTGTATGGGCCAATGGGCGATTTGGAAGCGAGCCAGAGCCACGGGCGAAACGCGTCTGCAGGGGTGGCACGTGTATGAATTGCTGTTTTCTGATAAACACAACCTAAGGAACTTCACACCTTGGGTGAGAAACTTCAAATCATGTTCATGTACAGTGGGAAGCGCTTCGGCATAAATAGGCAGACTTGATTGGCATCATAAGAAACCAGCGAAATATTGATAGTGCCCTTGTAACTCCACTAGTGTTGCGGGTGTCTACGGGTGGCGGTAATCGCTAACCCTAAGGTGATTCGTCTGTTTGTCTGCCCACTATTACATAATAATAAAACCGGCCAAGTGCGAATCGGATTCGCCCATGAAGGGTTCCGTAGCAGCAAGTAAGATTTATGGAAGATAAATTGCGATTTTAAATAACGTACTAAAAAAAACTACTTAGGTATTAGATTTAGTTCAAACCAATTTTTGTTGTTAGATTTCATGGTAATGTATATCATATATTATTTTTAGTATTATAATTATTTTATTATAGAAGTCAGAGGGGCACATTTTACCACTTTGGGAGTGTCTCTTGCGTGAAGTATTAAGTTTGAAAAATATAATATTAGAAACCATAACATCATTTTAGAAGACCTATATCCATAGATACCCCACACGTATGGGTTTGATGAAAAAAAATTGAGTTTCAGCTCTAAGTATGGATTATTTTTTTTCCTATTTTTGTGTAAAAATCGTATTGCGGTTAACAAAATACATCTTCTTACCAAATTGCTATAGTATAGTTCTTATAGTTTCGGAAAAAATGGCTGTGACATACGGACGGACGGACAAACGGACAAACGGACAGACGGACAGACGGACAGACGGACAGACGGACAGACGGACAGACGGACAGACGGACAGACGAACAGACGGACAGACGGACAGACGGACAGACGGACAGACGGACAGACGGACAGACGGACAAACGGACAAACGGACAGACATGACGAATCTATAAGGGTTCTGTTTTTTGCCATTTGGCTACGGAACCCTAAAAACAACCTGGGGAACTTCAAACTCTCAGTGAGACTTCAAATCATGCTTCATCTTTAATCTTAGTAAACGTCCATTTATGTAAATCATAGAAATTTGATCTGGAGACATAAGTTATGTACACAAACAATACAAGAAAGACAAACAATACTACAAGACTTTACATCCTAAACTGTTTATCCATCACTATCGGTAATTTTACTAAGAATCATCAAAACAACATGAACCTTTTAATTTTGTGAATTTTAACTTAGTTAAAATAAAATATATTTTTGTTTAATTTTTTTATGTATCTAAACATAAAAAAATATTGCTTAAAATCAGCCATTTCGTTTGATTCACTATACAACATAATTTTATTAACCCAACACGGCACAATCGAGATCCATAATAAATATCAGAATGGAGTGTTCTTATTGAAGTTGGAATCCAATAAACAAAGTGCTATAAATAATTGGAAGACCAAAAGCAAAATGTGAAAATAAAGTCAAATTTGAAAATTATAGCACCTATAATATAAGTACGCCATGATCAGAAAGAAATTGAATAATGTGCCATTCGTTTATAATTAAGAGCCTCTAGTTCAATATCCAAGTTCAAGATCAAAAAGGCACGTTTTATTACGAGATTGTTTCAAATTAAGTGTATCTTCAAACGTTTTCCAGTTATTGGATACATTTTATTGAAACAGTAGATATTTTTTATTTGATTTATAATCAGCATCACACTCCACGCGAGCCAACAAAAATATTTAAAAAATCAACAAATCTGTGCATGACAACAAATATTCAATTAAAACAAATCTGTCTATTCAATTAGTCGTCGTGTACAGTGCAATCATTGTACAGAACAATAATTCAAAAAAGTTGGATATGTCCAGTAACTGGCTAGGACATTGTACAGTATTACAAAAAATCAAGATAAAACTCCTGATTTTGGAAAAATCATTTATCATAAATTTCATCATCATCCTCTTAGCGTTTTGTCCCGGTTGCATCCCAAGCCGTCGCTTGGGAACTCAAGGTCCGCTTTCTTACTTACAATTACGTGGTGCAAGTCAGAAAACAATTTGATAATTTGACTCCTAACTAGGCTGAACTCGACCAATTTTAATCCGAGACTAAGTCTATGGTATACCGCTGTCATTTTATACAAAAATGATGCTATACCATAGATTTATCCACGGATAAAGATTGGTCAAATCGGCCCCTAAGCATACAATCATTATGGCGTCAGAGGAAAAACGACGTGAACCAGTTATTATTTGCAGTCTATGCAAATAATAACCACTGTCAGATGTCACTTTGACATTATCAACAGTAGTTGACAGACGTCATTGCAGCCATGAAGGTTATTATTTTTCTGCAATTTAATGAAGTCGGATAGTGACAAAATGTAGGTATATTTGCTTTTTTTTAACATTACCAGGTCCCCTAGCCAAGCCCTCATACAATTTTGGATAACACCTATTATTATCGCCAACCCTAACGCCGATACGGTATCGCGCGCGGGTCAGTGCGAAAAATGACTGGAATTTTTCATTCGTTTCCACTAAAATACATAGTTTCGTGGATTTTATTATTGAATATCTCGCAGTTTTACTCAGTCACTAGTAGCTTCTACACCGGTAATGACGGCATATCGGTCGTGTCGTCATCGGTTATAGGTTATGTAGAACTGAAGCAGAAAATGTTGACCCCAAATACAAAATCCGGAGTACATACGTAAACATTCCCACTACTGGGGAGTGATTAGCTTGCTCAACATACAACGAGCCACATAAGGACTACGGTACGGTACGGTCCAGTCCCTGGGTTTTACCGCGATTGCGCTGAAATGCACACTCCAGGGGTTTAGGGTTAGGTTAGTCCCACACACCACCTTATTCCCGTAACAAAGCGTGCGGCGGCCATGATAGTTTCCCCTGGGAAAATAGCAGTCTATCTCTGTTTCAGCGCATGTATGAGTGCATCGCCAATTTAGCGGGCGAAGAAGGAAGCTGGCGTTATTTTTCTGTCTTTTGACATTACCATAAAAAAGATGTTCAAGTTAAAATCTGGCAGTAAATAATGCTTGCCACCGTCGTGTTCAAGAAATGCAATATCCACATATCAGTTATTATACCTTTGTAAAATGGCTAATAACGTCCCCCCTTACACCACTCTCCCCCTCTTGACTCTTGAAGCCGGGCGCGTCTTCACAATGACTCTAATCTTACTTTATTACGCGCAGACTTGGGGCTTCATTAATGCCCGTGCAAGCTTTTAGAGTCATTTTAAATATACAGGGTATTAATGGCACTGTTCTTTTGCCATTTATTGAAAGAATGTCCCTCGCCTAACCACGTCGCCGTACTGTGTATATATTTATCCTAAACGGTGTGCATGAAATAAAAAAGTCAATCTTACATTTTTAAAATTCAAAAACCCTTTGATCCCAGGTTTATTTCTTAATAATAATAATAAATCAATTCTTTATTGTGAAATTGTGGTTAACATGATCGTAGGTGTTCACATTTTTTTTAGATTTTCACAATCACCTTTAGAGGCATATAATACCTATTTCAATAATTAAACTCTGATAACATATCGATTTAAAGTAGTCTGCCTTCAAGGCAAAATTTAAGTACTGTACCGAAAGTAAGCATAGCATAAATACCCAAAGGTAATAATTTATAGCAAAGATTATTTAAAAAGCAATTTACTTTCGATATAAGATCCGATGTAATCGGTGACTATCCTTCCATGCGAAAAAATCCCTCTATTTTTGGAATACTCCGGCAAAAATAATGGAATCGAAAGCCATTTATAGGACTTGGCCTTCATAAAGACGGCACATAACGCTGGGCTGATAATAACTTCTGCATCTTCGGCCATTTCTCCACAAAAGCCTCCGTCTTACAACGCCATTGGGTGACTTATAACCTCTAAAAATTACAAAAAAAGGTCGGAAGAGAACCCCGAACAAACGTGGTGAACGGTTTAGAAAGGATTCGAAATGAATAATGTAGGTAACTGCTGTACAGAACAAGGGATGACAGTGAAGCATGTGTATAATGAGAATTAAGGATGCAATCAGAGCTCAGTGGTTCAAAACGCACCTTCCATATGGGGATCGGGATTCCACCGGGTTCGAATCGGAGCATGCACGTCTGGATTTTTCAAGTCGTTGTGCGTATTTCTATCATTAGATCGGCGGTGATAGAAAACATCGTGAGGAAACCTGCCCGATTTGGATAGTTACTAAAACGTGTAACCATGATTCAGTTCATCTGGTTCCCCTGTAAAGGGTTGCGAAGGTCAGGTAGTCGCTTGACTGTAATTAACAGACTCCCCAATCCTGAATTATGGTCTAAGCGTACCCAGGGGTCCAGAGCGTCAGCTTTGGACGCAATGGGGAATTACACGCTAAGATGAGGAATGAGAATTAAGGATGTTTTTTTTTATTTAAGCTTGGTCAAGCAATTAAAAAAGTATAGAATATACTCGATTATAATCTACAACTGCATGTTGATTCGGATATAAACTCTGAGTCAGAGTAATACTAACATATTACGATGACGCATACTAGCGGAATGCCGCCTCAACACCAGGCGCCACATAACGGAAAAACGCGAAGCCAAAGAAGAAGAAGAAGAAGGCATTCTGCTAGAGGTACCCAACTAACTAGAGACCCATAGTGAGTCTTAGCCTCCAATAATAAGAGCTTCCATCTCGGTCGATCTTGCGCCACTTCCTGCCAGTCATCTGCCTAGAGTCCGCGCAAATCCTTACCCACCTCATGTTTTCAATGGTATCTTAGACAGCTGACTGGCTTTCGCCCATGAAGTCATCCCAGGTACGCTTTCTTAACTGCACGATCCTCTTCTATTCTCTCGAGGATAGGTACCTACTAGAATGAAATGTGACAGCTGATCTGGTTCAATGGTTTTGTATTAGTATTGTACATAAACTTAGGATGCCGTCTTATTTAGTTAAAGACGGACAAATACCGCATTTGCTCATCGCCAAAAGGTTGTCAGTTGCATGATAACAAATTTAATAAAACTATTGTAAGTTTTATACACGAATACTATAAAAGTATTATAATTGCATTGGTTACTAAAGTTTTATTTAGTTTACTGAGCTAACCTTAAACTCACTGCCACAATCAGAGTCGTTGATTAACTTAGTTGGCTATTTAAGAAAAAATATTGAAACTTATTTTGATACGCATAAAGACTACCGATACTAAAGTTAATGAACATTAGCTTAATTGACGTCTCTGAGTGCGGCCGTAAGTCTTGAAATCTGTGATTTTATTAAAGCAGATACTGTGTTCTTACAAAGAAGTAAATTAAAAAAAAAAAATTCAATAATCTCCTGTTAACCACAAAGATAAAAAGACTCTTCTGACCCCAATGGTATTGCGGGTGTCTTTAGGCGGCAGGATAATACAGCTCTTGCTCTCTATCTCAAAAATGTGCCTTAAAAATATTAACCCTTAAACCTCACTGAAAATTTTCCCACTGTGTCCCAAGTCAAGGTAGCCTGTGAACGGAAGAATATCACCCTCCCCTCCCCCCCGCGCTCCCGATAATTGTCTCCGCGACCAGACGTGTCGTCACATGAGCCCCGTAAATCTACCGGAGTGACTGCGCTGGGGGTAATTTCGGGGGAATCCAGGAGGATTTATAACTGAGCGTGTGAGCTTATTAATTTTTAGTGGGACTGGAATAATGTGTGGAATGGTTTGGATTCGGTTTTGAATTTAGTTTTGGGAGCAGATGTAGTATTAGAATTCAATCTTGATGGTAAAAGGACCGTCTTTGTAAGATAATTTCTTGACAAGTTTTGCTGATCGCGCTGTTTGTTTAAATTTAAAAAAAAAACTATTGCTAGAGCCATGGTAGCTCAGCATTGCTTTGATTTCCCTGTTAAAGGGTTGCAAAGGTCAGACGGGCAGTAGTTTCATTGTAATTAGCAGATACCCCAAATCCTGAATCATCCTCACAGAAAACCGGCGTGAAGCAGCATTGTGTTGTTTTTCGCTGCGTGAGTGAGGGTACGGGAGGCCCAATCCGGGGGAAAAGGGGGCTTAAAGGTTGGCAGCACAATTGTGACACCACTGGTGTCGCGAGTGTCCATGGGCAGCGGCAGTGGACAACATTTCAAAATTGCTGAGCTATGAAACAAAAAATACCAATTCTTTATTTACTTTTCCGCTTCTCGAATATATATTTATTTATTTTTTATTTTGTTTATTTACTAAGAAAAAAATTAAAAACTAAAAAACGTAAGATGAAACCATCAGACGGCAGAATGTAAAATATTTCTTTGCTTAGCACATTAAAGTTTTAAATTTACGTAACCCACGACATGCAACTGTCAAAAAAAGACAACTTGTCAACGTTGAATGAATGAATGACTTTGACAATGTCGACACTAGTATTCATTGCCTTTGACAGTAGTACCTTTTTTTAGTAAAGCAATGATAAGCAAAGGAATATCGCTGTATTCAGCCGTCCGATGACTTCATTTGGCGCTTACGTCTATTTAGAATATAAAGAATTTCAATAATTATTTTATGTACGAAAATGGCAAAATCCCAGGGTCGGGTCAATATTTTTAACAAATATTTACCCGACCCTGGGAATCAATTCCAGCGCAGCCGTTGCTAAAAACGTAAGTACGCAAATTGCGATCAAACTATTAACACCACCAATAATATAGAAGCTAGTTCATAATAAAACGACATCATATTTCACCAGCGGTAGCCTCAGTGACGTCACAGCGAGCTTTAAACATGATCCGGGGCTCTGACGTCACGCGACGGGAAATAGTTCCTATTATTCCCGCGTCGCCGAAACTCGTTTATCATCGCAGCTCAGGCGACCAGGACTTCAGATAGTGATGCGAATCAAATGGAATTTTCATCGTGACTCATGTGGTATTGGAAATTTAACTGACTCATCATCATCATCATCATCAGCCTATCGCAGTCCACTGCTGGACGTAGGACTTTCCAATTGTTCGCCACCGTGATCTATCCATGGCTTCTCGCATCCAGCTTTTGCCAGCCATCCCGCGCAGATCGTCCCTCCACCTAGACAGAGGGCGCCCTACATTACGTTTGCCAAGACGCGGTCTCCACTCTAAAACTCGTTTACCCCATCGGTTGTCGGTTCTACGGCTAATATGGCCAGCCCACTGCTATTTAAGCTATTCAATTGACTAATTAACCTTAATTCGTACAACATTTACCTTATTCCCCATTAAGTATCTTCCTTAAACACTTGTGTTACGGATATCAGACAACAGATGAATCACAAATTTAATACTTAAATATATATAATTCAACCAGACACTAAACAAAAACAAGTGTTTACCTATTTTGGCTTAAGTATTAACATATTCAATAAGCTTCCTCAAAAGGTCATTAACATATCACTGGATAAGTTTAAGTCTCATATTAAAACCTGCCTGATGAAGAAAGGTTACTGTGGTGTCCAAGACTATTTAAATGATAAGGATTCTCGGTCATGTTAATCGATTAGTCTTGTGAGATGTTATTCATATTAGTCTGTTAACTTTGATAATTGTATTTATTTTTCTTTTCTCAATTGAAACTCTGTAACATCAT
Organism: Marasmia exigua; assembly: GCA_019059595.1. Lineage (NCBI taxonomy): Eukaryota > Metazoa > Arthropoda > Insecta > Lepidoptera > Crambidae > Marasmia > Marasmia exigua. The sequence goes on from CM032463.1 coordinate 23,962,710, forward strand.
CAATATTTGAAAAGAGTAACTACTGAGTTTCTTGCTGGTGTCTCCTCAGTAGCAATCGACATTCCAAACCAGCACTAGATGTTATAATTTACACCTACCTATATTGACATTCATAAGTGTTCTGTAATTTAAATTCTTTATTCACTTTAGGCCCATGCCTAAATTGAATAAAGAATTTTTTCATCATTATCTTTATCATCACACAAATGTTTGTCCAGGGTGCGGATTAAACCCACGACCTCAGGCGAATGACGCAGGGTCACTACCGAATGCACCATTCAACCAGTCATCAGTCGCCGGTCGGCCACCTGGAGCCCAATTCTCGGGCTCGTGACATTTCTTTTCATACGACATATATCACTAAAACATAGTTTTTTTGTATGGTTTTCAGGTGATATCCGCCATGTTTTTTTCATATCGAAATCCCGAGAATTGGGCTCCTGATCTTGAGATTTAAAAAAACAAGACAATTAGTAGCCACTGCTCGTTAAAGATAATTTAAATGGAATTTAGCAGCAGCCAAATTTCAGCTAAAATATTCAGTTCTAAGATTGGTTTCAATTTAAATTGGAAAATTCTGCTTCGGTTACTGATTTTTGCTACCCGAACAAGTTAATGGCACTTCGCTCGCCGTTACTGCTGTCCGCTGCTTCTGTGATATGCAAATATTTATAGGCGCTGGTAGTTTTACCTATGCTGGATACATGTCATCATCGTCATCGTCAGCCCATTTAAGTCCCCACTGCTGGGGCATGGGCCTTCCTTCATCACATGAGGGGTAATTGCCGTACTCATACCGCTTAGCAGACGGGTTGGCGAGGGTTTTGATATAAATGCAGAGTTTTCCTTCTCTGGGTGCTGATGATCATGCCAGCAGCTTTACCTTAGTCGCATTTTACGACACCTCGGTAAGAGTGAAGGTGGCCTATTCCACTCTGCCGTAGACCACACAGCCGTGGGTACATGTATAAAGTAACAAAAGTGTGGTCACGTAGGCTATTGCTCTATGAGCTGAATCACAGCTATAAGTAATGATTTTCCTAACGCAAATAGAAAATAGATAGAATAACAAAACTAGACTTGAGTTGCATCACTAGAATGTGAGCTAGTTTTAAAGTTGCGACGTTTTGATACGTGAACGTAAGATACATTTGTTTTCATTTGTATTTGTGGAATACATACATTATTCTCAGGTACTTTGATAACTCTGTTTGTCTTTAAGATTATTCACTAACTTCATCCTCAGTATTTAGTGATCAGAAATAACATTCTAATCATCAAGAGTGAGCAGGCATCTTTAAGGCAAACGCGTATGATCCTAGACCTCATCGTCGCTTTCCATCAGGTGCGTTTGTGGTCAAGTGTTAGCCTATTGACCAAAAAAAATGTTAGTAAGTAATATAGTCGTACATACAAAAGCTTTTGTATGTACAGTTGCTGGCATTGAAATGTAAATATTTCGACTCTTAAGGTAGAACATTAAGGTTAAATTAAAATGTATAAGTATACACTTATCAGTATAAGTGCACGTGACTGTACGACGTCATCAAATTTTATTCCCCACAGCGTCCAGCATAGTGGCATGCGTCCTGAATTCCGCCGAATACTGAGCGGAACGCGCCTCCACGGGAACAATTTAAAAGTTAAACAGCTGATATTACGTTAGGGTGGGGCTCAAGTGGAATCAAAAAGATCCCAGTTTATCAATTATTATTTACAATTTGCCACACTGCAGAGAATAGATGTCTCAACTCGCCTTCCAACGTTTTCGGTCACGGGCCACAATTTCCGATTTCATTTCCAATTTCAATATCTTACATCTTCCCAGATTGCTCGGTAAAAGGCTCATGTGCTGTTTTAAATTAGTTGTATGTGAGGCCATGGTATCTCTGGTCAAGCTGACCCATTGATGCCGAAGCGTGACTCTACCACTATTAAATTGTGTTGCATATATTACTAGAACTATTTACGTGTGAGAACTCTCTCGAGATTCATGGACATAATTACCTCCATGCCTGCACACTTGTAGTATTTTTGTATAATTACTTAATTTAATTCATTAGGTTTAGCAGCATTAATTATTTATATCGATTTGTATTGATCAACCACCTACTACAGTACTACTACTACTACTGTACACCTCGTCCTGCAGTTTATTAGTATTGGATTAAGTAACTACTACTGTTTGTGACCTATGAGGGGAATCTAAGTAGTCATGCTCACTCAAATATCTCTGGAGTGGTGGCGCTATGTGGCGGGTCATTGCATTCCCTCTAATATGGTTGAGTGAAATGATGGCTGACACATACGTCATACTTGTGAACAGGTGACACCTTTGGGGACTGGTCTGCTTCGGTTTACCTCATAATATTTATTTTTTATTATTTCCTTTATTTTATTTTGTGTAACAATTAAACTGCATGGCTTGGTATGATGATGACACAACATTGTATGAAAGTTTGGCGATTAAAAAGAGTAACTGGCGAGTTTCTTGCCGGATCTTCTCGACCAGAAACAACTTTCCGAGCCGGTGGTAGAATCGCATTATGTTTATTATTTTTTTGGTATATTTTATGTATTACCATATTTATTTATGGATTAATATTTAAATTATACATACATAAGTGTTTATAATTAGTTTTAAATCATTCACATGTATGACGATTTGTTAGTGCTGTGTACAAGCCTATGCAAATAAAAAAATATTTGAGTTGAGTTAAGTTTTCTGGTACAGGAGATTTACCCCATATTCAGCTGAAAAGCGGTCTCGTATTTTGCTGGGGCAATCTAGGCGACACTGTCCCCTAAATAGGAGACTTCTGCAAGACACGAATTCTTGCACCCTCGAAAATACAAAGCATTTCTACATCTATTACATGGGATAGTTGTAAACCGTGGGAGAGCTACGCATCGGCATGAAGGGCCGGTTTGACCGGGGCGATACCACACCCTCATAGAAAACAGGTGTAAAACAGCGCCTCCACTGGGTTTCGCCAAGTACGTGACGGTACTAGAAGCCCCTTTGGGGAAAAAGGAAAAGTTTTCACCGCGGCAACCGCTTACCATCAGGTGATCCGTCTGCTCGTCTGCCACTTCCTCGTATGTCACAAAAAATAAATAAGTCAAAATTCTCTGGCACTGGCGACGTACCCCCAGCTCAGCTGGAATGCAGTCTCGAGTTTCGCCGGGGCAATCTGGGCGCCGCAGCCGCTTGATAGGCGACTGCGGGAAATACTTGCACTTTGAGCGAACTAAGCATTTTTGGTGAGGACTCTAAGAAATTTGTCTATGAGTTGATTTATAGATGTACGCCCAGGCGGCAGAAGTCTTACAAATATTTTCAGGCAACAAACACTATTCTTCTGATAACAATGAATACAAAAACTTCAGGAATATTTTCCTTTTCTTAACCGATTTTTTTTTATTTGGTGTTCGTTTCTATTACATTTTGAGCAGTTATTTTGATTTAAGAAGTCTGATTATTGACAAATGACCTTCACAACCCTTAGATAGAAGAAACCAACCGACTTTTTCGTGTTTACACATTCAGAATAATTTCCAATACGTGCAAGTTTCCTGACGACATTTTCCCTCACAAAATTATCTCTTAGTTAATCGCGGAAATATGCACATAGACTTTAAAAAATCATTGTTCGGATTCAAACCCAGGTTCTCCTGTCAAAATGGCGAACGTTTTCATGGACTGAGTTACCATTGTGGCCAAAAAACTGACCTATAAAGTCGAAAAAATAGAGAAACTTTGGTCCAAGAGTTGCGGGTTCGATCCCAGTACAATACAACAGCACAACATTTGTGTGCATGAACATGTCTGTTTGCATTGGTCTGAGTATTTTCTATATATTATAAGTATGTATTTACAAAAAAAAAGTATGTAATGTATATATTTGTAATCCCACTGTTGATTCACAGGTGCTTGAGCTACCTATATCGGAGTCAGATCTTTGTATGTGATGTTGTGAACTATCTATTTATTTAATTTCTCTACTGGTCTGTCACCTACCACATAGAAAACCCTCGTTCATACTCGTACAGTCTCCATCAGCTGTTCACTTACGCCTAATTCACCGAACGTGCATTGTTGTACTGTCACGAGAGAATACACAATATCCATGTCTAGCAATTGTACGTTTCGTGATGTACAACTTGCAAGCGTAATGAAATTCCTTTCTAAGAGGGCTTTTACGGCTCAGTGGTGCCGTCAATGGATTTTAATTAAGTACTTATTGTGGCGATAAGACTGTATAAAAAAAGCGCCTTCAAAAACCACGAACTAAGAAGAAACATTCATTTATTTAACTGTGAATGTAAGATATTAAATGAAAAACTGTTCAAGACATTTCAAATAAAAAAGATTTGTAATTTTTCAAGCTTATATTTCACATGTCATTCGTTCACAATCAGTTCAAGCATGAGTTGTGTTTTTAGTGGCCACTTTTTTATGTGGCATCCAATCTCAACGACAAGCTACGTACGCAGTTTATTATAATGCTCAAGTGTGTGCACTCTCTATTCTCTTACATTCCGATGGGACACCAGCGTGACACGACCGGAGAGGGATTGGACAGGACCAACGGCTTAACATGCTTTCCGAGGCACATGTCCGCCGACTTCTAGACTCCGGGCTGACACTAAGAATTTCTTACCGAAAACTTAGGTGCAAATTTTTGGGGATCGAACCCGGGACCTCTTACTCAGCCGTCGCTTTAAAGTGCGACCCACTAACCACTGCGCCACCGAGGCAGCCAAATGGAAAATCGAAAGTCTATAATATAATTAATAACTCGTACCTACATAAGTGACACCACTCAATATACCAAAAGCAAGTATCTGACCCAAAATATGAGCATCCCTTAGTGCCGATGACGTCAGACCTAGTTGAGCAGGCTGCTATTCCCTAAACGTGTCCAAGTCGTTTGTCATCACTACCGGAGGGTTTGAGTGGCCAGTGATTAGAACCTCCGTCATCCACCCACGCACGGGTGGATTGCTATTAAAAAGACTAACATTTGACGTATATAACGTATATGACGATTTAATTAAGCTTTACATGAGCAGTACGTTCAGCCCCTGTGAATTGGACGAGGGGAGCCGGGGGTAACTCAAACAAATACCAATATGTAAAATGGACTCCTTTTTCCGCACCTAGACTCTCTTTCGGTCCTGTGTGCGTAATGAAGAAAAAAAAAATCCCTAATTACATGTGTGTTTGTCAGTCACTTACCGACTTGTTGATCTGTTCATGCGCTGGCAGACTTTAAGTAAGGCAACACTATAAGATGTAGATATAAAAATAAGACTATCCATGTAAGCTGTATGCTTTGCTGGTTGTCCTTAAATGAATCATCGTCAGCCCATTTAAGTCCCCACTGCTGGGGCACACGCCTCCCTCAATCACACGAGGGGTAATTGCCATACTCACCACGCTTGGCAGACGTTTTGGCGAGGGTTTTGATATAAATACAGTTTTCCTTCTCTGGGTGCTGATGATCATGCCAGCAGCTTTACCTTAGTCGCCTTTTACGACATCTCGGTAAGAGTGAGGGTGGCCTATTCTACTCTGCCGGGGACCACACGGCTTAAATGTATAAATAACAGTAATACTTTTCTGGATATATTTTATACAGAAATAAATTACTTTTAATAACACAAGGTGAAATAACTAAAACCCGAAAAAAAAACACGCTCTAAAAAGTACGAAACAAGAAAATTGTCTGTGTTAAAATTATTATGCAGTATCGCCATGGTCGTATATCACATTGTCATGGTCATGACATGGTCGTATATTATTTTAGAATCTGTTTTGCTACATAGGTGGCAAACGATCACGGCAATACGGCATAATAATTTCAACAGAGACAATTTTCTTGTTTCGTACTTTTTAGAGCGTGTCTTTTGGTAGTCGGGTTTTAAATAAATATTTCACAACAACAAATACATTGCTCTGACTCCGAGATAGGTAGCTCGAGCTTCATAATGTTAACGGTCGTAGTTGACGACCCATTTGGAACAATGGTAGTGAACGCTGCCTTCGGTCCAAGGGTTGCGGGTTCGATCCCCGTACAGTACAAACATTTGTGTGCATGAACATGCCTGTTTGTATTGGTCTGGCTGTTTTCTATGTATTAAAAGTATGTGTTCGTCGTCATCGTCGTACGTCGTTCGTCGTCGTACGTGCTTCGGTCGTCGGTTTTTAACCCCCGACGCAAACACGACGGGGTGTTATAAGTTTGACGTGTCTGTGTGTGTTGTGTGTGTGTGTGTCTGTGTGTCTGTCTATGGAATCGTAGCTCCAGAACAAATGAACCGATTTTGATTTTGTTTTTTTTTGAAAGATGAATAAAGAGGGAGTGTTCTTAGCTATGTTGGATAAAACTCGATCCAAGATGGCTGCCGTCACAAGGTATGTTTTAACACAACTCCCACAATATGTAGCAGAATATATTTATTGTGACAAATTTTAAATCAAAGATGGCCGCCTGCGGGGTTTTTTTAAATTTTCAATTTTAGATTTATAGTTTTTACAGTTTATTTTTATTTAACATATTTTTAGTTATGTAAGTAAAATTACACATTTGAAATATGCTAAAAAAGCTCTTTCATTTGATACCGTTAAGCAAAATTTTTTTAGTTCCTTATTCTAAGTCCCCTAGCGGGCGCTGGAGTTAATTTAACGCGACGTCATGTCACCTATAACCAGAAGACTATCAAAACGCTTCTAACGACATCTCATTTGTTCAAATATGATAACTAGTTTAGAAGTTATGAGGGAACAGATGAACAACCATACATACATACAGGTCAAAATTGTAACCCTCGTTTTTGCTTCACCGTAGTTGGGTAAAAAATAAGATTATCCAAGTAAGGTCTATGCATTGTTGGTTGCCCTTTAATAAATAAATAACAGAAATACTTTTCTAGACACAATTTATCCAGAAATAAATAACTTTTCGTAAAACAAGGTGAAAAACGATACTAAGATATCGCTGTCTGTCTGCAGGCTGTAGTATATTATAAATGGTCATAGCTAGACACTAACAGACAGTTATCTTTTTAGGGTTCCGTAGCCAAATGGCAAAAAACGGAACCCTTATAGATTCGTCATGTCTGTCCATATGTCACAGCCACTTTTCTCCGAAACTATAAGAACTATACTATTGAAACTTGGTAAATAGATGTATTTTGTTAGCCGAATTTCAATTTTTACACAAAAATTGGAAAAAATAAAAAAATTGAGGGGGTCTCCATACTTGAAACTGAAACTCAATTTTTTTCTTCATCAAACCTATACCTAAAAAAATATATGATGTACATAATCATGAAAACTAACAACGTAAATTAGTAACCGCAATTTACTTTCCATAATCTTACTTGCTGCTACGGAACCCTTCATGGGCGAGTCCGACTCGCACTTGGCCGGACTTTTTTGTATTATTAATAGGCTAACGCATGACAAAATAACACCTATTTGTAAGCGTTATTAGGTCTAGGGTGTGACGCGTTTGTCTTGAACATGGTGACTCCACTGTGTTGCCGGTGTCCATGGGCGGCGACAATTGCTTACCACCATCCGTCTACTCGTCTGCCATCTACAAAAGAAAAAAAAACATGCCTCTCTACTCTTGCCTTAAAGATATCCAGTTCTTTTTTTTCTCTCTCTGTTCAATTCAATTCAATATGTTTATTGCTTCTTCATATGTTCTATCAAGAAAGCAACTAGATCTCAAAGACGGCTTTATCCGGCGTGACGAAGCACTGTGCTGTGTTTCGCTGCATGAATGAGGAGGAATACCAATCCAGGGGGAAGGGGGGTATAAAGGTTGGCAGCGCTCTTGTGATTCCACTGGTGTCGCGGGTATCCAGGGGCGGCGGCAATCGCTTACCATCAGGTGATCTACTCGTCTGCCACCTACAATATAAAAAAAAATATGCGTCTTTACTCTTGTCTTAAAGATATCCAGTTCTTTTTTTCTCCCTCTGTGTTCTATCAAGAAAGCAGCTTTATCTCAAAGCCAAATTAATTGCAATTCTTTATTTATTATTTTATTGACATCTAATTTTAATTAATTGATTTTATATTATTTGATTGACATTAGGACTACGTGTTTTCTGTTAAATTTATAGCTGTATTCCTTATTTTATTGTATATGATCGGCATGATGGTCGAAATAAATGTTTTCATTCATTCATTCAAAGCTGCGGGTTCAAAGAGGATGCGTCTAAAATAAAAACGTTCTATAATGGGAAAGGCGTTATATTTTATACACAGCTTTATTTCAAAGTTGTAACAATTAGGTATCCGACAAAATCTCAGCGGGCGAGCGTGTATCCAAGTACATCCGTGCGTCGGGAAGCCGTGGCTGAGACTGGCGGGGTTCCTGCGGGTGCGCGCATCGTACGATGCTAGCAGGAACGGGAGAGCGGGAGCGAGACAGAGAGATCGGACGTCACGCCTAACCCTATGCGCGTCGCGGTAACCCTTCACGCGCTCTACATCCTCCCCCTCTAGTACGAATCATGCGTCCCTGCGTTCGGACTAGGACCCTGTGCCTTACGGGGCCTTCCGCGCCTACGCTTCTGCCTAACCGGAGGCTCTACCTGGCCAACGAAAGGTGTAAGAGTCGAGGTGTGATACTTCCCTACAAAAGAACCATCTTGGATGTTCTCAAGACCATACGTGGTCTCACTCACCACCTGTCGAATCCTATACGGGCCGTCCCGTCGCGGAATAAACTTAGCGGATTGACCACGCCCTGCATCGTTAGCCCCTTGCGTCTTCAGAAGCACCAGATCACCCACCTGGTACGCCGGAGGAGGTCTTCGTCCTTCGTCCGCGTACTTCTTCTGAACGGCTTGCGCCTTTTCGTGAATATCACGAGCGTCAACTAACTTTGCAGCCATACTCTTCAAGTACGGCGTAATAACCGGCACAAAGTTATCGGCATCAACAATTGCCCTCATATCAGTGATGGCATCACTAGGAGCACGCAGCTCTCTGCCAAAAGTTAGGTATGCAGGAGAGAAACCCGTACTCGCAGTAACAGCTGAGTTCATGGCATACCTAACTGCAGAAATATGCACGTCCCACTCAGCATGATCATTGCCGACAAGTATGGCCAACTGTGGCTTCAGGTCTCTATTCTTGCGCTCGATGGGGTTCGCCTGTGGGTGATAGAATGGAGTCAGCACCTGGTCTACACCCATCACGTGACATGCCTGCTGCATCACCTCACTGACGAACTGAACCCCGTTGTCGCTGATGAGGCGACGAGGTACACCATATCTCAGGAACACCTCATTGACCAGCACCTTGGCGCAATCGAAACCTGTCGCGTTTTCGAGTGGAAACAGCTCGACCCACCTCGAGCATACATCCTCAACTATAAGGATCCACTTGTTGCGCCGTGGCGTTTCCACAAGGGGACCGAACAAATCCACGGACAGTACCTCAAATCTCCTCGACATAGCCGGCGTCTGCAGTAGACCTGCGGGCTTCCGGTTGTCGGGCTTGTAGCGTTGACAAGGTAAGCATTGCTTGATATAATTTGTGACATAAGTACGCATACCAGGCCAGTAGAACCGCGACCGGATGCGACTCAGCGTGCGCTCGACACCCAAGTGGCCAGCAGTAGGCGCATCATGGAAGTCAGCAAGCACCTGTGCGCGCCCTTCCTCCGGAACTACAAGGGCGGCTTCATCAGCATCACCATCCTCTGGACCGTACCTATAAAGTATACCATCAGAAACAACGTACCCTCGGTCGGACCAGGGCCTCCCCCTAGTCACGACATTAGACTCTATGTCTTCAATGATCTTCCTGATCTCTGCATCCTTCATCTGGTTCTCACGAACCTTTACAGGACTCACAGGCGATGCGTCTACAATGGCAAGATCAGCGTTGCAGTCGACAGGATCTTCGGTGTGCACCAGCCTGGAGAGAGTGTCTGCAACAGCGTTCGTGCGACCAGGTACGTATTCGATTTTTATATTGAACTCTTGTAAGGTCAATGCCCATCTAGCAAGGCGTCCACTGGGGGACCGCAGACTCATCAACCAGCGTAGCGGCTGGTGGTCCGACTTGATGACGACCTGCGCCCCTTCAATATAGCCACGGAATTTTGTTACCGCCCACACAACTGCTAGCGCCTCTCTCTCTGTCGTGGAGTAATTTTTCTCCGCGGCGTTGAGGAGTCGACTAGCATACTCAACAGGGCGTTCGTCGGGGCCCTCCCCCTGCATAAGAACAGCACCAAGGCAGTACCCGCTGCTGTCTGTCCTTAAGACGAACCCCTTCGTTTCATCCGCCTGACGGAGTATTGGCGCAGAGGTAAGGAGCAACTTAATCTCGTCGAAGGCCGCCTGTTGTTCTGGTCCCCAGTGCCAAGCTGCGTCTTTCTTCAGTAAACAGGTGAGTGGTCTCGCTACTTCTGCATAATTAGGTATGAACCTGCGAAACCAATTAGACGTCTGGAGGAAGCACTTTAGTTCACGGACGTCTTGAGGTAAGCGCATCCCCGCTATGGCAGCTGTTTTATCAGGGTCCACCTGCAGACCACCTGGAGTGATGACATGCCCCAGGAATTTGACCGAACTCCTGGCGAAATGGCTCTTTTCCCTATTAACCCGGAGACCAAACATTGCGAGCCGGTCGAACACAACCTCCAGGTCTTCCAGGTGCTTCTGGAATGGTCCAGGAGATAGCACGACGAGATCGTCTAAATAGGCCAGCATAGATACTCCCTTGACGTTAGACCGGAATCGGTCGATCAGACGTTGGAAAGTAGCCCCAGAGTTGCGCAGACCCATTGGCATCCTTTTAAACCTAAAAGTTCCGTGTGGCGTGATGAAGGCGGTCTTGTCTCGGTCTTCTGGATGGACAGACACCTGAAAATAGCCTGATCGAAGGTCAAGCGTTGTCATGTACTCACTGGTCTTGGCCGCATGAAGTACATCCTCAACTCTGGGGAGGGGATATCTATCCGGCTCAGTCACCGCATTGAGCTTCCGATAGTCGATGCACAACCGATAACTGCCATCCTTCTTCGCCACCAAAACCACGTTAGACGCCCAGGGAGACTCGCACTCCTCTATGACGTCATCAGCGAGTAGCTTGTCCAGTTCTTTCTTCAAGGCCTCTCGACGGCTCTGAGATAGCCTGAACGGAGGACTAGCGATGGGTTCCTGATCTTCACTCACCTTGATCCTATGCGTGGCGAACTCCGTCGCTGGACCTCCATCAGCAAACTGGACCGCTCTCCTAGCTATAAAATCGTTGATCGCGTCTTTCTCAATAGGCGATAAATTAGAGCCTTCCTCATCTCGAAGTAGGAGCGACGCGTCGGAATCAGCGACTTTCGCATCGGCGACATTAATCGAACATTCACTTATGAATTGGTAGGTATGGTCTGGGTCATCCGTAAAATGCCATGTACCACTGGGTATGTTCAAAACCATACCCGACTTGGTGACAAAATCTAAACCCAACAGCGTCTGGGTGTCCCCGCCATCTATGACCATAAAGTCGGTTTCGAAACGTCGACCCGCCATCATGACGCACACCACTGCGTGAAGTACTTTTTCCGACCGCCGCGAACCGTCCGCAAAACGTATCGTTCGGTGTTCCTCTTGGAACTTAACACTACTCTCAAGCATAATTTTGTACAGAGCGGGGCTAGCGATGCAATGCGTTGCCCCCGTGTCTACGATTGCGATACCATTCCGCCCTAAAATTTGTAAGCTTACCCTAGGTTGTGTGTTAATATTGGACGTCGCGGACATAAATTCAACATCTTTCGATACATTTTTACTCGGCTTACCATTACTACCACTACATGTATCGCACTTCGACCTTATTACACCTCGTTGGCCACAACCATAACAACGGACAGAGTTACTTTTATCTTTAGGTACGAGTATTGACTTACCTCGAGTTGCCGGTGCAGGCGCGTTCCGTCTCACGGTCCCGCTCCGCACTACGGTCTCACTACGCTCTACCGTTTCACTACACCCTACGGTTTCGCTACTACACCCTACGTTCTTACCACGCCCGCGCTCTACGGTCTCGTTTCGTTGGGGAAACGCGTTATTGTTACTCTCTAACCCGCGCGGAGTTCCCGCCAGGTCAGCGACTTCTTCCTCCGCTAACCGCGCACGATCTAACAGTTCATCTAGGGACGCTATCGTGTCGCGCGACACGCGTTTACGTATACGCTTATGTAGTAAACCGTACACTATATCGACCGCCATACGCTCCGGCACTGTGTATGGTAATCGAACGATGTTAGCCCGCACTTCACAAACAAACACTTCCGCGCGTTCATCGATGTTTTGTTCGCGTGCGAATATCTTCCTCAGTATTTTGTGTGGTGGCTGCTGGACGCCGTACATGGCGCGAAGTGGTGGCTGCTGGACGCCGTACATGGCGCGTAGCCGCGCCACCGCGTCCGCCCAGGTCGCGACGCCGGCCCTGGCGCCGCGCCACCACACCGCCGCGTCGTGGGTTAACAGCATCGGGAGCCCGCGCACCGCGTGCTCATCCGACACGGCCGCGCACTCCTTGTAGACTTCGACAGCGTCGAGGAATGCCTCTAGTGCTTCCGGATCTCGCGATTTCCCATCGAATCGCGCCGAAAGCCGCGCGAAATTCCCGGACGGCGCCGCGGTTACGTTCGCAGCGGTCACGGGAATGGTCGGCGTAGACGTCGAGCCATTAGGTGCCCACGCGCTGCCATTCTGCATAGCCTGGATCGCGTCGACAAATGCCCTATTCGCTTCCGCCTGCGTGCGAGCGAACGATTCCATCATGACGACGACCAGCCGCTCGGCGTCGAACGACGATGCCCCGGGCGGGACTGGTACTGCGGGGGCGCCTCCACTGGCGCTGCGCTGATCCATCGGCTCTTGTTCGGTCTCAGCCTCGCTCTCCAAACTCTCGTTGTCGAGATCTTCTTCTTTCCCGAGCGCTGCACTTCGGGTCCTCGGCATTGTAGAGGTGTCGGCCTCGAGTTGGGCGACAGTATAATGGGAAAGGCGTTATATTTTATACACAGCTTTATTTCAAAGTTGTAACAATTAGGTATCCGACAAAATCTCAGCGGGCGAACGTGTATCCAAGTACATCCGTGCGTCGGGAAGCCGTGGCTGAGACTGGCGGGGTTCCTGCGGGTGCGCGCATCGTACGATGCTAGCAGGAACGGGAGAGCGGGAGCGAGACAGAGAGATCGGACGTCACGCCTAACCCTATGCGCGTCGCGGTAACCCTTCACGCGCTCTACAGTTCTTATTTTTTTTTGTTTGTATTAATTTGTGTTTATAAGTGTCTTATGTGATAGGTGGCAGACGAGCAGACAGATCACCTGATGGTAAGCAATTGCCGCCGCTCATGGACACCCGCGTCACCAGTGGAGTCATAAGTGCGCTGCCAACCTTTTAACCCCACTTTCCCCCGGATTGGGCCTCCGGTACCCTCACTCACGCAGCAAACACAACACAGTGCTGCTTCACGCTATTTTTCTGTGAGGCCGTGGTGTCACTCCGGTCGAACCGGCCTATTCATGACGAAGCGTGGCTCTCCCACGGTCGAAAAAAAAATCTTCTCGCTTGCTCACTATTAATAGGAAAGACGTTTCCGTTACATATCTATCGTTATATTAATGCGTATACAATGATTTAATAATTTAAATACAATAATTTAAATTTTATAACTAGGTACATTTTTGTAATCAGCATGTTGGGCGACGTTTGCTGTTATGAGTAATAAACAGGAAATATTAAAATATTTCACACACAAGTCATTATTGTATGCGAGTATCCATTTTTAGATAGATAGTACGTACACTAACGCTTGTATGTACGAGTACACTAAAACTAGTGTATGCATTTGGCTCTTCTTGCGAAAAATTTTACTTTAAGGCGACGGGTAGCCTAACTAGCGACACCAATCGATGTCAATTGTTAGCTACTAAACCGGATCTTTTTTAAACAATTCCGGGGTTACAACCTCTCGGCAAACACCTATGCTATTTATTAAATAACCATGCAAAAATGTTGAGGTTGTGATCCCGAAATTGTTTGAAATAGTTTCGGATTAACAGCTAAAAATTAAAGTCGATTGACGTCGCTAGTGTGCCCTACCCGTCACCTTAATGATTTACATGATATAATTTTATTTGTAATAGTAGCTCAAAAAAATAGTAGCTCAGTATGTAACAAAGTGCGTGCGGGGTTTTGATGGAATTACAAGTTCCAACCTCATACCGAGGTTCGGACAATCAAGGTTCTATTGTGGAGGTTCATAATATGTTTTTTTAATACTACATGGAAAAAATAATAGCCATTAATGTTAACTATTACGTATTAAAAAATATATTTTGAGAAATTTGAATTTAAATCAATTTTAATGATAAAGTTTGGCAATCTACAAGAGCAACTGGCGAGTTTCTTATCGGATTTTTTTCGTCAAAGTAATTTTTCCCATTTTGATGGTAGACTCACATTATTTATTTACATATATGTGAAATCACATGTATAATATGATACGTACGTAAAAATAAATAAGTTAGATTATTTAAACGTATGACGATTTGGAAATGCTTTACAAGCAAGCATGCAGATAAAGAATATTTAGAATTGAAGTGAGGTAACTTCTAAGAAAGATATGAATTAAATAATTTAATGTTTGAGAATTCTTAAAATTTTAACGAAAAATGAACAAATCGACAAAGTGTTCTCGTTTTTTTGTGTTAATTTAACAGTTTTATCGTTACTGATAAACTACATACATTGTTTACAATGTTATTTTAGGTTTAATTAAATGAGCGTTGGACTCATTCGCTGATTTACCGCGTTGCATTAAGATCATATGAAATATGTTTATATATATCGGACATTTGTTCCTTTTAATTCTTTCTTTTTCCGAAGCAAGTAAGTATTCATTTTAGCTTTTTTTACACTCCTGGTTTAATCTTTGAATTATTATAGTTTTGAGTTTTTAGAAATATGCAGATTTAAGACTGAAAAATTAAATAAGATTAATTTTTACAGATGGAAAGTTTCGATATGACTATATGTATAATAAAGCTGCTGAAGGCTGGCTGAAGCTGCATAGAGTTCCAGCTACATTCAGGGACGCATTCTTACGTTGTAACTTCGAAGGTACTACACAAGTCCTCGTTCCTGCCCCGAGCCATCAAGGCATGGAATGCCCTCCGAGCTCATGTGTTTCCTCCTTCATACAATCCGGGGTCTTTTAGGCGGGGCGTGAAACGGCATCTCAGCAGGCCATTAGGGTGAGTATGGCAGACACAATCGGTACTTTGTTAGTTCTTTTGTGCCTGTCAGCCTCATATTTGGATTTCACGGCCGCTTACCATCAGGCGGAGTGAGGTCATCCTGATTGGCCTTTCTATAAAAAAAAAAATAAGTAGAAAAATTGCTTACACATTAGATTTAGCCAAACAGTTAAAGACTAATATGGACGTGAATTAAGTAATAAACTCACTCGAAAACTAAAAGTCATAATGTTTTATGACTAGTTTCTGAGTAAGCATCAATCAGATACAAACAATAAGACTTTGAAATATCACTGACGATAACAGAGTTTTCCAAAAAATGGGTTGATTTAAAAAAAATACATTTCAGGTGCAGTCCTAGCTTCACCCTTAAACGAGGACCTCCACACAGCTCTCATGCAGATTCATCCCAAATCACCCTTTAACTGTGGCATGTACACAGGAATCCACGCTACTATATCACACGGAGACTACACCAGTATCGAAGGTTTGCAGCAATATTAGAAATTATTTATTCTATACTTGACATACACTTTTAGAATAGAAGTTTCATAATTATAAGTTAATTGTGAACTATCGCATGCGGTGTTTCCAGACCGTCCTTTTTAAAAGGCAGCGCACTTGTGACTCTTTTGGAGTTGCATGTATTTCCAGGCGGCGTAAATACCAACACCAGATGATACGTCTACTCGTCTGCCCCTATTTTACAAAAAAAAAGTATCCACCGGTCTTAGTCATCCTAGCCTAAGCATTGAAAGAAAGAAAATATTTATTATTATAGACATCACAACACAGAACATATATCAATTGTATACAGAACAAACAGAAAATAAAACATAAAACAATTAAAAATACATAAAAATAAAACAAAAGAAAAAAAAACTATATTCAATCATGTCCAGACAGTGCCAAATGAATATTATGATGTGTTATGACGTCTAGTATAAATGGCCCTCACTCAGCTTATGTCACAGCCCAGACAAAGGCCATGACGCTGGTTTTCAGTGAGACCAGCTGAATGAGTGCCACGGACGCTTGTCTAGTGTATTTGTGTACCTAACGTGTATGTGTAATGTGGGTATATATGTATATCTACTAAGAAGAAAATATCAAATAATAATGAGATACATACTATTAAATTATTATAATGAATAAATAGGAGTGTGGGTATGTACAGTTTAAATATAAATTTATTACGGCTAACAAATCATTGCACTGATTATTATCAGTAAAGGCAGAATCGTATACTTAGAAACCAAAAATGTCAAAAGTATGGATACTTCGCTCGATACCAGTATTGTTATGTTTATTGACATAGAAAATCAAAGCTATATAAGTTAACTTATAATTAGCTTCGTCGTATGGTCTTTGGTATCTATTATGGTGAGCTTTTAGCACATATTAAAACATAAACCTTTTTGGTCCAACCATTCTATGGTGATTCGGCAGAGGTGGCAGGGCAAATTAACCCTTTTTATTACACTCGTAAGCCCATTTCAGCATAAAAATAATAGTGCAATCGAGTGTTCTTGAAAAATATAAAAAAAAAATGGTATTTAAATAAATATTTTTGATTTGGTTTTGTTGTATAGTAAATAATATTCCAGGAATTCCACTTGCACGGATCCCAGCAAACTGGTCCCTTGATGAACCGGACAACTACAGAGACCAGGAGGACTGCCTAATCATGACGCCAGATGGAGCCCTAGCCGATGTGAGGTGCAATGAGACCTTCCCTTACACGTGCTACAAGAAGAAAACCAAGAACATGATCATCTCTGAATGCGGGACCAGTGATCCTAGTAAATCTTTTAAGTTTTTTATCAACCTACTGTTGGTACCTCTCTCTCTCTCTCTCTCCCCATTGTTTTCTATCAGCTGCTGCTTATCTGCATCATTGTTCCGCTATAGAATTTTTACAACTACCAATTTTACTAAATTAAGCAGTCAGAAAAGTGAAAAATTATACAAATCGTTTATTTGCAAAAGAATAGGTGTATCTTACAGTAAAAAATGCATTTGTATTTTATTTATATATTCTGCCCAATCAGGGCGTCCAACACTTTGCTCGTCTAACCCATCATTAAAAGAATATAGAATATCACTTTTGAATTGAGAACTAATCAATTTTTAGGTTACAAGTTAGACAGAACCACTGGCAGCTGTTACAAGTTCCACGCGCAGGGTTTGAGCTGGAGACGAGCGCAGATGGTTTGTCTGGCGGAGGGAGGACACTTGGCCATCATCAACAGCCAGGCAGAAGCGAACGTCATTAAGGCTCTGTTTGCGCAAAATCCTTCAAACACTATCAGATCTGTATACAAAGATTCCGCTTCTGTTGGGTTCAAAGATTGGGGCGAAGGGTTGTGGTTTACCGTACATGGTGAGTCGGAACAAAATACTTATATATTTATGTACCTAGGTGTAAAGTATTTAGATAATCAGATTGCTGATTACCTAATAACTGAAAACCAGCGCTGCAGCTGTTGCTTGCGGCAGTTGCAGCATATGCTGAAGCTGAGCCTTGTTGGCCGCAACTGTTATGCTCTGTACCGTTTTTATTTATAACTTGTTTTATGTATTATGGGTTGTGGTCAATTAATAGTGTTCTTTCTTTTTTTTCTTCTAATTTTTAAACTAATGAGTGATGAACTAAGTTCCATTCAAATCTTTATTATTCTTGATTTTTTGGATTAGATTTGGGTGAATTTCAACCAAAATCTTTTGGTGTCATTTCGGTGGGCTTTTTAAAAACAACCTACATACATTTTATAACATATAACAGTTTGAATTGTTTTAAATTTATGTAGATTTTTTTATTTTGAACAAAATTGTGGCTCGCCTTGTGATAAGCGATTACCGCAGCAGTCTACAACTCCAGAGATTTTAAAAAAAATCCACCATAATGATACCAAAAACAATTGGTTTGGTTCTGTCTAAGGTTTGGTTCAACTATTTCATAAATATTGTATTATTTGGGCCTATAACGTACGCAAAAAATCTAAATGTTTTATAAGATTTATTTATTTACTTTGCGTATCACGAGGTAACAAAGATCTTAATTTCTTATATTAATTTATTTCCTTACCGGGCTCTTTTTAAACTACATATTTTGTTTGTTAAGGATTAAGATAAGGATTTAAGTTTTAATCCATTTCAGGCCAATCACTTCACGAGGCAGGGTACAGCGTCTGGTCGGCAGGTCAGCCGGACAACGCCGCACTCAAAAATCAGGGCCAACACTGCGGTGCAGTGTTCAGAAATGGTCTATTGGACGACATCTGGTGTGAAGATGTTAACTTAGCCTTCATCTGCGAGAAGACCCCAGAGAGTTTAAATACTGATGACGAAGCAGGTCAAAGGAAATAATTAACGACCTCCTTAATAAATGACCTCTTTTATTTTGAAGTTTTTTTATGTGTGTGGTAGATGAACAGATCTATAAGTAAGTTTGTGAGTTATCGTGATAAATGATCAGTGTAAGCAGCCTACTTTTTTTTTAAAACAATGAAACAAATAATCGGTTTATTTTTGTATAGGAAGCGCTTGACAGTGGTCAAGCGCTTCCTATACTTAAATAAACCGACTTTTCTGATGGGGTAGTGACCCCATCAGAAAAGTGAGGACTCAATCTACGGTGTGATGCGCACCTCATGAATGCTTCACGGTTTTAGCGAGGTTTGGTTTCCGCTCACAAGTTCATAAAATGATAATATATTGGCGTAATAATATAAATTTAAACTAACTCCCTTACCTTTTATACCGTCAGTGAATAAGCGTCTATTGTTGCATAGTGTTATTTAGGTATTTTCTGATTAATATCTAACTTAATTTCTGATACAGACTAGCTAAACTTTGCTGAATTTTGAAGTAGTCGAATTATTTTCCTTTGGTGGTTGACTTAGCACGACTTTACTAAGAACTTTATTAAGAACATAATAATAAATGAATAGGTCGGCAAGGCACCTTAATCTACTGTTCCTGTCTGTAGGTATATCGCTGTTGGCTGTCAATGGTCGCCATCGTTCAATTGGACGAACATTTCAGTGTTCACAACAATACACAACACAACAATACACTTGCAATCAAAAAGTAAACTACGATAAATACGAAATGAAAATGATTCTTGTAATTCAGTATGTACGCATTGAGTGTCACAACGGGAAACATTGACAAAAGCCATTACGGTCCGATCGCTCATCGATCCGGAGCGGCAGCGTTCACGCGCCGGCGGCCGTTCGTTAAAGCGTCGGACGCGCTTTATTACATTTGCGAGCAACCTGTATATTGCCTCAAAAGATTTTACAATATTCAGCTGTAAAAATATAGGAATAAAGTTTTGTGTTCTTTGTCGAGTTGATGGTCAATATTATGAAGTTACCTCGTTTGGCCTATCACCGGTGCTTGTTTTCTTTATAAAGGCATAATATTAACTTTGTTTTCGTGTCGTAAGAAATAAAAGGAGTTCAATCTAATAGCCTTAAAGTTACGCTGAATTTGAAATTTTTTATTAAAAAGTTTGACTTTCAAGAATCGTTTAAAGAATAATAATCGTACAAGTTACGTCTAGAGGTTAATATTATAAAGACATAAAATTTGTTTTCGATGATTAATTTTTAATACTTAAATGTTAATACGTTTTAATAGGTAGAGGAATCTGTTTGACATCTGATGGTGAATGATGACCGCCACATAGACTCATCGACAGTGTTGGAAAATAGTCATGTGCTCTCTATTGATTACAAACAAGTGCTAATATGGTGAAATAAAGGTGCTAATACTCCGCACGCATGACAAAACACACTCAATAACTAAACAGGTGATACTAGCAAAGTACAGCTTAATAACAAATGACCAGTGAGGCAACTCCGATGGGCCGCAAGTGGGCCGGAAGCCGACAGTGACGTATGCCTGCATTGTTCAGTCGGCGTTCGGTTCCTCGCATGATCGATCTACTTTTTCAACGAATATGTGCGCTGTTTTTTTTGAAACTGCAATAATGCAAGTGAGGCAAAATAAAGTGCCTGTTCTATTAGCAGTGGTTATTGATTTACATCAGGGGATACGTCAGCTTGCACTCCTAGAAACTCATTGAAAAAAGGAAGAAATGCTCAATATCCTACCTGATACCTTTTTATGAAGCGGTTATGTATGGGTGGCTTGCACCGCGTTTTTGCTTTCCAATCCAATTAAATATATAACTCTGATATTTTAATGTGAATAAATGCTGTCGCAAATAAGCGTTTATACAGCGACGGTGGCAAGCAAGCGTACGGACGCCTACAACTCCAGAAGACTTTCCTGATCACTTTAAAACCTTAAATTATTTTTACCAAATCAGTATGTTTTACTGACATGATATATACGATTTTTATAAAAAAAAGGTTAATTATTTTTTGTCAAGGTACACTTATAAACAATATCATACTACTTCCATTACATTACTAGTACAAAAGAGCACAGGGAAATCTCTGTACTCATTTGTACTAAAACAACCAGTTTCAGGCGCAGCTGTCACAATAGAGAAAATTCTGTAACTCGTTTGCAATAGTCATTAATCACCCCTGAGCTGAAACGAGTATGTTCCACTTTGTCTGCTTCGGCATTTGTCTATTAAACCAGCGTTTTGCAATATAACCCACTGTAAACAACAGCTTTTTTGTTAAAGGATTGATAACCTACCAATAACCTACAACATGCCTATCTTTCATATGTAGTCAAATTGTCGCGAAATGTTTCTTCACGCATTGTTTGAAGGAATTCTCTTAAAACGAAGCGTGAATAAGCATCTCGCGAGCCAGTATGGTAGTGCCAACGGACATCGTGTCTTTTGTAACTGGAACGGGGGGTCTCCTTTTTCATACTATTAGCTGGCTATGGGGATTCGATAATTATGTGTCCCTATAAATAATAAATAAATATTAAAAAAAACTGAGAAAACCTCGATAGCCCCGTGGCTAAGGTTTTCTTTTGAGTATCGTGAAAAGCCCGTGGTTCATTTCATTCAGAAAGGAATATTTCTATATCCACTCGGATTTGGTTGCAACTCCTGGGGGACTTGGATATATGTTGCCGACCTTCAGGATTCGGAAAGACTTCGGGAAGTCTGATTTCCGTTTGTGAAGAAACGTCCAGGTTTCTTCACAATGTTTTCCCTCACCGCAGAGCTAATGGTAAAATTTCAGTGGTGCATGGTGGGATTGAAACCACAACCCCCCATAAAAATATGCGTTCCTATCCACAGCTAAAATCTCATTATCATCATCATCATAATCCTTTTTAATACCAATATATTCATCTAAAGTAAACATTATCCACATAACCAAAACAAAAACAAATATTCAAAAAGCTGCGTTCGAGTAAACGACAGGACTTTACTTGCGCAGTAATATTCTATTTAGAGACACTTTCGCTAACATACATTGAAATCTTCCCCAGACTTCTTTTGACTTTTATTCAGTTTTGATGTGGGTGAAAACGGTAAAACTTATCAACAACTTTTTGAAACTGATGTTTGTTAAAAAAACAGGGGAAGATGAAAAGATTTATGACGTAGCCACACACGTACCTAAGCCACACATCAAAATATTCAAAACTGACAAATTTCTTCAACAGATTCTCACCTTATGGCAACGGGTACCCCTGTGTGCCCTTACCTGTCACCTTAATATCAAATCAAATTTCCCTCAGCATTCCATAATACCGCATATATCATGTGGAGTGTTCTGAGGAACTGTTTGATCTACTCTCTGCAAGCTGAATTCTTACATCGAACCACGCGCAAGCGATTGTCATTCCATCCGCATCATCTCGACGAATGGCGGTCTAATACTGTGCGTTTCTCGTGGAACTTTCTACCACGTACCTTAGTTCTGTGGAACGGTTTGGCTGCGGGAGTATTTCCCGATGGCTACGAATTACGGACCTTTAAGACACGAGCTTTTTTTTTTATTTATTTATTTAACGTAAATTTACAAATTACAATTTTCATATCTACCAAACTGTGAAGCAGTTTGTCGGCAGTAGTTATCGTGCACATAAAGATTTTACTGACACTTATTAATATTTAAATACTTAGTAATTGTTTATTTGTTTACAGCCCGCGGTACGCAACTTTGGCGTTGTCCTTGAGTACTACGCAGCAACCAATTTTCACAGAAAGTTATCTATTTTACAAGTTCGCAAACTAACGGTTATCGCCACAGTTACATGCCGCGGACTTTACTTATGAAGCTTAACTCTAATTACATTATCTTTAACTTTAACTTAACTTATCTTATCTTATCTTTATCTTTTTAGTCTCATTTTTCGTAGCATAAAAAAAACAAACATACAGTCAAACATAGAACCTCCTTTTTTGAATTCAGTAAAAATTAAGCCATGTGCTGACATTAAAACATTGCACAGGTTTAATTAATTTAATACCCGATCATGTTTTGGCAGCGCTCAACTGGAAACTCCCTCTTCGATAGCGAGACCTTTGTCAACAATAAATTGTTCGGATTTAATTAAACTTCGCAGTTTGTTTAAGCAATTAAGTTAACATCCCGCCCACTTGCTAGAACTGTACTTTGTAAGTGTTATGGTTGAGTGTGTGTTGCCATACCCTTTAAAACATTACGCTTGAATACCTTTAGACTTTGTTGTTATAAAAGCACTACCTATAATTAAGAAAATTCACCCTTTAAGTGGGTAAAACCGGGGTTCAAAAATAGTCTGAAAAATTGTCTATGTTCGGGCCTCGATGCCATATTTATTTATTTATTCTTCATCGCACAAAAAAATAAAGTAAAATTGGCAGACTTAATGCTATACAGCATTCTCTACCAGTCAACCATTGGGCGATGTAGTTTTATCTATGACGGCTAAATATATATATATATATAATCACGTACAATGGACCGAAAGAGAGTCTAAGTACGGAAAAGGGAGTCCACATTACATATATATAATAAAGACACATGTGA
Organism: Marasmia exigua; assembly: GCA_019059595.1. Lineage (NCBI taxonomy): Eukaryota > Metazoa > Arthropoda > Insecta > Lepidoptera > Crambidae > Marasmia > Marasmia exigua. The sequence goes on from CM032463.1 coordinate 23,985,985, forward strand.
GTAGTTTATAAAATGACTAAATATACATCCGGAGGCCCAATCTCGGGGAAAGGGGGGTTTAAATGTTGGCATCGCACTTTTGACTCCACTGGTGTCGCAGGTGTCTATGGGCGAGTTTATATGGCTTCAGGCGATCCGTTTGCTCGTCTGCCACCTATCACATAAAAAACATTAAATAATATATTTAACCAACTTATACGATAATTAGTGTATAATAACAAAGAAAAAATAATAATCGACGAATACCAGCTTCAGTTAAATAAATTGTAAACATTAAAGAAATTCCGATTCTGGTGTAGCGGGTCTCTATGAGCGGCGGCAATCGCTTACCATCAGGTGATCCGTCTACTCGTCTGCCACCTATGACAAAAAAAACTTCGCGAACGAAAACATGGAACATCGGATTACGGCAGCAAAATACTGGAGTCTCAGAATTTTGTGTTTTTACTTCTATAAGATAGGCTCTCCTATCTTCCTTCTATGCTTCTCCATGCATAATGAAGTAATACCACAGCCTCAGCCTACAGTGAGTACCGGAGGCTCAAGCGGTGACAAGGAAAATTAAAAGTTTAAAAGCGCACTAGTGACATAAAGGCTAAAATAAATCCGTGCCTTCAGTATCCTGACCCTAAGCCAAAACCTCGTAATCCTATCAAAAAAGCAATTTTAAGAGCCATTAAAGAACATTTTAGCAGGCTCAAATTCATACCCATATTATGTTTCAAACAATAAGGGCCAACAACAAAAACTGCCGGCTACTAACTTGATACATGTCCCATATTAATTACTTTGAGCCACAATACTCGGGCGTCCCACACGGCTCATCGCTCCCGTGTCGGGTAAATATTCGTATATGCTATCGAATAAGGGTAAATAGCTGGATACTATAAGTATCTAGACGTATATCGGGTAAGATATAATGTATACTAGTTAATATATACCGGTAGGCCGGCCTAGGTATCGCTGGAAAGACGTCGTCAAAAATGATCTTCGAGAACTCCAGGCCGGTGACTGGCGACAAGTAGTGCAGGATTGGCAGCTTTCGGAAAACTAGGCATGGTATTCAAGTCTAAAAGGCTACCACAGTCCTTGAAAACGAAGGTGTTCAACCAATGTGTGCTTCCGACAATGACGTACGCCTGTGAAACCTGGCCGTTCACCGCAATACTGATACGCAGACTTAAAGTTGCACAGAGAGCTATGGAACGTATCATGCTCGGGTCTCACGAGACAGTACGCAACACCATCATCAGAGAACGCACAAAAGTGATAGACGTAGGGTACCGAGCCGCAAAACTAAAATGGGCGTCGGTCGGTCATGTGTGCAGAAGGAGTGATGAAAGGTGGAGCAAGGATGTCCTTGAATGGAGACCAAGAGACGGAAAGAGGAGTGTTGGCGGACAAACTGCCAGATGGTCCGATGACATCAAGGCTCAAGCTGGTGTAGCGTGGTCTAGGAAAACTGACGACAGAAGAAAGTGGAGAGAAATTGGAGAGGAATATGCTCTGCAGTGGTCAAACACGTGCTGCTGAAGAAGAGAGAAGAAGAAGAGAGTACAGGATTGACTAAAGTGGCGTTCTCTTGTTTCGGAGGCCAAGACTTGTTCCAGGTCACTGAGCCAGTGGAGTAAGTAAGTAACCCATGGACACCCATGACACCAGCCTTTTACCTTTTTTATAACCTCTCATACAAAGTATTATCTTTAATTCAATTGTAATTGCTCGTTTTCTTTTAATTCGTCATTAATAGTGCACAAATTGAATGTAAGGTAGAAAAATAATAAAAGCTGACAATTAACTTCAATATTACTAAACGGAGTAAATTGTACATGCTAGGCGAAACTAATACCTAAGCCTGACACAGAAGACTTCAAAATTGATCGATTTCTTTTTGTTTGTTTTGTAATCTCTTTTTTTACCGGTCAAAATATTTTAAACTGCGTGTCTCTTTAAACACTTGACATTGGCGGAATCATTACGTCGCTGAACGTGTGACCAAGTCCACAAAAAATGCAGTGTTTTCATTTATAAATTTAAAATGTTTATTTGGTATGTTATGGTGATAAAAGGTTAGTATAAAAGTGAACCAAACACTTTCGGGTCGCTTACCGTCTTTTACCGTCTATATCACGGTGAATGCTCTAAAGAGCTTTTCTCCCTCATCCCACCTGCCATATTTAGTTACAGAACTACACGCACCGGACAACGCTGTTACCACTTCACAGTGGAAAACATTCCATCACGGACTAAAAAATTTGTCAGTTCATATTTCTGTCGCAACATCAAGAAATGGAACTCATTACCGGCGCATGTATTTCCTCCTTCCTAAAATATGGATTCATTCAAACGAAGTGTGAAGAAGCATCTCACGGGCCAGTATGGCAGTGCCAACGGAGTTGATGCCTCGACATCGCTTTCGATGTGATTGCAACTTCTCTTGCTTACCATCAGGCTGAGTAGAGCCAATATACTGAGCCTATTTTAAAAAAAACCGTTTCAAATTCGTTCCGCACAACTAAGGTACGTGTTTAATTACACACATGCATACACATACCTAGTGTATATTAAACTAAGCTTTAAGTGACCACTACTACAAGATGTCCGCCTAAGCGAGTTACAGCCTCGAGGAACAAGGGTCGCGTGTAATTAGGTTACCGTAATTAATGGGGGCTGCTGTAATGCCGGCAGATGATGTATTGATGGTTATCGTTAGACACGGAAGATGTATAGGTAGGTAGTATCTTGCTTGTTGAGGACTGAAGGATATTAAGTATCGTCTCGTAACAAAATGTTTATCAACTAAATGTATAAAGTATGAATAAAAACTTTGATAGTTGCAGGCATTCAAAAGCTACAAATATAAGTAGATATTTGACATTCATAAGTTTTATATATTAACTTAAACTAAGTACATAAATTATTATTTTATTTAATTTCACATTTTTTTTGTAAATGATGTTGAGTATCGTTTTTACCTGACTAAGGCAAAGCAAAAGGAGAATTATGATTTTGACAGGCTATGTATGTTCATCTGTTTCCACGTAACTTTTAAACTAGTTAGCATATTTGAACAAATGAGGTTTCGTTAGAAGCGTCTTAGTTGTCTTCTGGTTATAAGCAACATGACGTCACGTTAAATTTATTACATTTTGCTTGACGGTACCGTGTGGCATATCAAATGAAAGAACTTTTTTAGCACATTTCAAATATACCGGTTTTACAAAACAATAAAACCGATATTATGTGCCGACAGGGAAAACATACAGCATTGCTATATGAAGAAGCATGTGTGTACTTATCCTAATATCGCTGATTGGTCAGAGACCTAGTTATAGACAAATCCGTACTTCCGCTGGTGGCGCTGGTGTCGCACCTAGCAAGGGCGGGAATAGACTAGTGCCGCCATATTTTAAGTTCATAGTCTTCACCAGGAAGACCTTCCTGCAATGCTGTATGTTTTCCCTGTCGGCACATAATATCGGTTTTATTGTTTTGTAAAACCGGTATATTAATGTGCCTCCGGAAAACATACAGCATTGCTATATGAAGACGTGTTTGTTATCTGCTGGTGAGATTAGTTAATAACACAACGCTATGATGATTTAGGGTAGTGAATAAAATTTAGATTTATTGATGAATTATTTTAATTTCTTTGTGTACGTACCATACAAATAATTTTATAGAACTAAAAAATTGCTTTAGTGAAATCAAATAACGAAGACGTGAATTATGATATAAAAATTACGTTGGGGTAAATGTATTGAAAAAAGAATCATGATTACTTTTAGGGAGATTAATCATTTTACAATAATGATTAAAAATGTGTTGGACGATTTCCAATTGCCTCTCGAAAGTATATCATCGATTGGTTGATCTTCAAGCCAGCTTAGTGATGCAATAGCTGACCTGCAGCTGCCTGGACTGGCGTCAATTCCACTATCCTTTAAAACGGAACGAATCCAGTTTCCTATTACTGTACGTGATGCTGCTTTTGTTGTGCCACATACAGTAACAAAAAGGTTATCTAACTCAACAATTTCGGATCTTCTGTTAGCAACCTTATTTACATAAGTTTGAATTAGAGTTACAGGGCAAATGTTTTTATTTTCATGTTTAGAGAACATCCACGCTGATTGGCGATGGGAATGGGAATCAGTTTTAGATCCGAAAGCAGGAATAAAGAAAATGTTTTCCCCATTATCGAAAAAATGGTTACTAGAAATTTTTAATAAAGTGAGATCGTGGACTCTGCGTCCAGAAGCCATAAGTAACACTGTAGCAGTTCTTCTAGCTAGATCAAAAAGGGAGTCTTTAGACTGATTAGATGAAAGCCAATTAATAACTATTGTTGGGTCCCACGTAAATAAAGGTTTTAGAACTTTAGGTTTAGCCACACTAATAGCTTTGAGGGCATGTTTAATAATAAAATCTGAGAAGGAATTGTGTTCTATTTGTGGGCCACAGTAGGTCAGAATAGCTGATTTGTGCATTAAAATTGTGCTGTATGATAATTTTTCTTTTAAGAACAAATTAATCAAAAATTTTGCTAGATCGGCTGGTTGTGGTGATTTTGGGTTAATTCTCAGATCGGAGCACCAAGAGAGCCATCTCTTGATGGCTGGTAAATAGGTTGATAGAGTAGATTGTCTCCAGCTCTTCTTTAATAAATTCTTTTCTTCCTGAGACCACTCTTTTATTTGTGTACCCCACCCCCAATTTTCCAAACTTTCAGGGTTAGCGCCTGAACTTGTGGAGGGGCTTGAGATGTGGTCAGGTCTATCAACGAGTCTGACAGATTCTGTATCTCGATCGGGTGATCTAGAGAACGAGATTTCAGGTCTTGCAGCCAGAACGCTTGATGCCATTCCGGAGCTACTACCATGTATGTTCCCTTGGCACTGTTTAGATGCATCAATACTCTCGGGATGATGCTGGGGGGTGGGAATACCCATGCTAGTTGATACCTCCAAGGTCTGCTGAAGGCATCTATGTAGCTTGCTGACCGATCTCTGGAGTCTATTGATGCGTAGTTTGGCACTACAGCACTCTGTTGCGACGCAAAGAGGTCTATTTCTGGGCGGCCACATAGTTTGAAGATTCGTGCTGTGGCGTGTGGTAACAGGTCCCATTCCGCGGGTCGCTTTCCTCGTGATAGACTGTCCGCTATGGTATTGTATCGGCCCGGGAGGTAATAAGCTGAGAGTGTTATGTTGAACTTGTCTGTCAGATATAAGAGCTGAAATGTCAGAGTAAGTAGTGCCAATGATTTTGTGCCCCCTTCCTTCCGAATATAAGCAATCAACGTGCGATTGTCCGATTGGATCAGTATATGAGAGTCTTTTAACGTAATCGCCGTTTGTTTTAGAGCTGCAATCACTGCGAACAATTCTTTTTTGTTGCTGTGCCACCTGGCTTGTTGGGTTGACCATACACCTGAAACCCATATTCCATCTATTTGAGCTCCCCAACCTGTATCCGAAGCGTCCGTTGTCAGGAAGTGTGTCGCTGGGTTCTTGTGTAGTGTTACAGAGTGGTGCGTGGCTCCGCGCCACCAAACCATCTCGCGACGCACAAATTGAGGAATAGGCAGAGCTTGCCGTGGGTGTTTCTTGTCGAAATGACGAAGAAACAGTTGTAAGTGACGGCAGTGTAGTCTCCCACGTGGGATCACAAAACCTGCAAAGTTTAACTGACCCAGTAGGCTCTGTAACTGTCGCAGTTTTATGCAAGTCTGATTTACAAATTGATCTAGGGTGTCGGACAAATGGTTCACTTTTTTTTCCGGTAAACACATTCTGTTTATTGCTGTTTGCCAGCGAATACCCAGATATTCTAGGTCTTGAGTCGGTGTTAGGATTGACTTCGAGTAATTGATTGTCCAGCCTAGTTTTTCCAAGTGCCTCACGACTTCCGCAGCCTGAAGACATAACTTGGAGTGGTCCTGATGGACCAGAAGGAAGTCGTCCAAGTAGACTAGTACTCGACAACCTTTCGCACGCAGGGTCTCCGCGACCCAGCATGTGATTGATGAGAAAAGATGGGGCGCCGAGGCCAGGCCAAAGGGTAAGCACGTCATCTCGTATAATTGACCTTGATAACTGATTCTTAAGAACACTTGATGGGACTTCGAGATAGGGACATGAAAATAAGCCTGGGAGATATCTAACTTTATCATCCAATCTCTGGGTTGAAGAAAATCTGGCACCACTGTGTGCGAAATTAGTTGAAACCTTTTCGTCTTTACGAACTTGTTTAATTCCCGTAGATCGAAGATCGGCCGCATCGCCCCATCGTTTTTCTTTCTCAGAAATAGCTTTGATATAAAACTCGGCGTCTTTTTGGTCACAACTTGTAATACACATTGATCTAGGAGTTCCTGGATCATTTGTGTCATTGCAGGAGAGGGTTTTGTGGCATACTTGGTCATAAAACTTTCTGACGGTCTGATTAGAGGAGGTCTTTTGAATAAGGGTATTCGGGAACCCGTGATAGTCGACATTATAAATTTGTTGGCCCCTTGCCTTTTCCACCGATTTTTGAAGGTTTTCAAGCGACCCCCTTTGAATTCCGTCGGATAGTCACTTTCTCTTGTTACGAAAGGAATTTTGTTTGTTTGTATTGCTTTTATTTTTGTAATTTACTTTTGGTGTTTGTTTTGTGTAATTATTATCCTGCTGAATGAATTGTTTTTGTTGAACTTGATTAGGATTATATTTAGATGTCGAGGGTATAGGCTCGTTGCTTTTTCGTTTTAAATTTGATCTATCTTTTTTATAATTTTGAGATTGTGATAGCCAGAAATGTGGCCCGCCGAGAGATTGTATAAATGACGATAATTTATTTTTTTTCAAAAAGAAACTCTTCACTGGGTGGTATGTTTGAAAGAGCAGCCTGAACATTTTTATCGGGAATTTCAGCTATTAACTTTTGGCGCCTAATTTCCACACATTCAGCTCGTTTTCCGCAAACGATTTGTAATGCTTGTTCAGACAATTTATAGGACGAAGATGATTGTCCAAATGATTCCGAGATTTTAGCAAACAGGTTATTAGGGTTCAATTCTGCAGAATTTTTGTGAGCCCAATCGATGATACCCTGTAATCCGGATTGTAGGAGTTCCCTTTGGTAAAGTAAGGCGTTAGTTAACGCGGCTATAACTAATTCTGTCGGTGCCAAAAAATCTTTACCCTTGTTAAGACAACAGAGTTCCTCATTTATTTTTAAGTTGCAAAAACCGGGTTGAGCTACCATTTCATGCAAGGCTTTACTGTAGCGAATATGCTGCCAAGTTGGCGAATTGAAATGTTGGAGGTCACATAAAAGTTTTAACCTTTTAGTATCAGCCGGTTTAATGAATTTCTAGTCGTTAAAATCTGTCTTACAAGTGCCTAGTTCTAGTAACTGAGGCGTCAAGGCCGAGGGGTTAGTCAAAAAGTCAGTCGCAATTGACTGCTGGGCAGTTTCCTGATTATTTGCGATGGTAATATTTGGAACAGGTGCACATTGTTGCTGCATAATAAAATTTGTAAGGGCACTGACCTGGTCAAATAACGCGTCAACCCTTGGGTCGACCGTTACCTTTGAACTTCGTCGTCGTTTTTTACGCGCAGGTTCTTCTTCCTCCTCCTCACTGGAGGAAGAGCTCGAGGACGAACCGCCCGGAGGGACCTCCGGCGGTTGATTCGGTTCCGGCGACCGAGGATTTGCACTATTTCCTTCTTCACCATCACTATTGTTATCACTTTGTAATGGCGCCGGCGCCGGCTCCATTTTTAAAAGTTAATTTCAACGAAATTCAGAAATATTTAAGGTCGTAGATTAAAACAGCTTTAATTTAACTAGTTATAGTCAAACTATTCAATAATTATTTAGGATTCTAAAATTATTTTTGGATTTACGTCCGTTCACGACGAAAGTACACAACGCTATGAACTTAAAATATGGCGGCACTAGTCTATTCCCGCCCTTGCTAGGTGCGACACCAGCGCCACCAGCGGAAGTACGGATTTGTCTATAACTAGGTCTCTGACCAATCAGCGATATTAGGATAAGTACACACATGCTTCTTCATATAGCAATGCTGTATGTTTTCCGGAGGCACATTAATATGTAATTATATTTACATAACTTTAAAAAATGTTACATAATAATAAATTTTAAAAACTAAAACCCGACTACCAAAAAAACACGCTCTAAAAAGTACAAAACAGGAAAATTGTCTCTGCTGAAATGATTATGCCGTATCGCCATGGTCATATGCCACCTACTGTAGCAAAACAGATTCATTATAATAATAAAATAAAATCAATGTGGCATTCGACCACGGCGATAGGGCATAATAATTTCAGCAGAGACAATTTTCTTGTTTTATACTTTTTAGATCGTGTTTTTTTGGTAGTCGGGTTTTAGTTTTAAACTTTATTTTTATTCTCTAGATGGCGCTAGCACTGACTCCAATTTAGTATATATAAGTTACGCTTTGCGCCCGCATAGCGAACACGTTAGCACACCATTATGTGTCTTCATTATTTTTTTTAGTTCGAGCAGACTAACGAGCAGACGGCACACCTGATGGTAAGGGATTATCACCGCTCATGGACATCTGCATCACCCGAGTTAAATACGTTCTTCTTTAATTCTAAACAAACTGGTGTCATGGGCAGAGATGCCTCACCACGCCATATAGCGAAAGTAATTTGAACCGGCGGATTCGAATTCGAATGCCACATTGATTTTATTTTATTATTATAATGATTTGACGGCGCTGTCCGTCTAAACACCACTGCGATACCTAGTGGCGATTGTAATGACTTCCGAATCGAAAATTATAACAATGTGACGTAATTTCACTAATATCCGGGTTTTTTTTATTTCCAAACCCCAAGAAATCCTGCCAGGCGAATCTGAAAGGTGACAACTGATAATGTGAACTGAACCTGGACCAAAACTGAATCACTTTCACATGTCAAGTGACATACTGAAAGTGTGCTTTGTGAGATTCGAAATCACTCAAAGTCACAGTCACACGTAGGTACGGAAAAAAATATTTATTTACACTTTATTAACATCTTTTGATTTGTTTTCTTTTAAATACTCGCGCTTTTGTTTACGTGAAAAGGAATACATGCTTTATTGCCAATGCTTCAATACACGCTTTAATTAAAAATACCAGACAGTAAAAATTAAATTTCATTAACACGAAGAATTCACCAAAATGAATCGAATATTTCCGACATCGGCACTGGCTGAGCACGCATGCGTAGGGAAGATCATCGTAACATAAATATAAATGCTCGATGTTAACGTTTTCCCTCCCACATAACACAAAACAAGGGTGTCGGGCTAATAGCCCGAAGTATGTTTGATATGTCTGATTTGTGTGTTACGTCTCCTAAACAATTTAATCATGCATTTTATTAGTACAGCTAACTAGTCAGACTTCTTTTAATCCTGTCCTGTCCAGTTTTTTAATCAAAGTTAAACTGAACTTGCCGTGTGGTGCCCGGCAGAGTAGAATAGGCCACCCTCACTCTTACCGAGGTGTCGTAAAAGGCGACTAAGGTAAAGCTGCTGGCATAATCATCAGCACCCAGAGAAGGAAAACTCGGCATTTATACCCTCGCCAACCCGTCTGCCAAGCGTGGTGAGTATGGCAATTACCCCTCATGTGATTGAGTTAGGCCCGTGCCCCAGCAGTAGGGACTTAAATGGGCTGATGATGATGATGATGATGAAACTGAACTAGTGGTATAAAAAGTAACCAATGGTAAAATATTTGTTTTTTTTATAGCAATCTTTTGCAATTTATTCTTAAGTAAATAACACACTTAAAAATTTCATCTCGTGGTCAGGCGGGACACGAACCCACACCTTTCACAATCCGGGTGAATGTTCTACCAATTAGACCACTAAACGCGTTATCGAGCCGACGAACTTTGTAAGTGCTTGATTCGACATGAGCTGTCGATAGTCTCATCATTATTGTAGGTAGATTACAATATCCAGTGGAAATATTACAAATATTTGACCACCAGTTAGGATGAGACTGCTAAATCAATAGTTGTTTTTTATAGCAATCTTTTGCAATTTATTCTTAAGTAAATAACACATAAATATTTCTAAAATTTGGTTTTGAGCAATGTTATTTTATAGGAATTACGTAACTTCGACGCCGTTACTGTGACTATTGGTGGGACAGTTGACTTTAGTTAATTTAACTAAAAGGTGACTACGGATAAAAAAAACAGCCCTAAAAGTAAATAGAATGCATTTTTTCATCAGTAAATAGAATGCAACTGCTTTACAACAAAATCTCTAAAGGAACAAATGTTGACATATTTGATAAGCCAGGAGTTTTTATGAGATCTATCTGTACTTACTATGAAAAAGATAAATAAATAAGCGTGCAGTAGGCAATGTTGTTTTATCTGCGGTGAATGTTACCTCTGTGGCAGTTGCATTAGCGAGAATATCTCGATCCCAAGACTTATCCTTATATTATAATATCAGCAGGGCTGCTGCAGCTGCCACAGTATTACATATTACATAACATGTAGATTTTTTTTTCTTTCATATTATGCATGTCGTGGCAGCCTGTAATTAGGGCGTCACTTTAGCACCTACATAGTACTAGAGTATGAGTGAAGTTACTTAAGTGATGTTTTGTTGGCTGTCCTTAGTAAATAAATAAATAAAAGTGCAACTATAAACGTAACGTGTATTTACAAATCCTCAGAAGCTCGCTAGCCACTTCAATGTAAAGGGTCATTTATAGCGTCAGGTGCTAAAGCCATTGGAAGGTGAATACACACTAAGCAGAATATGCACTAAAGGATGAATAAGGTTGAAATGGAAACGTTTGACGCAAGAATAAATACAAGATGAAGTTTTTAGTAAAACTGTTATATCGATGGATTACGAACATCACTAAAAGATACGAGCAAATTCCTCGCTGACAAATCCACTCGGCGATATTTGACGTAATACCGAGCGTTATTCTGTGCCTATCAAAGCGATCTGCAGATTGTTGGCTTTTAATCCACGAATATTGGCAAAGGATTTATAATATTTGACTTTGATTGAGATATTTTATATCTTATTTTACCCTATCATATCCGATTGCGTCAAAAACGGAATCCACAATATGCCTGGTTCATGATCCAGGGTTTGCTGAGTCTGATAATTACAATGCAATTGACTGACTGGATGGCGCAATTGGTAGTGACCCTGCCTCTTACGCCAAAGGTCGATCCCCACCCTGGACAAACATTCGTGCGATGAACATTTGTGTTTGTTCAGTGTCTGGGTGTAATATATGTATTTAAGTGTATATTTGTGTTCCTCTGTTGTCTTATATCTGTAACACAAGTGCTTTAGCTACTTAGTACGGAATCTGGTCAACGTATAAGATGTTGTGAGAATTATTATTATATTATTTATTTATTATTTAATGCAGCAAGATTTTTAGTGGTTACTTTTTTAAATCTTGCAAGAAATTATTGTGACATGAATGGCGTGTGCAAAATGAGTATAATAAAAAACTTGTAGCAGTGCCTCTAATCCGTAAAATCGCCCTTAAGGCGATATTGATTTAAAACAATTGTCCGATTTGTATATACTGACTACATACATCACACATTCATGTATACTGTCCGTTTCAACAAAATAACAAAATGTTAACGACCCGTAGTTACACAAAGCAAGATGAAATAACCAGATAGCTTTGTTTGTTCCAATGGAACAGAACAATACCACACGAAACCCACAACTTATCATCATTTATGGAAAATTGATAAATCACCAGCAGAATCAAAAACAGCCGATGGACTAACATTTTTATTTTTTTTACATTATAGCGGACAAATGAGCAGACGGCACACCTGATGGAAAGTGATCACCGCCGCCCATGGACATCTGCAACACCTGAGGTATCACATATGCGTTGCCGGCTCTTAAGAAAGGAGTACACCCTTACACATACATGCTTATATTCCATGTTCTATGTTTATTATTACGCACCAACGTGTCCCTACTGCAGGAACTCGGCATCACAAAGCGTCTATCAACCATAGTACAGATGCGTTTACTACAGTACTTCGGTCATGTCTCTAGGCGTGTCAACGACTTGATAGAGCGACTGGTCGTTCAGGGGAGGATAGAGGGAATGAGATCACGCGGCAGATCACCGATGCGCTGGACTGATCAAGTGAAGTCCGCAATAGGAAACACCGTGTCAGACTGTGCCAGACAGTCTGTAAACAGAGGGAGATAGCGAGAGATCGTTAGGAAAGTTGTGTTCGTCTCTAATACCAACAAGGACGCCTCAAGGTGACCACCACCGCTCTGGCAGTAGCGAAGTGACAGAGAAGAAGATGTTTATTATGTGCAGACAGTGTACAATACGCCAGTGAAATACAACGTACTTTTACTGAACAGTAGTATTTTTTTTATGATATAGGTGGTAACACCGGTGGTGTCACAAGTGCGCTAATTTTCGTTAAATTAAAATTAAAACCTTTTAACCCCCCTTCCCCTGGATTGGTCCTCCGGTACCCTCACTCACGCAGCGAAACACAGCGCATGCACTGCTTCACGCCGGTTTTCTGTGAGGACGTGGTATTACTCCGGTCCAGCCGGCCCATTCATGCCAAAGTGTGGCTCTCCCACTGTTGTTAGCGTCATAACAATTTTGAATGAACAAATGTACTTTTATTGCACTCAAAATAAAGTATGAAATTTTGGTCCATTTGTGTCAAATTGGCTGTTGTAAAAAAGCTTGACTGAGTAACCCCGAACTCAATTCAATGATTGCCAGCGCTAAAATCATGGGACGAATCATAAATCCAATGAGGCATTCCAAACGCTAGCCTAACAATGGTTTCCGCTGTCACAATTCCTCACTGTTAAACGCAGATGGTTCGCTGTTATTCACTTTCGTGTCCGGTCCTGTCCCCGCACAAATAAGAGAGCTTACTCATACATTTTACGCTATGAGCTTACTGAATGACTTCCTCCCGCCTAACCAATATTTCAGCTATGGAAACCAATCTTAACAATTAGCCATCAACGCAGAACATTTTAGTACACAAAAGAAAAGGGCGTACTAGCAAGCCCATCACCAACTAAAAAAATACCTGGTGGCAAGAGATGGCCGCCGCCTACCAATGGATTCAAAAGTGCACTGCCTTTCGAACCTCCAGTACAGTAATCACTAGAAGAAACACAACGCAACGCAAAATGTGGGAGAGCCACGCTTAGGCATGAATGGGCCGGCTCGACCGGAGTGATATCACTGCCTCACAGTAGACCGGCGTGAAGCAGCGCCTGCGCTGTGTTTCGCCGTGTGAGTGAGGTTACCAGTGGCCAATGGGGAGGAAAGGGAAAAGGTTGGGAAAACTTGTAACTCCACTGGTGTTGCGGGTGTCCATGCGGCGAAATTGCTTACCATCAGGTGATCCGTCTGCTCGTCTGCCACCTCTCATATAAAAAAAACAACGCAGGCGCTACTTCTCGCTAGTTTTTGTGTGGTCCTTGTATGAATGCGGTCGAGCCGGGCCATTTATGCCAAGCGTCGCCAAATTTAATCCATTCTTCAACACTACTGTTAGTGTGTCATACTGCTGTGTCAATATTGCATGCCGTTGTCGCCTGTAAATAAGTTTTAATTTAGATTGATTTATAATTTTTCTGGTGTTATTATTGTATCTTAAGTAAATAACACACTTAAAAATTTCCTCTCGCGTTCAGGCTGGACTCGAACCCACACCTTCCACAATCCGTGTGGGTTCAGTGGTCTAATTAGTAGAATATCCACCCGGATTATTCCGGGACTATTCTACCAATTAGACCACCTTCAGATTTAGCAGTCTCATCTTAACTGATGGTCAAGTATTTGTAATAATATTTCCACTGGATATAGTAAATATACCTACAATATTGATGAGACTATCGAGAGCTCATATCGAATCAAGCACAAATTTCATCGGCTTAGTAACGCGTTCAGTGGTCTAATTGATAGATCATCCACCCGGATTGTGGAAGGTGTTGGTCCAAGTCCCTCCTGAACGCGAGATGAAATTTTTAAGTGTGTTATTTACTTAAGAATAAATTGCAAAAGATTGCTATAAAAATATCAATTATTGTACCTTGTACTGATGTTAATCTTGTTGGTGAATCAGTCGTCATTTAGCTTTATAAAGTATAGATATATTTTTTACTGCCGCTGTTATGGCTGGCTACTAGCATGCGATCCAGTCTGTAAGTACTCTAACAGCCGGACACGAGACAATGCCGTCAAACACACGCCCTCAAATATCTCACTCTGTCTGATGACGGCCGTTATATGACGGCCATATTGATAACGAACCATGGTTCGTTGAAAGCGATAGGTTCACGTTTGGGTGGCTTCTATTGTGATGGAAGGTTTATAGCGTGTATTGTAATGGTGCTGGTTTTTCCACAAAAGTTGAATAGAAAAATGTGGACAAAATATGTTTCACCATTTGATGTGATGGAAGAGTGGTATTCAAAACATTATTTATACTTACTACATTATTAATATTTTTTCTTTTATTTATTTATTTGGAAACTCAACAGCTTCAAATACAATTTACATGCTTAAGTAAGTTAAATTAGAAAGAAAAAAATATTATTTTGGACATCACAACACTATATACGAGTACAGCATCAGTTACAAAAAAACAAAAAAATATATATATATACAGAAAAATAAAAAACAAAGCAAAGGAAAAACAAAATAATAAGGGTACAAGTAACCAGCCAGTGCATTTATATTGTGTGTTGTTAATTAATTATAATACACTAGCCAGTTACAGAATTCCACCGCTTATACTAAATCAGTAAAAAAGTTCTAAATTGTGTAATCTTTTGTTCTTTATTTATTTTGCTATGAGTATTGATTCATTTTAATTAATATGGTTCTAAATGCCTGTGACACAAGATTTGTCTCAGTACAGGTATTAATTAATCTTACTCTTTATAAGTATGACCATATGTTTAATTATTTCCAATATGATTAGTAAATTTATTTTATTTATTTAATTCTAGGTAATAATAAAAAATGTAATAATAGAGAAAAAGATAAATGAGATTAATTATTTGTACACTATCGCGTGAAATAATGTGCAACATAAAAAAAAAAATTGAAAATTTAAAAAACCCCCGACGGCGGCCATCTTTGCTTTGAAATTTGTCACAATAAATATATTCTGCTACTCAAGCCCTTTAATATAATACCTATATTGTGGGAGTTGTATTAAAACATATCTTCGTGACGGTGGCTATCTTGGATCGATTTTTATCCAACATAGCTGAGATCACTCCCCTCTTATTCATCTTTAAAAAAAAACGAAGAAAATCAAAATCGGTTCATTCGTTCGGGAGCTATGATGCCATAGACAGACACACAGACACGTACAAGCTTATAATACCGCGTCGTAATTGCGTCGGGGGTTAATAAGCATTACAGTATCCAATATGCGTATTTAAGACATATAGGTTTATAATTCCCAGGACAAGTTATATAATTACCTGTTAGGGTCCTAACTAAGGAACTGAAATAAAAGGTGGACTGTAGATTTAAATAGGTTTATTGCTGGCAAAAAAGGGGAGACGCGCCTATTGCCTAGCCTGTTGGATCGCGGAGTGTGGTCGGCCAGCGCTGGGTGACTCCCCTCGCCCGCTCACCCCTCCGCTGGTGACGTCAGGCCGGCCGCAGCCGTGCACGCAGTCGACGCGTGGACATTACCAATGTTGTAAACAGCCACACATTAGGTCAACACGATCTGTCAAATTTTCTCAATCGGCTTTGATATGGAACCGAAAGTGTCACACATTAAGGTGGTATTCGACTGAAGAAATCTGACAGTGAGGACACAGCCACAGACACATCACACAGTAAAGGTCATAGTTAGATAGGAAACTAGATTCAAGGAAAGTATTCGCATACTTTCAGATCCATTGTTATTATTTGTAGTTGCAATATCCAATTATCTATATTTAATCAAACATATGTAAGTAGTTTATAATATTTTATGCAGATATGTATTAGTATATTTATATTTTATTTATGTATTAATATTTAAACTTTGTATGTAAGTATATAAATATTAATATTGCACTGCCCTACACCTTCATCAAGTGTTCTTTACCCAAAGGTTGCCTGGAAGAGATTGCTCATAGTAATAAGGCCGCCTTCGTTGTACATATCCTGTAATACCTAGTATTAAGTTTTCTTACTATACTTTGAGTGCAATAAAAGTTCCGGCTCGACTGAAGTGATACCACAGCGTGAAGCAGCACTGTGCTCCGTTTCGCTGTGTGAGTAAGGGTACCGGAGGCCCGATCCGGGGCAAAGAGGGGCTTAAGGGTTGGCAGCGCACTTGTGACTCCACTGGTGTCGCGGGTGTCCAGGGGCGGCGGCATTCGCTTACCATCAGGTGATCTCACATATCACATAAAAAGACTACAAACATCCAGACCCAAAGCCAAATCTGTTTCATCAACAAACATTCGTTTGTTTAGAGAATCCAACCCACGAGCCCTCAACCGGTGCTCAACTTTGTTTGCAAGAAACCGTTTCGCAGAAATTCTGCATAAACTACTTATCGAGTATCTTATTCATTGAACATCTTTGAATAGTAAATACCCAAATTTAGTTGTAAACTTTTAAGGGCGCTTTTCCAACCCCGACACTCGTATCTCTTGAGAACATTTTCAATAACCCAAATTCCGGTCCGTGAAATTTGTTGTCAACTTCGAGGTTTGTCAAACATGTTAAGGTGACGGGTAGGGCACACTAGCGACGCCAATCAATTTTAATTTTTAGCTACTAATCTGGATCCATATTAAACAATTTCGAGGTTACAACCTCTCGGCAAACATTTATACTATTTATTAAATAACCATGCACAAAGGTTGGGTCCGTTTTTGTACGCGAAAAATTTTGATTCACGCCAAAAGCGGCCACTTTTGGCGGTAATCCAAAATTCGAGTGCAAAAGCAGACCAAACAGTTAACTATAATTATTAAATAAATAGTATAAATGTTTGCCGAGAGGTTGTAATCCCGAAACTGTTTAAATAGATTTGGTTTAGTAGCTAAAAATTAAAATTGGCGTTACTAGTGTGCCCCACCCGTCACCTTGAGTTATTTAATACGAATCCAGTTCTAAGGGCGATTTTATCTCTTAGTTTACAGATCTTCAAAGCAGGTAATAAAATGACCAGCTGCATTTATTTCGATTTGGATTTGTTTTCCCAAAGGTATAGTTGGAAAAAACGGCATAAAAATTATAAACGTTGAAACGTTGTGCTTTTTTAGTTTGCTTAAAAAGGCGCGCTTTTGTGCTCATACGCTTTTTTTTGTCCCGTTTAAAATTCATTGAATTGAAGTGCTTGCCGCGTTGTGTTGTCAATAACAAACTAACTAGGCGAAAATGTATTTTTTAAACGAAACGAAATGTCATTATAATAATATAGTATCAAAAAAAAATCTGCAAAAAAAACCGCCTTCAAAAACCACGAACTAAAAAGTGTAGAATAACATTTTTAACACTTTATACACCTCAAATAACATTTTATAACAGTAAACTCGAGAAAAGGTGTTACCGAAGTCGGCGCCCAATGCTATCTTGTAATTTAATACACCATTCAATTTTTCAACAGGGATTAGGCGCCGACTTCGGTAAAACCCTTTCTCAAGTGTACTGTTATAAAATGTTATTTGAGGTGTATATAGTGTTAAAAATGTTATTTTACACTTTTTAGTTCGTGGTTTTTGAAGGCGGTATTTTTTTGCAGAAAAAAATGGTTTTTCAAGTCTTTTAGTGTCTCATTTTTGGCAGCTCTTCCACCCTCGACAAATAACTAGAAAACTAAGTGAGTAACAGTATTGAACAAGATATTTATTTATTTATTGAATGAAATTGAATGAGTTATCCTTTAACTCCTTACCTTTGAGGAGTTGACCTTCCATCATCAGCAGAGCCACAAAATTAATACAGTCAGGCGACAAATACTGGTGCAGTTTTGAAAAAAGATACAAAAACATTACGTGTCCCTATAAAATTTGAGAGTTCCCCTCATTTTTCCAGGATCCCATCATCAGATCCTGGTATTCTGGTAATGGTACCAATCAAGGGTTATTTACTTTCCAACTAAAAAAGAATCAACTAAATTGGATAATAAATGGCAAAGTTATCGGCGAATAAACATAAAATATAAATATATATATACATGTCGAATTGAGAACCTCCTTTTTGTATGTACGTGCAGCCACACATTAAAATACCTACTTTAAATTCTATATTTTGAGAGTCAATCGACTCTCATCTTACTGTCAAACATATTAGGTTGAATATCAATGGAGCAAATTTAATAAGTTGTGGTAACCTGATCTGTAGCTCTCTTAACTTTTTATATATTTACTTATTTCCAATTCAATGAACTTGCTTTCGTACTTTCACTGCCTTAGGACTGTCTGGAATCAATAACTTGTATTAATTTATACATAAAAAGTAAAAAGCAGGTATTTGCTTAAATTAAAAGCGTGCATTTGCGCTTATTAAAATAAGCACGCTTAAAAAAGCGCTTTTTGTTTAAACAGTCCACCTCTACCCAAACGAAGGGAATGGTAATATTTGTTGCAGAAGACCTAACCTTCCGTCTCCCCAAACGACTTTACAAACTTGACTATTTAATTGTTAACAATATTGTCAATATAAACAACTAGCAGCCCACCCTCACTTTGTTTCGGAACAGTAGTTACAATTTTTACCAATAGATGGCGCTAGGTGTCGATTACATCGCGCAAGCTTTTCGTTTTTAGATAGTATAGATAGCATTTACCGCTTTATAAATAGTATAGACATTTTAGGTCTGGCAAACTAGAAGAAAAATCGATCTTTTAATATTGGATTTTTAAATTGACACAAACATCTAATTTGTATGACATGGTTATGAGAACGATTGAGTATGCAATCCAAAGCACGGTATCTTTTAGTCCTTATTCATAAATATTTGTTTAAACCTTTGTTAACTAACACGGTGTTATAAACCAGTTTTCATTATTTGTCCAACCAGTTGTCAAATCAACTCTGTTACCCCGTTTTAGCTAACAAAGGTTTAAAGCCCTCAGTGATTATTTTACCATGTGAAAAGAGAGACAAGCGAGTACATTAATCACCTGATGGAAAACAATCAGATGATTTGCCTATCTATCTGTCTATAAGTGAAAACACATCCTTGTTAATTATTTCTCATGTACTGATATAATCATAATATTGTAAGTAGAGTATATAATGTATGTGATAGGTTTTTATATGATTTTCTTATCTTCCTATTTCGGTAACATTAGCGTCGTAATTACTAGAAGAAATCCTAATAAACAACAGCATGGAGGAAATAATAAAATGATATACTTAGCTAACATATTAATGTTATATTTGCGTGCGATCATTGATAATAAACAAGTTATACGCTACATATTAAATAAATAAGGATAATGTATAATTTAAGTATGTCAGCTAACGTAGTGATAAGAATTTTACTAAAAAGATTGTATGGATTTTTATCTGAAATAAATTATTATTATTATTATAAGTAAACAAAAACTTGAAAAAACTACAAAACGTAAAAACTATACGACCTGCAAACCTTCAAGAACAGAGGGTATTCCTTTTTGAAAGGTCGGCAGCGCATTTTTGACTCCTCTGGTGTTTTAGGTGCCGTCCATGGGCGGCGGTAATCGCTTACCATCAGGTGATCCGTCTGCTTGTCTGCCCTCTATCTTATAAAAAATAAAATAAGTAAAAACCTCCTTTCTATGGTTGGTCTGCTTGAATTTTAAGGCGATTGATTGATATTGATTGTGGCGAATAGGAGATAGAGATTTTTTTTAAAAGTGAGTAACAAATACTTTAAGTATAGTATTAAAAAAATTTTGGGACAAACTTATGTAATAATTACTTACTACAAGTAACAATAATTGTTAAGTGACTACTTTTTTATTAGACTAACAGCAAAGATATCGAGATCGTCATTGTTCCAAGCGAGTTTGTTGTAGAAGGGAAACAGTTTAGGATTACGGGTTCTGTAAAGAGTAGGCATTAAAATTTAAGGCAGATAGGAGTGTTGGGGAATCTATTAGGGAATTAAAAATTTTGTGGAGATATATTCAGTCAGTGTGCATACGTATAGTTCCCAGAGTAGGGAAATTGAATCATTTTAGTCTTTCACTGTATGTGTTAAATTTTCAGTGGTTGCCTTGTTTGAAAGAGAGAATTCTCAGCATTATTTTCTGGATAGATTCTATGCGATTACAATAATATATACACCCTGTGCGGATAAAGAATGGGATCAGAAATGCGGGCGCATCTATTCACTTCTCGCTCGCACACTATTTGCGTCTATACTCACACTCGTGGGGTGCGAGTATAGACGCAAATAGTGTGCGAGCGAGAAGTGAATAGTTGCGCCGCCTTTCTGATACCATTCTTTATCCGCACGTGTTGTAAAAATGTGCAAACAGAAGGACATTTTTCTTCACAAGTGTTACCTTAGATACCTTTATCTGCTTTAAGAAAACATTGTTATAAGTCATATAAGCTTCTTCAATAAACAACATTCCATTTTACAAGAATTTCTCTTATGTCAAAGACACGGTCGTAATATCCTAATAAAATAAAACGATTGTTTAGTTTTTAATTAGGAGCTGGCGGTTGTCTCTTAGATTCACAAAGGACGCGTCAAAATCGGATTCCAGGCAAAATAAATTAGAAATCCCTGCCTCTGTTCTTTATATTGGACGACTTTTTTAGCCTGAAACATAAGTCATTCTAGTTCTAGCAAAATGTCAAAAAAAAGTACTAATATGTAAGATTAGCACCAAACGTTTGTAATAGATTAAAATTATTTGCAATAAATATTGATTGATTGATTTATTTATTTACGAATGAGGAAGTTTTAGAAATGGTAGAGGAGAAGCGGTCTTTGCTCGAAACTATAGATATCATGACAGGAAATATGATGGGGTACCTGGTTCGACATGACATATGCATCAAAATAATAATGGAAGGAAAGAGAGGAAGAGGAAGACCAAGAAGAAATTACCTTTAACAACTTAAGGAAAAAGCAAATGTCACGTGGTTACAAGGAATTAAAGGTACTATCAGAGTCGAGAAAGGAATGGAGAATACTCCACCGACAAGAGCCTCGCTTTTAAATTAGAGAAGGAGAGATTGATTTATCGAAACCAGTAATTCCAAAGGAATAATAATAATGTTCTCTAAACCGATATTTCAGTTATGGTGGCCAATATCAGCGATCAGATATCGGAGGACATATCATAGTGCACAAGTGTTTGCTCAGACACAAGTGCACTCTATATTCCCTTACCCTCACATTTTGATGGGATACCAGCTGTGACACGACCAAAGAGGGGTCAGGCGCAGGACCAACATCCTGCGCTTAACATGCTTCTCGAGGCACCGGGGTATTAGATCGCCATTTTCCAGACTTTGGGCTTACTTACTTACTTACTACGCTGGCTCAGCGACCCGAAGTAGGGTTTTGGCCTCCGACACGAGAATTCGCCATTCTGTTCTGTTCCCAGCCACCTGTCGCCTATCCGACTTTTGTACGTTGGTCTGGACTGGTCTATCCAGCGATCTCTAGGACGCTTGACTTGGCGCTATGGAAGGTTAGGAAAAACGCCGAAAATTAAGAGCTCGTAGCCGAACGAAACATAATGGGCAAGACCAAATAATGCTGCAGACTGTGCTGGTGCTTTGAGAGAAGTGGAGTCGGATCGAGTTGTGAAGAGAGCGTAGCAAACTTAGGGCAGACACCGAGAATTTCTTAACAGAAAAACTCAGGTACAAATTTTTGCTCGACCCCGGGATGGAATCCGGGATCCTAAGTGCAGTCATTACTTAAAAGTGTGACGTACTGACCACACACCAAAATGATCAGAAATGGTATGGTTAGAAACTACTTCCTAGCCATACCATTTCTGATCACCCTGGGGCAGATCTATACCTATCCCAGGCTTTGAAGGGATAACTTTAGACGCAACCACAGAGGCACGTTGGACCGCGCTGCGACAGCCCTGCCAAGCCCAACTAAAGTAAGTCAAATGCTGGATTGCCGTAGCGTCGACACTATATCAAGCCACAGCATTTTTATGTGATCGGTGGCGAGCAGACGGATCACCTGTTAGTAAGTGATTGCCGTGTGGTCCCCGGCAGAGTAGAATAGGCCACTCTCACTCTTACCGAGGTGTCGCAAAAAGCGACTAAGGTAAAGCTGCTGGCATGATCATCAGCACCCAGAGAAGGAAAACACTGCATTTATATCAAAACCCTCGCCAACCCGTCTGCCAAGCGTGGTGTGTATGGCAATTACCCCTCATGTGATTGAGGAAGGCTCGTGCCCCAGCAGTGGGGATTTAAATGGGCTGATGATGAAGTGATTGCCACAGCCCAGGACACCCGTGACGCCAGTTGAGACCTGATCTGCGTGTAATAAAACTGTTCTGTAGTAAAGAAAAAAAGTTTCACGTTACAGAGCAATATTTCCGCTATCTTAGCATCTTCAATCTAATTTGATGTTTAACAATCCGAAGGCGTTTAAAACGGCTTTATAAAAGCTTGATCGTGTATTATAAAGGCGCCTGTTGAATTTAATTCTCTCTGGATTCGCCGGCCGAAGTTGACAACAATCATTGGAAATCTCAAACCTCCATAAATAATAAAGCACTCAGATATTCTTAAATCTCCGTTGAAATCACTGGAATTAATTGAATTTCCATCAAATTGAGTTTCAGCGTAGGAGGTGAAGTTTGTTCTTATAATGTCTGTACTACCTTCTTTCGTTTACCATTATCACCCATCTGCTCGTCTGCCACCTGTTACTTCATCATCGTCAGCCCATTTAAGTCCCCACTGCTGGGGCACGGGCCTCCCTCAATCACATGAGGGGTAATTGCCATACTCACCGCGCTTGGCAGACGGGTTGGCGAGGACCTGTTACTTAAAAATCAAAAACATTTGATACCTAAACCAACCTTAAATAATTCGCAAGACAACAATTAAGACATTAACTAAGCAGCCCTCAAGAGAAGAGCGTACTCCTTTTTGAAAAGGCCGGCAACACATTAGCAATCTCTTTGATTTCGCGGATGTTTATGGGCGGCTTTGATTACGTTCCATCAGGTGACTTGCTTGCTCGTTTGTCGCATAAAAAAACATCTTTAATTTTATGAAGTGTAAAAAATAGGGTTATCAACAATAATCTATTATATTCTTGTTGAGAAATAATGCTCTCCACAGAAATAAAAATAAATACATACATGTCGAATTGAGAACCTCCTCCTTTTTTTTAATAGAAAGCAAGCGTATTGCTTCTTTTTAGAAATGAAAAATTGATTTGATTCTTACAATTTTTACAAAACATTTTTGTTCGTTCAACAAAATCGAAATAGTTGAAGAACTATGAATGAAATCCTGTATAATAATTCTTTTAATTAAAAACATTTATTTTGAAAGTGTAAGACATTTTGTAAGTTTGTTAAAACGATGACAGTCGTTTCATTGTAATTAAAAGACTTCCTAGATCCATGATCATGGCCAAAGCATGCCCCGGGTTGCATTGAATGCAACGGATTTCGATTCAACGGGGAAGGAACATGTTCAGATGATTATTTTCTAACAGAAGAGAATAGGCCTCCCCTTTGCTTTTTAACAGTGTTTGAAAATATTTTTAACTATCCTCATCCTCAACATAGCGTGTAATTTCCACTTGCGTCCAAAACTGTCAAATTAGAGCCCGGGGTACGCTTGGACCATGATTCAGGATTCGAGAAATCTGCTAATTACAATGAAGCGACCCCCGAATTCAAAGCCGAGCTTATCCATTAATTTACCATCTAATATTCGAAAATATTTTTAATTCTATTGAACTTAAATAACAAGATAAATCACATTATTTTTTGAACACCTCCTTTATTCTTACGTTTACACAGAACATTTCATTCAGATAACACAGAGCCGGCAGAGGTTACAATAATAGACCCGTATTATTATAATTACAAACATTAATCAAATGATAAAGCCTTCTGACTAGAATCTCAGACGCTCACTTCATGTTGAAGCTAAACGATGCTGCTGCGGTTTTTCTGTAATAAAATAATATTTTTTATTTTTTTACTTAAAACTGTATTGCACAAAACGATACAATATGCGAACTTATAGGCAGAATGCCTTTTCAACCTTTGGGTCATGCAGAAAGGACAGTGGTGAAGCGAAAGGAGAACTTATGTAATTATTGCAATTTACAAAAAAAATGGTAATACAAACTTTAATTTTATTCTAATACAAGTAATTTTCTCCAGACTATTCAGCTATGATCGCCAATTTTAAGGATCAGCCACGTACGCAAACACAAGTGGACTAGATTAGGGTAAGGGAATACTCCCTTACCCACATATTTCGATGGGTCATCAAAGTGACACGACCGAATAGGGATCAGGAGCACGATCGTGCTTTTCGAGGCACAAGACAAATCAAAAATAAAGTTTAAAAACTAAAACCCGACTACCAAAAAAACACGATCTAAAAAGTACAAAACTTGTCTGTGCTGAAATGATTATGCCGTATCGCCGTGGTCGTATGCCACCTACTGTAGCAAAACAGATTCATTATAATAATAAAATAAAATCAATGTGGCATACGACCACGGCGATACGGCATAATCATTTCAGCAGAGACAATTTTCTTGTTTTGTACTTTTTAGATCGTGTTTTTTTGGTAGTCGGGTTTTAGTTTTAAACTTTATTTTTATTTAAAATATTTTTAGCTATGTAAATATAATTACACATTGTGGAAGATTGATTGTGAAAGAGCTTTTTAGCACATACAAATGTGCTAAAAAGCTCTTTCATTTAATACCCCACACGGTACCGTCAAGCAAAATTTTTTTTTTAGTTCCTTACTCTAAGTCCCCTAGAGGGCGCTGTAATAAATTTAACGCGACGTCATGTTGCCTATAAACAAAAGACAACCAAGACGCTTCTAACCACACCTCATTTGTGCAAATATGATAACTAGTTTAGAAGTTACGTGGAAAGAGATGAACATACTTACATAGCCTGTTAAAATCATAACCCTCCTTTTGCTTTGCCGTAGTCGGGTAAAAATAACGTTCTTGCAACAAGATTTTAGCTACTGTGCCTGATTTCAATGATCACTTGATCAGCCATAAATGCAAGATATACTATAAATAATAATAATTAATTCATTAATATTTCACAACATCACATACATTGATCTGACTGCAAGATATGTAGCTCAAGCACCTGTGTTACGGATATCAGAATCAATAGTGGGATTTCAGATATATACTTATAATATTTTTTTGTTTTTTTTTTTTTTTTTTTTTTTTTTTTTTTTTTTTTTTTTTTTTTTTTTTTTTTTTTTTGGTGACCCAGGAGAAATGCGTTACGCATACCCATCCGTCTGTAAACGGATGGGTTATGTCGGACTCCCCCCCGCAGAAGGCGGGGGTATACCGACTAAAACTCCTGGGGCTCTCCCTCATCGTCCATAATGGGAGAGGTTGTGGGGTGAGGTACGAAACCTGGCACCACGACCTCTCCCGGACGGAAGCCCGCCTACACGGCGGGCACGGCGCTTCCTCCCCCGAGGTCGGGGGAGGGAGTGGGGACAGCCGGGAGAGCTGTGCCGTCCCCACCAGGCGTAGGAGGAGGTCCGTGCAATGCCGGTGGCGGGGTTACAGCCCCACGCACCAGCGGACCTGCTCCTCGCAGGGGAAGGAGACGCAAGTATTCGCGTCGTCTCCTCCCTCTACGTGCCTTGCGAAGCGCGGGGGCGAGAGGATCCGCCTCTCGCTCGCGCTCCGCCGCCTCCTTCGCTGCCATCACGTGCTCGCAAAAGGCAGCGAAAGCCTTCCAGGCCTCGTCACTCACTAGTATAGCTCTCGCTATACTAGCCAGTGAGAGGTCCTGGCCGACCTTCGCCACCAATGCATCACGTTGCGGTGCCCACGGCGCACATACCGCTAGGGTATGTTGCGCCGTGTCCACCGCATCGCCGCACGCGTGGCACGAAGGTGTCTCCTCCCGACGGATCTTATGCAGGTAATAACCGAAGCAACCGTGCCCGGTCATTACCTGCGCCATCCGGAAGGAGACGACACCGTGGGCACGCTCAAGCCACCGGTCCATGACCGGGGCGAGCGCGTCGAGGGTTCTGCGGCCGTAACGGGTGAGGACGAGGTGCTCCGACCATCGCCTCAGGAGGACCTGTCGGGCCTCCTTCCGTACGGCCTCCCGCTCGACGGGGCAAAAGGACTCCCCTTTTGCCCTTTTCTCCGCCGCGAAATCATACACGGCGGAGAGCACCACGGCGTCTGACTCCCATGGAGGGGTCTCAGCGAGCAAACAGGCCACGTCGAAGCTTACCGTGCAGTAAGTTCGAGCGACCCGTTGCGCTACCACCCGCTGAGGCCCCCGCAAGAAGGGAAGATTTTCCCCTCTTGCTAGGGAGTCGGACCAGACTGGAGCCCCGTAGAGCGCCATACTTCGCAGGATGCCGGCATAGAGTCGCCGGCACCTGGAGCCTGGTCCCCCCAGGTTGGGCAGCAGCCACGAAAGCGTGTCTGCTGCCTTGAGGAGCCGCGGTGACATCCTGCTAAAATGCAGGCCAAAATGCCACCGCGGATCCAGGGTGAGGCCGAGATAGCGCATCTCGGCCCTCACCTCCACCTGGGCCCCTCCGACAGTAATGTGTCTGCCGGAGTGGAACCTCTCTCGAGAAGACCGAGGGAAATAGATCACCTCGGTCTTCTCCAACGACACCTCCAGTCCGAGGCGCCGCACTCTTCCTACGACCAGGTCCGCGGCGCGCGACGCTCTTGCAGCAGCGCCGCGCTTGCCGTCGAATTCCTTCCCCCGGGCAGTGATAAGCGTGTCATCTGCATAGCAGATGACTAACCTGCCCCGGGGGAGGGTGCCGCGTAGGACCCAGTCGTAGCCGATGTTCCATAGCAGGGGTCCGAGAACTGACCCCTGCGGAACACCGGTCTCCACCGTGCGGCGCCTGAGGGTGCCGTCTCTGTCAATATATACAACTTCTCTTTCCTCTAGGTAGTCCTCTATTAGGACTACCAGATAGGAGGGCACTCCGAAAAAATGGAGTGCCTCCATTATAGCGGCATGGGGGAGGGTGTTGAAGGCGTTCTTGATGTCAAGAGACACCGCCATCACACCCTCCCCTTCTTGTGCCGCCAACTCCGTCTCGGTTTTAAGACGTTTCAGGGCGTCAACCGTTGACCGGCCCGCCCTGAAACCGTACTGGGCCCCTGATAAATCGGGCCCAGTACCCTCAAGGTGCGCGACGAGGCGGGAAGCAATGATTCTCTCGAAGAGCTTCCCCACCTCGTCGAGGAGGACAATCGGCCTATAGGCCGACGGGGAGTCCGCCGGCCTGCCCTCCTTATGAAGCAGGACCAAGAGGCCCTGCTTCCACACCTTGGGGAACCTCCCGACCGTTAGGCAACGGTCGAAGAGGTCCCGCACTCGGCCCTCCATCTCACTTAGAGAGAGGGCCACGATTCTTGCCGGGATCCCGTCCGGGCCTGGGGCGGTCTTCTTCGCGCGGAGCCGGAGCTCCGCCGCGCCAAATTCCTCCGTGGTGATTCTTGGTGCAACATTTACCACGGAGGCCGCCCCTATCGGCGGAGGCATCCTGGGAGGGATGTATTCGGTGCGGACTGGGAAGAGCGTCCGCACCACCCTCTCCAGGAGCTCGGGCTGGAGGGTCTCAGTGACCGGGGGGCCGATGGGGCGCAGTTTATTGCGCGCCGCCTTATACGGCCGCCCCCATGGATCCCGATCGAGGCCCTCCAGTAGCTCCGCCCTGGCGGCGTCTTTGGCCCTGCCAATGGCGTGTTTCAGGGCCCCGCGCGCCTCTCTGAAGACCTCGTAGAGGCGGTCTTCATTCGCGGGGTCCCTGTGCCGACGCCGCCTTGCCCTCTGCAAGGCCCTCCTGGCCCTCCGGCAGGTGGCCGACAGAGCCTCGATTTCTGCCGACCACCAATATACCGCGTGGCGTGGGCCCGGGCGGCGTGACCGAGGCATGCTGGCATCGCATACCTCGGTCAGGGACCTGCGGAGGGTTTCCGCCGTCAGGTCCACATCTTCATCATCCAGGAACTGGGAAAAACCAGTCCTGGACGAACGCCGCCTCCTTGGCCTTCTCCTTGTCCAGCCTCGTCAGAGCCCAGCGCGGGAAAGGAGAAGGCCTGTTCGCCTGGCTCCTCGACCCCGGTGCGCCCCCGACCGTGTACCGAATGTACCTGTGGTCGGAGAGCGACTCCGTGTCATTGACCCTCCAATCAGTGGTGCGTACGGCTACGGCTGGGGTGGCGAAAGTAACATCCACCACCGATCCGCCGTTGTGCCGCACGCACGTGTGGGTCGAACCAGAGTTCAAGAGGGTGAGGCCATTCGCCACCGCCCACCCCTGAAGAGCTCGACCCCTCTGGTCGGTAGCCGGGTTCCCCCATGCGACAGATTTCGCATTGAGGTCCCCGGCGAGGAGGACAGGGCGCGGCGCCAAGCGGCCCAAAGCCGCGCCCAGGGTGTGAAGATACCCCTCGAAATCGGCGAAAGACCGCGATGGAGAGAAATAAGTTGCCACCACAGCCAAGTCGTCCCAGCCGGCGACTACAAAACCTGACCCCCTCTCCACGAATGAGAGGGGGGGAAAAGGTGAAGAGGGCCGCCGAAAAATGGCGGCCACGCCATCGGTGTCGCCGACCCAACTATCGGGAATGTAGTAGGGCTCGGCGACTACCGCCAAATCTATCTGCCACTCAGCCAGACGCTGATAAAACAGGTCTTGGGCCGAGCGGCAGTTATTCAGGTTCACCTGGAGGAGGGTGCGTTGTCCGGCTTCTGCCATTATTCGGACATTGCACCCTCCTCCTCAACCTGCGCTACTGGGGGAGCCCCAGAGGCGGCCGCGGCAGCCGGTTTCTCAGCCGGCGGCTGCTTTCCTTTCTTAGGGGGAGGACGACAGCTCCTCCCCCTCATAATGTGCTCCGCTGGCCGGCCTGAAGCGGCACAAACAGCACAGCGAGGGGACTTTTCCTTGCAGTCCCTAGACTGGTGCCCCTCGCGTCCGCAGCGGTAGCATAAATTGCTGCGGACGACCTCCGAGGGGCATAGGGCCGCGGTGTGTCCAGTGCATAGACACTTAAGGCACCGGAGGGGTTCGTCCTCCAGTGCCTTTACACTGGCAGAGCTCCAGCCGACCAGGAGCCGGCCAGCCCTGAGAACTGCCTTTGCGGCAGTGGTGGGGAGCTTGACCCGTACTTGGCCCAAGCCCCATCGGCCGCGGCGAACCTCACCGGCTCTGACAGACGACGGCTCGCAGCCGCCGACCTCCGCCACCCTCTCTATGACGTCCTCCTTGGTAACAGAGTCGTCGAGCTCTGTCACTAGGAGGGTGGCGCACTTCACAGGGCGGCTCACATGTGCCGAGCCTGCCACCGCCTCGCGGATCTTCGCCGGGCTCTCGTCTGCTGCTGGGCCGCTTGTGGCCCCGGGGAGCTCAAATTTGCGAGCTCCCGTCATCGTATGCCTGCATCGGAGGGGCAGGCCTAGGGATTTGGCGTCCCCGATAGCCTGCCGGGCCTTAATGAGGAGAGACGAATATGTCTCTCCTTTCTTCTCCGCCTCGGCCGTCAGGGTAATGACGACGGCCGAGGATTTGGGTGTCACCAAAGCGCGTGCCACGTTTTGGGCAAGGGAAGAAGAGGCTACATTCTTCTTCTTCTTTTTCTTAGTCCTCTTCCCGCCGGTCAGCCCAACCTGACCGGAAGGTGGGGACGTTTTGGAGGCGGCAGCAGCGGATGTTGTCGCATTTTTGGCCCTCTTATTCTTGGCCTTCCGCTCCACCATTTTCCACCCTTCATTGGCGGGCGTAGTCGCCGGCAGAAGAGTGTCCTCTGCCCATGAGGTGGAAGCCACCGGCTCCACGACCGGCGGGCGGGTGGGTTGAGAGGCCGGAGCCTGCACTGGAGTGCCAGATGCTGCAACAGAGGCAAAGCTCTTGGAGCGAGTGACGGGACCATGAGTTGATGTACCCGCGACCTTTGCCGAAGTCTTCCCCTTGCCTTTCCCCTTGATAGATGGAGGGGGGGGAGGAGGTGGGGGCGCGTTAGTCTTCAAGGGGGGAGGTGCGTCCCGCTTTTTATCCGCCGCGAGAGCGGGACGAAGTTTCGGCTCCGGGAGAAGCCGACCCTCTAACCCTGCGAGGCAAGCGCGTATAAAGTTACGCTGTTGCGCACGCTCCTCGAGCAGGGTATCCCGCAGCCTATCTTCGATCATGGAGACCACACGCATCTCCATGGTCGCCTCGTCATCCTTTGACGCTGCCGATTTTGGGGCCGCCTGCCGAGCAGAACGGCGGGGCGCGGTCTCTGGAGGGCCTGCCAATAAAGGAGTGGCGGTCGAGGGGGCCCGTCCCTCTCTGAGCGCTTGGAGTTCGCTCCTGACCGCCTTCAGCTCGGCGGACAGTCGCGTCACCGTCGCCTGAAGTGCGGCCGTCTCCTGTGTGGCCGAACGCTTCGCCATCTCGGCCGTAATTGCCAGGAGCGAACAGGTCCTATCCTTTAGGGCCTTCTGTAGTGTACCCTTCAGGTTCTGTGACTTGGCGGCTACTCCCAAGATTTGGGAGGCGTCCTCACTGGCGGACTGCTCTAGGTCCGCCACCGACATGTCTCCGTAGTTGAGAACAGGAGCTACGCCGTAGCCGTATTGTGCACGGCACTCCTGCGTCTTGCGCTCCTGTTCTTGCAGGTCAGCCTCATACTGAGCCTTGACTTGCAGCTTCAAGGCCTCTGCTGCAGCCAACCTTGATTTTGCCAGGGCAATGTACTGGCCAGAGGTAGCCGGCCTGCCCGGGCCTGCATGCTTCTTGCGCGCTGACCTCTTGCTTCGGTCCGAGCCAGAGTCCTCTGACTTGGACTGGTCAGATTGCGCCGCGCGTTTGGTAGGCCGAGTCTTCATGTAGCGCTCCCTAGTTGTAGAGGACGCGTCACTCATCATGGAGTCGGTGTCTGACCCCTTCAGAGTCTCTGTCTCAGAGTCAGAGACCTCTACTCCTAAAACATCCGCGCGGAAGAACAAACTCCCGCCCTGAGTTTCTTTGCCCGCTGGACCAGCAGGTGTCGCCAATTTCTGCCTTTGGCCCTTGGAGGGCACCGCCTTTTGTAAGATGGCACTGCAGGGTGTCACTTTCATTTTGGGATCATCCGGAGTGCAATGGATGATCTCATCCTTTTTTGATAAGCCAATTTCGTTCGTGGTGGCGCCGACCTTCGGGGCTGCCGTCTCCACGTCCAGTTCGACAGATGCCAAATCGCTTGAGGTTAAATTGAAGTCCATGTTGGAGTTCGCCAGGTCGTCATTTAAAAGAGATAAGGGTTTTTGTTTTGGTTTTAAATTTTTGGATTCCATAAGATTCCCACGAGTTCAACGGAAAAAGAGGACCACCGGGACAGAGCCGAGTATCCCGGCTACCCTACTTACACCGGGGGGGGCTGGTGTTCCCCCCGGGATGGCCGCTAACAGGCTGGGCCAACTCCCCAGCCACCCGAAGGCGACCGACGCCGCGCGAGGCCCCGAACGGGGCGCCCCAACGCCGGTCCTTTAAGGTTTTTTAACGTGGTTGTCTCCACCGGGCCGGCCAATTAAGGCAAGCCCGCTCCCACGCCAGAGAGGTCCTCTCGGACCCCCCAGCGCTGGCGAGTTAACCCTCCCCGGCAGGCACGCCGACCCGCCGGTTTGGGGTGATTTATTATAGAGGTTTTCTTCCTCGCAGTCCACTCTCAGTAAGTGGACCCCCGGCCCCCTCTCAGTGAGGAGGTTACGGTGTGCCGCTTTTGGTCCGCGCCGGCCGAAGCCGGTACCTCCCATATCTGGAAGGCGTTCCCCTATCCGCCACCGGGGGACGCGTCCGATAGCTGAGCGGAATCGGCCGACTCGAGGTGCAATGAGCCGACCAACAGCCACGGAATACTTATAATACTTTTCTTAACTAACATTAACCATGCATGACTGCCTAAACTTAAGATTGTTATTGTAATTTAATTTAGTTTCATTTTATCGCGGAGCAAATTTCAAAAATAATTTGTAACACTTAAAAACGAGCGCAAAAAAGGCCCGGAACCAGTGTCCGTGGAATTTCATTAGAATTATAAAAAAAACTTTTCTTTTCTGATAACATACTTATAATAGAAACACAATGCATGTAGCACATAAATGTGTCTACTGTGCGGGAATCGAACTCGCAACCCTTGCACCAGAGACAGCGTTCACTACCACTGTTCTAAACGAGTCGTCAAATTGTGCATAAGTGTGTGTTCAGTCACAATGCTCACAGTAGTCAATATGGGTACAGGTTTACCTATTACACCAGTGGAGTCACAAGTGCAAAGCTAACCTTAACTCCCCTTCTCCTCGGGTTGGACTTTCGGTACCGTTATTCAATCTTTTTTTTAAAGTTATAGGTTGCAGACGAGGAGACGGATCGCCTGAAGGTAAGCGATTGCCGCCACCCTTAGACACACATGACAGCAGTGGAGTCACAAGTGCGCTGCCAACCTTTAAACCCCCCTTTACCAGCCCATCCATGCCAAAGCGTGGCTCTCCCACGGCTAACTCGGCGAAACACAGCGAAAGTGCTGTTTCATATTGGTTTTTTTGTTAGGCCGTGGTATCACTTAAACCATTAAGTGCCTTGCAATCCGTTCTAATTGGGTACTTAAATATCTACATACAATGGCGGATGCGCTATTATTTCCCTAACAGTAATGCCAGTAATGGCGTGAAACTCGGTCTTTCATGCCATTATTTTTATGGCGACTAAATTCTCGGAGTCTAGCGTTTATAACTCAGGCACGTGGCAAATAAGCTGTAAACTTTAAGGTTTATTTATGTGACAGCTCTTAAAACTGTATTAAAAATACATTTTTTGTTTCAGGTAATATACTTCATTCTGGATATTTCAACATAAATCAACTTAACCAGGTATTTTTGCGGAACGCAAATAATAATGTTTAAAGAATAAGCTACATTGTTAACCCCTTCTTTTAAATATGATGCGTATTACTTATATTAAAATCTACCGATTAACATTAAAATGAGTACAGCTGGCAGAAGAAAACAATCAAATGTTTTTGGGAAAAATAACCTTTATTTTAATTAGAAGTAGTGATATTATTAGCAACAAATCTTAGTTATTAATTATTCATGCATATTTTACTTCATATTGATTTGAATTACCTATGACATTAATTTATAATTAAGATGTTCCAAATAAAATTACAAATTGCATTTTTGTAAAAATAGACATTAGGATGTCTACTGACTGAGCTAGTACAATTGGTATGCTACGCCGTAGCGAGCCATATTCTTACTGCGACTACAAACAGCGTAGTATGCTACGCCATAGCGAGCCATATTCTTACTGCGACTACGAACAGCGTAGTATGCTACGCCGTAGCGAGCCATATTCTTACTGCGACTACAAACAGCGTAGTATGCTACGCCATAGCGAGCCATATTCTTACTGCGACTACGAACAGCGTAGTATGCTACGCCGTAGCGAGCCATATTCTTACTGTGACTACGAACAGCCTAGTATGCTACGCCATAGCGAGCCATATTCTTACTGCGACTACGAACAGCGTAGTATGCTACGCCGTAGCGAGCCATATTCTTACTGTGACTACGAACAGCCTAGTATGCTACGCCATAGCGAGCCATATTCTTACTGCGACTACGAACAGCGTAGTATGCTACGCCGTAGCGAGCCATATTCTTACTGCGACTACGAACAGCGTAGTATGCTACGCCGTAGCAAGCCATATTCTTACTGCGACTACGAACAGCGTAGTATGCTACGCCGTAGCGAGCCATATTCTTACTGCGACTACGAACAGCGTAGTATGCTACGCCGTAGCGAGCCATATTCTTACTGCGACTATGTATGGCATTATGCTAAGCCGTAGCAAACTACGTTCATCATATTCAACTACGAATGGCGTAGCATGCTGTGATGATACTTTAGGAATGATGGAATGCCTTTTTTGCTGATATTTATAGTAGAATGTATGATAAGGGAGCAAAATAATATTTTTACGCAAAAAGGAAGGTGAGGGAAGCACAAAGTAGGGCGCTCGAACCATAAATATATTTTGCACGTTGCACACACTCTACTATTTTTCAGCCATCATGAGAAAATAAAATATTTTATTATTTAAAAAAACATAAAGTTATTTAAATTAAGTATTAGAGGTAAGCTAATATAGGCCAAAAACGCAGGCTTTTTTCCATTCAATAAAATTTCATATATTTCTCACAAGATTTTACAGGTAATGTGATACAGGACAGGTTATCTATCACATTTTCAAAACCTTGACGACCTTGACCTTGACGAACATTGACGACAAACGCGTTCTCCATGTCCATTCATGACAATATGTAGATCGCGCTTTTGAAATTATTTTTATGAGTGACTAAAGAAAATTTTCAAAAGCGCGGGCTATACATCTAAAGTTGGCGCGATTTTAATTATTCTTTTAGCGCCATAGACTTTTTTTCAAGTTTGTGTTTGATATAATCTTTGGAGCTAAGATTCTCCAATTAAAAAAGTGAGCAGATCAGATCTTCTTGCCCGCTAAAGTGCGCGGAAAAGATCCTTTCTGCCCGCTAAAGTGCGTAAAACAGATCTTTTCCAACCGCTAAAAGTTTCTTACAGAAAACACAATCTTTGGGTGCAAGTCGTTCTTTTCGAAGGTGTGATGAAAATATTATTACACACACAGACGAATATACTTGTAAGCTTACTAAATGAATTATTAATAATCAAAGGAACAAAATTTATTGAATCAATCAAAAATTTCATAAATAATTTCTACGAAAATTTTTATACTATAAAAAAGCAATTTTTCTGATATATACGAGTTGCTACTATATTTTCGAACCAAACAATTAAAAGAACAAAAATTAAAGTTAATTTAATAAACAAAGAACGTAAGTCCCGAGCAAACTCGAACAAAGGGTGTTCTAACCCACAGCGAGTTATTAAAAAGTTAAAAGCCGCTTAATCAAGTGGCGGTAATTATTTGTTGCAGTGATTTATAGCGAGTGCTCCTAATTTGCATCCACGCGACACTATTCAGGGGATTTTCACGTTTAAATCAGGGAATTGTTTTAAGATGAGGTAGAAAACGAGGAGAGTCGTAATTAAAGTTCTTAGCTTGCAATTTCGAGTTCCTTGTAATAAAACACTTTAAGATTATTTAATAAAGAAAAGGATTTTAAATCTTGACATCGTTGATTATAATAAATTCTCGTAACTAAACAATACAAAAGAAAAGTAATACAAAGATTCATTCATGACCATTTTTTTCCGTGGGAAAGGCACGCTTCGGCATGAGTGGGCTGGCTCAATCAGATTGATACTACGGCCTAACACAAAAGCCGCGTGAAGCAGCATCTCCGCTGTATTTCGCTGCGAGAGTGAAGTTAGCAGAGGCCCAATCCGAGGGAAAGACTCCACTGGCGTCGCAGGTGTCCAGGGGCGGCGGCAATCGCTTACCATCTGGTCCATCTGCCACCTATCACATAAAAAATCCAGAATACGCTTGGCTCATACTGCTGGACATAAGCCTCTTCAAATGTTCGCCACACCCATCCATTTTTTAGCTACTCGCATCCTGCATGGATTGGATGCTATTTCTCTCATCATCATCATCAATTTCCTCCAATAGACGCTCAATGCTGGACATAGGCCTCCCCCAATGTGTTCCACATATATCGGTCCTGTGCTGCCTGCATCCTGCGGGAATCCGTTGGGATTCCCGCGACTTTAACGAGATTGTCGGTCCACCTTGTGGATATTCCTGTTAATAAAATGTTAGATAGATAGATAGATACTCACTGGATAAGTTTAAGTCCCATATTAAAACCTGCCTAATGAAGAAAGGTTACTATAGTGTACAAGACTATTTAAATGATAAGGATTCTTGGTCATGTTAATTCATTAATCTTTTGAGTTGTTATTCATAGTAGTCTATTAACTTTCATAATTGAATTTTTTTCTCTCTTCTCAATTGAAACTCTGTAACATCATCAATATTTGAAAAGAGTAACTACTGAGTTTCTTGCTGGTGTCTTCTCAGTAGAAATCGACATTCCGAACCAGCGGTAGATAATATGTACTATTTTGACATTCATAAGTGTTCTGTGTAGACCTAAATTGAATAAAGATTTTTTTATCTTTATCTTTATCTTTACTCTTTATTGCACAACATACAAAACTTAAAAGCTAGGTATATAGAGATACAATGTACAATTAAGGCGGCCTTATCGCTGGGAGCGATCTCTACCAGACAACCTTCAGGTAAGGGACATTAGATAGAAGAGAGGAGGGTGGTGCAATCCTTTTGATTTTGAACATTGATTAAGTAAATTTATAGTATAAATACATATATCTAATGTTGTTTTATTTATAACTGGGTACCCACTAATAAATAATTAGCTAGTCTTAACTTGTAATTGACGGTTCGTTACCGCCGCCTAGAGTATGGAACAGCCATAACTAACTTGGGCTTGTATGAACACTAGCTCCAACTTAATTGTTTAACAATAAATGTACAAGTAGTTTCTGAACTCTCTGTATGCTATTACTTGTAAAATAAACATGGTGTTAATGCGGTCTGACTTAGGTACTAAAAGTCACACAATGGTATCTCTGGAGAAACCATGAGAACTGTTTTACTATCCACTAGCTGCTCAGTGTTAGTATTATTTTTTTTATAATACAAAATAATATTTTTAATAACGAATACATCAAACCAATAATTATCTAATTTGGTGCAGTTGTTTCTAAAGTAATGGGCATACATAACATTTCGGAGATTATTTTTTTCAATCAGGTAATATTCTAATAATAAGGTAAGGTAACGTACGTCCGGTGGCCGTGTGGTCCCCGGCAGAGTTGGCCGTGTGGTCCCCGGCAGAGAAGAATAGGCCACCCTCACTCTTACCGAGGTGTCGTAAAAGGCAACTAAGGTAAAGCTGCTGGCATGATCATTAGCACCCAGGGAAGGAAAATTCTGCATTTATATCAAAACCCTCGCCAACCCGTCTGCCAAGCGTGGTGAGTATAGCAATTACCGCTCATATGATTGAGGGAAGCCCGTGCTGCTGGGGAGCAGTGGGGACTTAAATGGGCTGATGATAAACGTACGCCCATATTTTTACCATCCAAGACGTTTAATCTATTTTTGTGCTCGCAAAATTGTTCATTATTTTTCTAGTATAAAAAATAGTGCACAATTATTAAATAAAAACTATGATTATCAAAAAAATTAAATAATAGGTATGCCGTTTATTTCCCACGGTCCGCAATTATAAAGAGATCCAAGCTTGAATTAGACACTCAATCGGAAGTCGTGTTGTTATCCACATGTATTGTCAAATAATATTACCGACATAGCCCACCGAATTAACAAATTGAAGTGGCAGTGGGCTGGTCATATTAGCCGCAGAACTGACAGCCGTTGGAGCCATAAAGTCCTTGAGTGGAGACCGCGACTCGGTAAGCGTAGTGTAGGACGCCCTACGACAAGATGGGATGATGACATTCGAAGGTTGCTGGTGTGGGCTGGATGAGAGTGGCCGAAAATCGGGAGCAGTGGCGTGCATTAGGAGAGACCTATGTCCAGCAGTGGACGAGTGTGAGTTGCTGATGATGATTAGCAGAACAAATTACTAGATTTCCTAGAATCATGGTCCAAGTGTACCCCGGGCTAAGTGACAGTTTTAGACAGAGGAGTACACTCTAAGACGACAAGGATTGGCAAAACGTACTGTATGCTTCAATCAAAATCATACAACTCTCATCAGCGCTACGTAGCCGTAAGTCAAACAGCGCCATCTATTGAAAGCCACGAAACCCTTTTATAACCCATTGTAACTAATTACCGCGCTTTAATCATGCGGCCCAAAGGCTTAGCTTCTAATAACTTGCCGTACTTCAGGTGCCCTTTGCGGGATCTTTCTGCCTTTGTTGTTGCTGGGCCCTCCAGAGATTAGCCTACTTTACTTCCTTATTAGAAGGGCCTGGTTGAATTGCGGTTTGTTTCGCCATTTATTAAAGAGGTTGAGCTTGTAAAGATATTTGAAAAGGAGAATTTTTGTAATCATAAAGAATCTACGCGAAAATATCCTCCAACCGATTACGGCTACGGCGGCCAATCTCAACGATCAGCCACGTACGCAGGAAATATTATAGTGCGAAAATGCGTCTTATCCCTTAACCTCATATTCCGATGGGACGCTAGAATGACACGACCAAAGAGTTTCGGCGCAGGACCAATGGCTTAACGTGCTTTCCGAGGCATGGGGGTACAAGACCGCCAACTTCCAGACTCCGGACTGACACTAAGAATTTGTTACTGAAAACTTAGGTACACACTTTTGGCTCGACCCGGGGATCGATGTTGCACACCCGTCGCTTTAGAGTGTAACCACTAAACACAGTCAGTCAATGCAATACTGCAGTATAAACTCCCGTTCAATAGAAGAGTATTTCAATCATTACTTGTGAATGAAATATGACACCAACTTCCCAAAGTCTATGTAGGTGTCGTAATAAAGCATTTATTATCAATGATTGAAATACTTTGCCGTCTACTACGAGTTTCTGCGTTAAGTATAGTTAGCAAGAAATATTATGTGTGGAGCTAAAATAAATTAATTACTACCAGCCTAGAGGCGTCTATTACTGCAACTCTGATAAGGTCATCTGTTGATCTCATGGGTAGGCGTCCCACGCTGCGCTTAGTACTTAATGATCTCCACTCCAGAAGCTTTCTTTCCCTATTAATTGTTACTATCAATTTAACAAATATTGGTCTTTTCCTATGAAATTGCCCTTTTTTTGGAAGTTGTTTTTCTAAACTAACTTTTTTTTTTATTTGTAAAGTAGCTATTAATGCCATTACTCCATAATTAACTGTGCTTTAAAAAACAATGTCTTGAAACGTATAGGATAGTTTTTAAGAAAAAATGTTTGAATGCGATACTTATTCGATAAACAAAGCGGACTGTATGACGATATTTTCAAATGTTACGAAACGAAAAAGTGTGGAATAAAAGTGGGGCTAAACAGTTAAGTGAAAACGCTCACCTGGCTTTGCTGCTGATGAAGGATGCAGCTTGCGGTTACGGTAACTGGACAGGGTCCCAGAACTCTCAGATTCATTCGAACTCACCTTCAAATCCTAGTTACCTGTTACCAGCGTGTTACCGATATGAAGCCAACGCAATTCCCCGAACTGATCAGCCTTTCTTGATTTCCACACACAACAATAGGAATATTCAAAGCTAAGACGACACGATATTTCTCAACTTTAACGAAAATTATTCTAAATTACGCGGCAAAGCGCGCGTACGACAAAGCGATACGAAACGAAGGGAATAGACTTTCTTTTTCTTTTTTCTAATTACTAAAATGTTGCCAGGCGAATCAATAAAAAATCCCTAATCCTGAACAATGTTTATTAATAATGAGTTATTGTTTATAAAAACGTCAATTTCGCCAAATAAAACAAGGTTATTTTAGATTTTTTTGCATTTTAAATACAATAACTTTAAAATATTAACTTTAAAATATAATCTTATGTTTATCAAAATAAAATTATAGAATGGTGACAAAGCCCTGATGGTCTAGTGGTTCAAATACCGGGCCGTGATCACGAAGTCCTGGTATCGATTCCCGGGTCGAGCAAAAAGTATGTTTCGAATTTTTCGAACATAGCTCGGGTTTGTAATCGCTAATCCGCATTTGGCAAGCGTGTTGATTAAACCTAATCCCATCATAGTAGCGATAACTTGATTTCTGTCATTTTTCTGTCAAGTTTGCAGTGGGACAATATATAGGCTGATACTTTTTTTTTATGGTGACTTTTTACTTATTAAAGGAGTTATACATCATATTGTCTAGAAAAAACGGCAATAGAAAGGTGTTATTATCCTAAAATTTCACGATGAACCCCGACGATGTTAACTCCAAAGTCCTAGTCAGTGAGATATTCCGCTGTACTTCTCCCGAGAGGGCTTCATCCGACAGCTCTCGTGACGTCAGACAACTCGACAGACGATGCGCCCCCTAGCGGATGCAAATTAAACGTGCGTGCAGCCAACGTCAAACAGACATCTTATACACAACTCATTTAAATTCAAAGGTTTAGTAACTGGAACCATCTGCAATGGTATGTGATTCGTCTTGTCATGGATATAAGTGGATTAATAACCGTGTTCCAGTACAACTTTTACTCGCGGTTACAGGATTAAGTCCAATGTTTTTTTTTTAATCAGCCTATAAACTGTCCCATTGCAGGGCAAAGGCCTCCATCATAGAAATCAAGTTATCGCTACTATGATGGGATTAGGCTTAATCACCACGCTTACTGAATGCGGATAGGTGATCACAAACCCTCACTCTTACCGAGGTGTCGTAAAAGGCGACTAAGGTAAAGCTGCTGGCATGATCATCAGCATCCAGAGAAGGAAAACTCTGCATTTATATCAAAACCCTCGCCAACCCATCTGCCAAGCGTGGTGAGTATGGCAATTACCCCTCATGTGATTGAGGGCGGCCCGTGCCCCAGCAGTGGGGACTTAAATGGGCTGATGATGATGATGATCACAAACCAGAGATATGTCCGAAAAATTAGAAACATACTTTTCACTCGACCCCGGAACCGAACCCAGGACCCTGAGATCACAGCCTGGTACTTAAACCACTAGACCAACAAGACAGGATATCTATGTTATGTAACTAAAACTAGTAGGTATGTTTTATTATAATGATTCTCAATCGCATCTCATAATTACCTGTTATAATGGGTCTACTAAAGACCTGAAGACCGGAGGCCCTAGTCCCCAGCGATGGTTTAATAAAACGTTATGAATGCTCTGATTTCTAATAAAAAACTACTGCAGTGTAAAAAAGTACAACCTAATAACACTTTTTAGTACCAGACTGAATTCAAAAATATGTAATAAAGCTACAATTTCTCGTTTCATAATGCAAGCAGAATAAAAGTAGATTTTTTTTTGGAGCAGACAGAGTATTTCAGTGTAATTAGTACAAGACTTAATGTATATTTCTACGGTGGTTTGTAATCATAATATACACACTTACATACGGTTATACTTGTATACGGGTCTTGTACCCCCGTGCCTCGGAAAACCCTCTCCGGTCGTGTCACCCTAGTATCCCATCGGAATAGAGGGTAAGGGAATAGAGACAACACTTGTATTTGCGCACACACTATTTTTTCCCACGCTCGTGCAAACTCTGGAATGAGCTTCCAGCCACGGTGTTCCCTGTTCGCTACGGCATGTCCTTTTTTAAACGAGGTTTGAAAAGAGTTCTTCTTTCACGGTAGGCAGCGGCATGACTGTACTCCGGCATTGTTGATGTCTATGAGCGGCGGTTACCATTTACCATCAGATGGGCCTGTAGGTAAAACCTGCTTTTTGTCTAATCAGACACTGGCAATATTTTGACACTGTTTTAAATTTCATGTATATACTTTGTTTATAACAATATATCATGTTTGACTGTCTCCATGTGACCAAGATACCATGTATACTTAAACCTATTAAATAAAACTAAGTAATTATTTGGATTCTCTAGCGGCTATTATTCCGGCTTTTTTCCACTGCGTTCTTCCTCTGCATCAGAAGGTTATGGACCATTCAACGATATTGCCGTCGCCGCGGACGACAGCCACCACCGGCAACTCGTCCCCTGCCGCCAGCAACACACCGTGCTTTCCGAAGCTGCAAGGCAGTTGCAACTACGCGACATGGAGTTTCGCAATGAAAATGTATCTAATAGACGTGGATCTTTGGGATTGCATCACAAAACC
The DNA here is from genome assembly GCA_019059595.1 of Marasmia exigua. NCBI lineage: Eukaryota > Metazoa > Arthropoda > Insecta > Lepidoptera > Crambidae > Marasmia > Marasmia exigua. The sequence goes on from CM032463.1 coordinate 24,028,041, forward strand.
GGCAGATGAAATCACTGACTAATTATTTGGATTCTCTAGCGGCTATTATTCCGGCTTTTTTCCACTGCGTCCTTCCTCTGCATCAGAAGGGCCGCATGCTCGTCTGCCTATTATGCGAAAGAAAAAACACTTGAGCCCTATAATACATCTTGCGTTTGTGCCCACTGTAGCCGTAATCGGTTGGAGGATATTACTATTACTACTTATTAATAAGTAATCCGGGATGATAGGTCAAAAATAAATATTATGAAAAAGATATACGCGTCAAATTGAGGACCTAAACAGTTCTTGTCCTCGGAAGCTCGGAAAGTTCTTCCAAGAATATTTATTTATTTATTGATGTACAAAACAGGTTACAGCCAATAGGAATAACATGCTATATATTTATGACTTAGGAGCTAGATTGAATTCCTTACATATGTACACACTTTGCAAAAATGCTTTCAGTAGACAATATTTCACAGTGACTATAATAATAAGTAAAAAAAAATAATTAATAAAAATAATTTACAAGTAGAATATACATATAAAAATAGAGGTTAATGTGAGTGAGACATAGATGTATAGTTTCACTTTACATCATCTCAGACTGTTTCTAACTTCTCTCTTGAATCGAGATTGAGAGAAGCTAAAAATATCTATGCTGTCAGCACAACCACCGACGAGCTCACTATACTGACGGCACATTCGTGATATGGGGTTGTAATACGATATGTTATTCGTATAAACATTGAGAGAAAATAACATAGATTTTCTAGTGCAATAATAAGTGTTAAAATTTAATGACGATAAAATATGAGGAGAGTCAATTTCATAATTAACTATTTTATACAAGCACATAAGGTCTAAGTGTTTTCTGCGATCACTGAGAGACACCATAATAAAAATGATTTGTAAAGTAAGCTCACAGGCCGCGTTTGACCTCACCTTTAACGCCTCAGTACTAACATTTTCAAAGTTAATCCAAGACAGTGACAAAAGAAATTCACCCCACTAAACAACAGTTAAAGTACGGTAAGAGCCATTATTTTTTCCGAGCCCCTAGTCTGTTTGTTTTATCAATTCGCCCGAAGTTGGTCGGCCAAGTTTAATTAACTTGCGGAGTTTAAATGGAACTAATGATCTGCGAAGTGTACTCCTATCTCTCTTCTCCCTCTGTCGGCTGGCTGTCGCGTTTTACACTTTGACGACGAATGGGGCTGCTGGCTTGCAAGTGGATTAGAAGTTTGAGGATCGAAGACTTTTATAAGATTTCTTTATACTTGTACCTCAATTTCCTTACTTTTGGTTCCCTCTTAAAAAGTTCTTTAAGCAAGTGAGATCATTTAAATAATAAGGTTAGAATTGCTAACTAGGCTTTATTCTAAATGTGAATATTTTTGCCTAGTTTTGATGGTCTTGAGGTTCTCTTACAAGATAAAATAGACCACCCATCCATCAGCTTAAGGCGACGGGTGGGGCACACTAGCGACGCCAATTGATTTAATCTTTAGCTACTAAACCGGATCCATTTTAAATATTTTTTGGACTACAACCTCTCGGCAAACACCTATACTATTTATTTAATACTTATAGTTAATTGTTTGATCTGCTTTTGCACTCGAATTTTGGTTTACCGCTAAGTGGCCGCTTTTGGAGTGAATCAATTTTTGGCGTACAAAAAGAGACACAATATTTGTGGATGGTTATTTAATAAATAGTATAAGTGTTTGCCGAGAGATTGTAATCCCGAAATCATTTAAAATACACCCGGTTTACTAGCTGAATATTAAAATCGATTAGCGTCGCTAGTGTGCCCTGCCCGTCTCCTTAACATTGCTCGTTCATGCATATGGCAATATTGTATGATCTAGAAGAATTTTTGTCGCTTTTTTGGTTTTTATTATGCTAGAGGTGACAAACGAGCAAGCGAGTCACCTGATAGAAAGTAATCAACGCCGCCAATGAACATACGCGAAATCAGAGAGACCGCTAATGTGTTGCCGACCTTTTTGTTTTTTTTTTTTATGACATAGGTGGTTGACGTGCTGACGGATCACCTGATGGTAAGCGATTTCCACCGCTCATAGACACCTGCAACACCAGTGGTGTCACAAGTGCGCTGCTTACCTTTAAAACGCCCTTCCCCAGGTTTGGGCCTCCGGTACCCTCACTCGCGCCGTGAAACACAACGCATGCACTGCTTTACGCCGGTTTTCTGTGCTTAGTAACAAAAGCTTGTTTCTTTTTAACATGTTATATTTCTATATTATGTTGTAAGTATAGAAAATAATATGTTATTGATGAATCGTGCCGTCGATTTGTCAGTTTCTACCAATTCTTGCAGCATTTCGTTTTTGGTATTTCCAAATATGTGTATTAACAGCGAACCCGTCGGTATATCGGAAATTTTAATGAAAGGAAGCGCGAAAAAAGTATCTGAAAACTACATACACCACGATTCGAAACGAGAACGTCACCCATTGCGTCATCCATTTCTAATTAAATCCGGCGGAGGCGTGTGTACCGTGTAAATTAAAAAGTGTCGCGACCGCACACAGCCGGTCTAATGAGCCGAGGCTTCACTGCTGGAGGTTCTCTAATGAACCCGACCCGAGTGTATGCTCGGCCTTGCATTAACTTTAATTATCTATTCGTAAAAGTATGCACGCGGCATGTGGGGCGCTCTGATTGAAACGTGAAGGGATTTTTTTGGACTCAACAATTAGGAATTTGTCAACTTGTTTTTGTCTGCAATCAAGATAGTTATGGACCTATTTGTTTGAATATATAAAACGTACTTTCTTAATTACACTCTGCGGCTTGAAGGATCTCGACCAGTGATCCAAAAATTCACCGATCCGTTTAATTTTATGTTAAGGCGATGGGTAGCCCTAACTAGCGACACCATTTGTTTTTAATTGTTAGCTGCTAAACCGAATCTATTTTAAACCATTTCGGGGTTACAACCTCTCAGCAAACACATATACTATTTATAAATCAACCAAGCACAAATGTTGCGTCCGTTTTTATAAGCGAAAAATTGATTACCGCCAAAAGCGGCCACTTTTAGCGTGAATCAATTTTTTACGTACAAATGTTGGACCCGCATTTGTGCATGGTTATTTAATAAATAGTATAAGTGTTTGCCGAGAGGTTTTAACCCTGATTTTTTTAAAAATAGATCCGGTTTAGTAGCTAACAATTAAAATCGATTGGCGTCGCTAGTGTGCCCTACCCGTCACCTTAATTTTAACTAAACTTATTGTCAAGATATTCATTGTGAGTGCTAATGATAATTAATTTACATTGTTGAACTGGTTTCCTTTTCTAAGGATTGCGAAGGTCAGACGATAGTCACTTCATTATAATAACCAGACATCATAATCTGGATCCTGTTCCAAGGGTGTTCTGGACTTCGATGCGATAGCTTTGGAAGCATCCGGCAATAGACGCTGAATGCATGATGGAGTTTTTCATCATGAGTGTTGTTCTATGACATTACCTTTTTGCACACCAAAAATATTAATTGCACATCAAACACATTTTTATGTGCACTTAGTATTTTTGATGGGCAAAAAGGTTAAGTTTGGTTTGCAATTTATTTAATTATTTTATTTGCATTACATATGGCTATATGACTAGGTATATGGTAACATTACATAGTCAAAAGTACATATACGCTTTGTTAGGCATTGCAAATTAATAATTCTCACAACATCTCATACGCATAGTGGGAACATAAGCAAAGCACTGAATATTGGAAAAGACTACCACGACTAGAACAGTCTAAGGCGTTGATACAGGCGTTCGATCAGAGACGAGCTGTAGAAATAATAAAACTGAGTAGAGGACATGTTAGGGCACTCACTCGGACCCTCACAGGGTTCTGCAAATTAAACAAGCACCTGCACAACATGGACATTTCAGATACCAAAATCTGCAGGTTCTGTCGCGAGGACGAGGAAACGATTATCCACGTCCTCAGCGAGTGCATAGCGCTGCACCGCTGCAGAAGCCGGCACCTAAGACCACACATGATCTCAGCAGACGAGATCAAAAGCTCCCCCATCAGCTCCATTCTCGGGTTTATCCTGGAACTGGAGCTACATGAGGTGCTGTAATAGGTTCTGGGGCTGCCACAATAGATCATCTACTGGTCGCAGTGGCTATGAGACGCAGGGCTCACCCCATTTCTAACAAATAAAAAAATAATAAAACATCTCATACATTGACCTGATACCGTGCTAAGTAGCTTAAGCACTTGTGTTACAGATATCGGGCAACAGAGGAACACAAATACATATATTACACCCAGACACTGAACAAACACAAGTCTTCATCGCATAAATGTTTGTCCAGGGTGGGGATCGAACCCACGACCTTTGGCGTAAGTGGCAGGGTCACTACCAATTGCGCCATCTGGTCAGTCATAGAGAGGGGCAATTATTTCTTACTTTATTTACCTAATATTTGCTTTTGATATATATTCTTCTATGGTATTATTTGACATTTATAATATTATGATATAATTTATAATCTACATGTACTTATATTTTCTCATATTTTATCCTGTAAATATTCGTTCACTGAGTAGTAGCAATTATGGGTCAGTAAATCTTTTAGTAATTTATTAATTTTGATCTTCTTTCTTTTTCTTCGGCGCTACAACCCTTTGTGGGTCTTGGCCTCTTCTACTATGGACTGCCAAGCGCGATCATCCCTGGCTGTACGTTTCCAGTTCGTCTTTTTCATCGCCTTAAGATCGTCTTCGATGCAATCGCACCATCTCTTCTTAGGCCTTCCCCTTGGTGTCTTCTACGGCCCCCAATTGGTCAAGTTTGCTCTGGTTTTGTTATTAATTTTGAGGGAACGTTCAATACAACCCGACTAAAAATTGTCTGTGATGGGAAGCGTCAATTAAGGCTAGAATATTACGCGTTTGCCTAGGTACGTTCTATCTACTTATATTCTTAGTTACAAAGTAACTTCAGATACGATAGTGAACTCAGCCTTAAAAACAAGTCGGCATAATTCGCCGCCACAATCTACCGTGGCACAAGAAATGGCGCGGAAGGAGCTTCGTGAAACATTACACTAACGGGCTATTACCTGCTTAGAAGGACAGCGCGCGTTTTCAAGTTCCATGGGTGGGACACTGTAGTGAACTTGATATTTACTGGTCGTCTCTGCAGGGACGGATAACCATAAACCAAGTTTTTTAATAATCCTCCAACCGGATTCGGCTAAGGCGGCCAATCTCAACGATCAGCCATTTACGCGGAATATATTATAGTGTGCGTAAACACAAGTGAACTCTCTATTCCCTTGCTCTCATATTCCGATGGGACACCAGTGTGACATGACTGGACAAGTATCGGGCGCAGGACCAACGGCTTAACGTGCTTTTCAAGGCACGACTGTACAAGACCGCCAACTTACAGACTCCGGGCTGGCACTGAGAATTTTTTTACAGAAAAACTCAGGTACATATTTTTGGTCCGACTCGGGGATCGAACCTGGGACCCCCAAGCACAGCCGTCGCTTTGAGGTGCGACGTACTACCCACTGCGCCAACGAGGCAGTCAAGTTTTTTTTTCTGTGATAGGTGGCAGACGAGTAGGTGGATAATCGGATGGTAAGCGATCGCCGTGGTACATGGACACCCGAAACACCAGTGGAGTCACAAAACCCCTATTTCCTCCGGTTTGGGCTTCCGGTACCCTCACTCGCGCAGCAGATACGATACTTCACGTCTGTTGCAAGTGATGACGTGGTATCACTTCAGTCAAGCCGTCTCATTAATTTCAGAGTGTGGCTCGCCCACGGCCAGTAAAAGAGTAAGTCTACAATCATATCCTATTGGGATGGATCTAGCGTGGGAGAGCTACGCTTAGGAATGAATGAACCGGCTCGGCCGGCAGCTTCACAGAAAATCGATGTGAAAAAGTGCCTGCCATGCGTTTTCGCTGTGATGTTTTTATTAGAAAGGAATATTTCAAAATTGATTTAGTACTTTTTGAATAAATCTTCTCGCAAATATTCGTATAAGGGTCATTATACAGAACGGTATTTTTAAAATGTCGAAAATAAAAATCGAGGTTTTGTGGATTTTAATGATTCATTTAATGCAAAAGGTAATCAAATATTATAATTAACACAGAAAATTAAAATTTAAATGCGTTTAATACGGAAATTATGAAAAAAATATTTTTTTGTGTTCACGGAATAGTTCTCTCTGTTCACTGAAATGATTGAAATGATCACAATTTATTAAAAAATTAAGAATTTAAATTGACTAAACAGTTGACTTAAAATTTCTTGCTGTATTAATTTCAGCTAGGCAATATAAACAAAAAAACATTCCCATAAAACACTATTAAAAAATCAAATTTAGTTGTTCACGGAAATGACATTGAAGATGGACGTCATTACCGTGATTTCAATATTGAGCTCTAAAATTAAATGCAATCATTAGATTCTTAACAAGTAATGGGTTTGATTATTAATCACTTTCAGATGACCAAAATTTGTCCGTATTATAAATGTATTTGCTTACAAAATCCTTTTGTTGTTGAATATTTATTCTATTTTGTCTTAAGGGCAAAATTTCGTCAGAGCTATCAGAGTAAATATCATCAACATTTAATTTTGAGCATGATGGTATAGGTGGATCGTTTTCTAAATCTTCAGTAATGCATATGTCGGTAACAGCTATTCTTCCAAGCCCAAAATGAGGACAGGTGATGTTCGGAGGACATTCTAAGCAACTAAGTCGTCTTGCTTGAAGCACATTAGGATGTTCTTTCGCCCGAGCGATTTGATGCACTTTCATGGTGCCCTTAAAGGGCTTTACAACATTGTTCTTCAAATCATCATCTATTGCCTCAACACATTGATCACTTATAGGTATTACTCTTACCGAAAGACAGTTTTTTTGCAAACAAGTAATCAAACTTTGATAGTTGGGAATATCATCCCCTAAAGCCACCCGTCGATCGGCAGTTCTTTTTAAGTAGCCACCTACACCATCCGGGGCTCCTTTTCCATGGCCAGACTCCGAATAATGCCATAGAATAGCGTCTGTATTTAATTCTGAACTCAGGTATTTGGCAATTAATTGAAACATTATTTTGTTTCTATATTGCGTGGTGGGCCCATCACTTAAAAAATGCATTTTCCTCAAATTGGGAATGATGTTTTTAATCTCATCTAAGACCGGCTTAAGGTGGGTACAAATCATAGCTGGGTCATGCCTTAAATTTTCGGATATTGTGCAATATGACATAGGAATTATTTTCTTACTTTTTTGGTCTATATAATAAAGCACTGACGTGTGCAGTGATATTTGTGGTTTAGACCCTCCGAAATGAGCAGATTGTACCTCAGCTGCGTATTTACAACCGTAGTTTTCGGAGAAATCTATATGTAAAATAGCTTCTGTTTCGTCCAAATCACTTTTTATTGGCCGTATTACATTATGTTGCTGATATATATTTCGAATATGTCTCATAAAGTTTTGTGGATTACATTGCAAATAGTTAGCTAAAGTTTTTTTATTAGTAATAACAGTTTCTTTTACAGTTTTTTGACAAAGCTTATCTTGACCTTTAATTATAACATTCACTTTCTTAGACACCCATCTTTCATAAGTAATTTTATCATTTCCATTGAAGTTGTTAAAGTTCAGCTTGAAATTCATGCAATCCTGGCAATCACGTTCAAGACATTTTCCTTCTAAATGACCATCACAACATATTGATTTTACCAGTCCCAACGCAGTGTTTTCTTTGATCATTTGACTCTTATAAGCTGATTTTACTAAAAAATCCATATTGGCATGTATTGCACACATGCATGTATCACGGTTTTTCGCTGTAGGGAAAACTATCCAGAAGGGACGGTATCTACAAAAAAAGCAGTAGCTTATTTTCATTTTGGTCTTTTCTATAAATTGTTTATAAAGGTTAAGCATAGTATCGTTTAATAAACGAATTTGTTTCTTTTGCTTCTTTCGCGTAATAGTGTCTTTTTTTCCAGAGGTCAGCCTACTATTTTCATCTTGTTCTAAAAAATCTTTTATAGCTGCTTTTACTTCAAGAAAATGTTTACGATTTATTTTCTTCACCTTCCTACTCTTTCGAGGACTTTTGTGCTTAAGTCTTCTGAATCTCATTACGTATTTTGAGATAACATTTTCAAGATGATGAACTTTATTCTTAAGTATCCTATTTTCAGCATATAATACACTCCTTTTTCTGGTGATTAAGCTTCTTCTGCTCTCTCTTAGTGACGATACAGGACTTGCTGGTGGGGTGTCCTCTGCAAGAACTTGTTCAGCTCGTTTTTGTATTGCTTTTCTTATCCTATATTTCTTGGAATTTTCTTTCCAATATTTTCGTATTTTTCTTTGTTGCCGAGGTGTGTGATCCTTAATAGTTTTAACTAATCCTTTTTCTTTCTTCTTGTGATATCTCTCTCTGTCTTTTCTTCTAACTTCTTGCTGAGCTAAAGGATTTTCTTTAAGTTTTTCTCGGTTTCGACGCATACTAAGCTTTATTTGCTCTCTTCTCTTTGCCTTTTTTTTTTCATCTGTCATCTTCTTTCTTGTTTTAGCCATTTATGCCTGTACCTGATATAAAAGAAAAGCCCATGACCACAGAGAAGCAGTGCATAAAAAAATGTGAAAGAATAACAAACACACACAGAGTAAGAAACAAAAAGTAATTTCTGTGAAACCTATCAATCCCATGAACATGCTCGGTTTTAAGAAAATAAATAATTATAAGTACTGATTTAAAGGCAAACAGTTAATTTAGCTGTTCATGAATCGTTATTCGTGCGTTATAATAACAAAAACTAATTATTTAACAGTTGACATCATTTCCGTGAAACCTGTCATTTCAGTGAACATCGAGTTCACAGGAATGACGATCACGGAGTTGACAAATTGTTTTTAAAATCCTGCTGCATCGTCGTTTTACAAGGAACATAACAATTTGTAACCTCAACCAATATTAGGCGGTGGCAACGAAAATTCTTAATTACTCACCAAAAAACTTCCTTAACCGAATTGACGCGTCAAAATGTATTAATTTCGGATATTACTTATATATTTTGAACGAAAAAGCACAGCAATTGCTGTTTTTGTTGACAAACGCACACAACTGAACTAAATGTCAAAAGCGGTGTTGCCATTTAATAAAAGTAATAATTTGGTAGTTATTTGTTTTTTTTAGGTCGAAATTGTGGTTCACCGAACTGATGCTTGTTTTAATAACACTCGGATAACAGTTACAAATGCTTATTTATTAAAAAGAAAAAATATTTTTATGAGTTTTGTTAATAATTGGAATGTGTCAAAAGAGATTTTATTGATTCAAATTAATAAATGGTATTACATAAGATTTTGTGTAAGGTTTTCTGACCAAACATGTGTTCATAACAGATCACGGAGTATGACAAGTCCATCGTTTTTATTTTTTTTAATGAATTTATTATGTTGTTACTTTTGAAATTGTTATTGTTTTGATACGGATGCACAATACCGATGTAACTAAAGTGATGTAGCATTATATTTAACATAAAATGAATGATTTATGTTAAAATAACACATTTTTACGTACTTCGTATAATGACCCATAAGCTTAATTAAATTATATTCTCTTTGGAATTTAAGCAATAGTTTTATAAATCTCTCCATATTTCCAAAGATAGTCCTCCTTATCTAGCATTTAGTTTTTTTTTAAGTATGTTATAGTGATAGTTGGCAGGCGAGCAGGTTGATCACCAGATGGTAAGCGATTGCCGCTGTCCATGGACACCCGCGATACTAGTAGAGTCACAAGTGCGCTGCCAACCTTTACCATCACTCACGCAGCGAAAACTTAAACTCGAAAAATTCTTTATTTGTATAGGCTTGTAAACAACACTAACAAATCGTCATACATTTGAATGACTTAAAACTATTTATAAGTACTTATGTATAATTTATATGTTAATACATATATATGTTGATAAATAAAATATACTAAAGAAATAAATAAACATAATGCGAGTCTACCACCGGCTCGGAAAGTTGTTTCTGGTCGAGAAGATCCGTCAAGAAACTCGCCAGTTACTCTTTTTCATACAATGAAACACAGCACAATGCTACTTCACGTCGGTTTTTTGTGAGGCCGTGGTATCACTTCAGTCGAGCCGGCCCATTCGTTCCGAAGCGTGACTCTCCCACGGTCCCCCGGTGGTTCCCGGTTGTGTCCAAATCGGTCGCTTAGGAGACCAGGTTACACTTAGACCATCGGATAATATTGATCAATAATATTGTTTGATAATATTGATGAATAATATTGTTTGTTATTTAAATTGTTTTGGAATTGTTTAAGTTGCTTTGAGTTAAATTAGTCTAATCTGAACTCGAGTAATACAATTATTTTAAGTAAAGTTTCATAGTAACACGAAAGCAAATTTAATGTTTATGATTTTAAACGAAATTTTGATGTGTATAAATCTGTTAATTGGAAACTTTACAAATTTTTGGGACAAAAGGCGCGATCTTGAGACGCTCGTCCCAAATAAATTAAATTTCACTGAATCAATTATCTTCAGCTTATATTATTTTCACAGAAAGCCGAATTGAAGGAATACAGAATTTATTTTTAGAGTTGTACTATACAAGTAAGTTAAATCAATAAGTATTTGATCACTATCTATTTTAATATTAGTTAAAGTTATTTAAAACAAAATCTCCAAATACTTCGTGTGAGAGGAGGTTGATGTGTCCTTGTGTGGTAGGGAACCGGAGTCTCGGTATTAACGGGTACAAATAAAAGTCGGCGGTTAAGTAGAGAGTGACGTCATGTACTTCGCTAAGGGTACACAGTACACGTATAGGTGATGGACCCCGCAGAGCGTCTTACTATACATAAAAGCGCTAGGCTTGGTGCCACTTACATGAAGAGTCAAAAACGTATCAAATAGGATTTGCCCACGGAGGTCCCAATAAATTGAAGCAACCATGGAGCAAATTTAACTCTAAAGGGGTTTCTCACGACTCCCACAGGGAGTCGGGGGAAGGCTGGTCTGGCAGGTTGCCATTTCAGCGGTTTCTTTCGCCGCCTGTAAATACAGGCGGGACTTTAGGGTGGCCTTCTAGGCCTTGGTCCAAGGGGCTTCACCCCGTTAGCAAGTCCAGACCCCAGCGGCGTAATCCCGTCCCGCTAGGGAGAGGATGTCCGCTGAGCGGTCTCGAGCCAGCGGGGGCTTGGGTGTCAGTCCGGGGTGTCTGGTCCGGAAGGCTTCACCACGCTAGCGAGTCCAGACCCCAGCGGCATAATCCCATCCCGCGAGGGAGAGGACGTCCGCTGAGCGGTGTCGAGCCAGCGGGGGCTTGGTCTTCTTATTTGGCTTACTGCGGCTCGGCGAGGTCAGCTGTTAGGGGTACTCCCGGCAGCGTCCATCAGCCAGAGTCCACGGCATCTCAATAATCCGGTGAGTCCGCGGGCATCAGGTCCCGCGGGTAGGGCTTCTTAGGGGCGCCAGGCAAATTTAACGAAATGTATGGCGAGACCTTATACTTCCAGAAAATCGAAACGCTGGTGCGGATTAAACTACTCCCAGCGCCATCTATGAACAACTGTCGGAACTAACTGCGTGACTGCAGGTCTAGAGTTCCGATATGAGATTATGTGTTACATTCGCAAGATTAGATTACGATAAAAGCATTACTCATTATTATACCACTTATATTATAACAAAGGTGTGAAAGAGAAAAGCGATGGTAGCTCAATGGCATGAAACGCGTCTTCCATACGGCGGGTCGTGGTTCGAATCGGAGCATGCACCTTTAGATTTTTGAAATCTATGTGCATATTCCTATCATTAGCTCGGCGGTGAGAGAAAACATCGAGAGTTAACCTTGGCACATTAAAAATGTTGGATACCTACAAATTTGACATAATCATTCTGAACGTGTAACCATGATCTAGTTGCATACAGGTGCATACCTGTAGACTTTTGAAATCTATGTGCATATTTCTATCATCAGATCTGCGGTGTGAGAAAACATCGAACCAAAATTTCAGAACGTGTAACCGTGATCTAGTTGGCTTTTTCCCCTGTCTAAGGGTTGCGAAGGTTAGAAGGCAATCGCCTCATCGTATTTACCAGACTTTTCTAATCCTAGATCATGTTCCAAGCATATCTTGGAACATGATCAACTGAGAATCACACGTGAGATGAGATGACGATACGATTTACCTATTATATGTACATAAGTTGTTCTGGTTCTCATATTATTTACAGGAAATCACATTAATTAACTACATTTATGCATCCTTTTGAAACATAACTCAATTATGTTGCTTGAAATAAAGCGTCTTGAATGTTTATCAGGTGTTGATAAAATCTCATGTAAACGAGCGTAGCGTGAGGCGCGCTTAGTAAATAACTTATTTAAACAGCGCGCCGATACAAAGCAGCGAGCGACGCGCGACGGAAGCGCTGCTCGCAAGATATCTGATACTTTTCCGTGGCGCAAGAGACAGAATACTAGCGACCAAGTGAAGTGAAAGTACACAGAAGACCCACGTAAACAAGCATAGCGTGGGGCAGAAAGTAACTTATTTGACAGCGCTTCGATACAAAGTAGCGAGCGACGCGCGACGGAAGCGCTGCCCGCAAGATACCTGATACTTTGCTTTGGCATAAAATAGAGAATACTAGCGCTAAACAAAGGTGAGGTAATAATTCAGAATAAATTTGATGTTAACAATCATCATGTTTATTACTACCAATAACTTGAGAACAAAAATCAAAACTTATGATCTGTCGTCTTGTCTCTCCCCATCGGACTCGTGTCCACACCAAGTTTGTCACACTGGTGTGACTACCAGTAATTTCTATTACTAGTGTTGTAAAGTAGTTGATAAAAAAATAACTTTGAGTCATCTAGCGCGCCTGATCCTCAGTTAAATTTTGAAATTAACTTATTCTCCCTGCTTTTTTAATGCTTAAAATTAAGAAGTACCAGGAAAATATAGCTCTATAGGAGGTATTTTTAAACTCGTAATCTTGTCACTTGTGCTACACAGCAAAACTGCATCACAACCCTGTCAATCAAAACATTTTTTTATTTCTGGAGACACAATGGTACCTCTTAAGCAACCAACCAGATTCTTTACAACTCTACAATAGAAGCCAACAAGCAAAATAGATTCCCAGATTTACATTCAGCCTCTGCCACTGCTTCATGCACTGTCTAATTCTCTAAACACAGCTTCAACAGAAATAATAAGAAAAATAATCATTTATTGTCAAACAGTGTAATAAATTTTTGTTCCATGCATTTGGTTCGCATCAGCTGTTGCCCATTTTTAACGTCCAATATGTCAGATTTACAATTTAATTATAAAAGAAAAATTATTTATTAAAATTTAATTATAATTCGATTGAGAAAACTGTGTGTTTACACACTACACTATCACTCATTTCACTTTCAAGTTTTGCCAATGACTGAGTGTAAATGGGGCATATAATTTTTCTTGTCACTTGTACCACACAGCAAGGCTGCATCTCTCCGTCAGTCGGAACTTCCTCAGTCCCGAAGACGGCGGTGATTATCGCTAACAGCATCTGTCCCGTTACGTCTTACGAAGGCAACAAACCCGACGGGACGCAAGCCTTGCTTTCATTATCTATGAGAAAGGTATATTATTTTATGTGAGGTAGACGGAAGATTGCTTTTCAATTCAATACAGCATTCATATTCATTGAAAGTGGCTTTTGATGTTATTCACATCATATAAGTACTTCATATTTAGATATATCAGTTTATTTGCATCAAATGTGTCCTTTCCATACAGAAAAATAGGTACATGTTTTTCGAAGAAAACTTAAGTCTCGCTAGTCAAAATAGTAAACAGTCGCTTGCAGTATTTCTGGACCGATGCAACTCTTAACATTCAAGACAAGTGTAGCTTTTAAGGTGACGGGTAGGGCACACTAGCGACGTCAATCGATTTTAATTTTTAGCGACTAAGCCGGATCTATTTTAAATAATTCCAGGCTTACAACCTCTCGGCAAACACTTATATTATTTATTAAATAACCATGCAAAAATGTTGGGTCCAACACGTACGCGAAAAATTGATTCACGCCTAAAGCGGCCACTTTTGGCGTGAATTATATTTTCTTATCTGGAATTCTGGAATTTAAAGGTAAGCAGCGCACTTATGACTTCACTGGTTAAGGGTGTACATTGATAGCGAAAATCAATTTCTATTAATTAATCATTGGTTTAACACATTTATAATGCGGACGGCTAAATAACGGAACTCCCTGCCAAGGCCTGTTTATCCTGACCACTATAATCTGGACATCTTTAAGGCGAGTGAACATCTTTTAGGCAAACGCGTATCATCCTAGACCTCATTGTCACTTTCCATCAGGTGCGACTGTGATCAAGCGTTAGCCCTAAAAAAAATCCGTAAGCTCGTCTGCCATCTATCACATTAATAAAACTTCCATCCATTGTTCCATGAGTCCATAACTGTCTGTGTATAGTGCGAGAGAAGTTCGCAGAGCTATTATAACGTATGAGTGGCTCTAATTGCGTTCCGAGAGTCTAATAGTCTTGCCTCGCGCATGCGCTAGAACCGGATGTGGGTACGCAAAGTTGTCTGTTTAGTCTTTGTGACCATGTCGCTAAGGTGAATATGATTAAACCTAAGTTAAATTCAGTCAGATCTGCTCATTGTTGAATTGTATCGCTTTTAACACTATTACCGTGGGAGAGCCAAGCTTCGGCATGAATGGACCGGCTCGACCGGAGTGATACTACGGCCTCACAGAAAACCGGCGTGAAGCAGCACTGTGATCCGTCCACAGGTGATCCGTCTGTACGTCTGCCTACCTATTGCATTAAAAAATATATTTGTTTCGAGTTATTTTTTATTTATGTAATAGGTAGGCAGACGAACAGACGGATCACCTGATGGTAAGCAATTGCCGCCGCCCATGGACACCCGCGATACCAGTGGTGTCATAGTTAGTTGTCAAATGGACCTTGTAGAGTAAAAAATATGCGTTTTCGTGAAAAGTGGTCTGACAATATCCTTACATCGAATCTTTTGATATAATGAGTGTTTTCAAAACATAATTTTTTCTTCGAAAGCCTGATGTCTTTTTACAGGCCAATTTATTTTCTGACTATTAAAATAAACATCCTATTAAACAAATGACAATGCGTCTTTACTTTTAAACTGAAATAATGGTTTGCAACAAAACATTTAACTTAAATAACGTCGGACCAATATCGAACCCTGTGTGAATCCCGTCACATCCTGCTACAAACTCCAATAGATGTCGCTGGGAGTACATTAATTCGCACTCGTGTTTTGATTTTCCGGATCTATAAGGGTCCCAGTAAACTGTTGTAAGGCAATTAGAGTTACACTAGTTCTCTAGCAGATTTGACGAATCGTTCCGAACAATGGTAGTGAACGCTGCCTTTGGTCCAAGGGTTGCGGGTTCGCGATACCGCACAGTACAAACATTTGTGTGCATGAACATGTTTGTTTCTATTGGTATGGGTGTTTTCTATGTATTATAAGAATGTATTTACAAAAGAAAAGTATTAAATGTATAAATTTGTAATCCCACTGTTGATTCTGATATCCGTAACACAGGTGCTTGACCTACCTATCTCGGAGTGAGATCAATGTATGTGATGTTGTGAAATATTTATTTATTTTTATTAACCAAATAACTTCTCTTTGAAGTGAGCTATGAAAGGCACGAATCATTGTATAAATATTGAGTGCTTGCTTTGCCATGAATGAGCTAGCGTTATCTCATATGAAGACCCATCGAGGTACCCATATACCTAAACCAAGTGAATTATTGACTAATGAAAATAAATCAAAATATTAAAACCACTGTAAAGTTAAACAACTCTAAGCCAAAATAAAAAATAAAAGAAACGAAAATCTATTTTCAACTGAAATTTACTTAGTTGTGTTAAACAGAAGAAAGGAGTTCCGCTTCAAACTTTTAGTTTGCTTGTCGTGATCAAAGTTTTATTGGACAACAAAACTTTTCTGAAAAGTTTACAGCTAATTCTATTAGCACCACATCACATTCAGCGAACAATATGAGCTCTCCAACTTTGTAAACAGTCAGAACCTTGCATTGGGATACAGCCAACACAAATTTGACTTTATTACAACGTGCATAAGAAAGCATAGCTTTAAGACTTTTTATATTTAGACTCCTCAGTATATATTTCATGTGAAGGGACAATGAATCTTATTCCACAGAGCAAAGGAAATGTTTTCGTGTAGGTCGTGAACAGGGGTGTATGGTTTGGAGGCACGTGCATATTGATGCGACCGCCTGTGTGCATTATTGATGCGCAAGCGCCTGCCACGTGACGTATTTCGGCTTTGTTGTTTTAGGAGATGGGTCAACTATTGTGTTTGTCCTAATTTGAGTGGCGTTAACTGATTTGACGACCGGTTAACATATCATGGTTAGTTTATTAAAGATCTTACTGCTGGGGCACAATCCTACTTACTCTCAACTGGTGAGTGAAAAATCTTGTCTTATTAGAAGCTAGTACAATTCGGGTTGGGGGATGTGGTAGCAATAGCAAACGATATTGTGAGTATAAGTAAATATATTAAGGAAATTAATTACTTGCACATAAACGGAAGTACTATTTTACCTCGTGGTCTTTTGGTATAGATGACTTCACACTCACTTTGAAATTCTGTTTTTAATTCATACAAGTTTTCTTGCGTTTTTTTTTTGCGCATACAATTCTAAAAAAAATGGGTTCGCGCTTAAATGAGAATCGAAATATTATATTAAGCCAATGGTTTTAACATTGTGTTGTATTATAATCTTCAAAGCTGTCTGGTATGAATAGCTTCCAGCGATAAGACCACCTAACTTGTGCATTTGAGTTTCTGTAATGGCTAGTTTTTTTAAGTTGTGTATTTTATGCAATTAAGTATATCTATCTATCTATCTATAATCTATGTAGAACCCACTTCACGTTGACCTACTCCAGGCAGAATGAAACGCCCAAAAAACGAACCATGTACAACAAATTCCACGGAACAGGTGGCGCGGCATTAAACATGCAGACCCACGAAATGTGTGGCGTGCTGAAGAACAATGCCGGGGCACGTAACCGCTTCACGGGGATCTGTCAGGTGTAACAGCCATCAAAGATGCAGGTGCGGTTGTCACGTGGCGCTGAGGTCAACAATACTGACAGCGGATATTTTTTTAAGATTCCGAGTTTTCGATTATCTAAAGGGTCCATCTATCTGTCAGCAGGCTCCATCTTGAGAACTGCATCAGCTAGACAGTTGAACGTATCAGTGATCTCTCCGATTTCGCAGATGTTTATGGGCGGCGTTGATTACTTGCAATCAAGTGACTCTTTTGTCGCCTTTAACATAAACAAAAGTTGACATTTTCTCAAATTACATTTTTTACGAACAAGAACAAAAAGTCGAAATAAAATAAGTAAATATTTAAGGGGGGCCCCGACACAAAAATCGTGATTGTTTTATTTGACTGTCACCAGGTGGTATTTTAAGAACCGCGATAGGTAGGAAGTTAAAGTTCTCTCATTTACTATGTCTTATTTATTTATTATTATTTGCATTACATATGACTATATGAGTAGGTATGTGGTAACATTACACAATCAAAAGAACATATGCGCCTTGGTAGGCATTTTATTGCCGCTACAACAACAAATTTTAAAAATAAATAATATTTGACGAGGGAATCTATATAAAAACGCGTTTTTACTATTTATAACGGCAGACACTTGAAATATTCACAAAAATATTTAACTAATTGTATATTTGTATAATAATATAAAATAACATCCTTCGTGCATAGGTTCCACTTGGCCGGCTTTTTTGTATATTTTTGAATAATAAAGTTTTAATTTCACCATGGTACCGGTGAACTTCAAAGTGTGTAAGCTGCCCAGCTAATTGCTGGTTGTGGCATTTAGATATTTTTAACACAAATAACGCAATAAGTACGATCATCAAAACACACATCTTTAATTATCGTACCTCAAAGATATGCACGTTTTGTTTTAAATGATATGAAAACTCAATTAAAACATCAATTGACATTGGCAAAGTTTATTTATTTATTTATTTATTGATTTCAAGCTTAAATACTATCATTACAGGCTTAACCTAATGCGATAGTATCGCAATCCTTATAATTAATACCTTATTATATGTATATATCTACCTCTCTATAATTTAAAATTTAAAGTGTTGTATTTATTTACAATTTGTATATCTATGAACTAATGTTAAAATAATAATGTATGCAATTACTTTTAACCTAACTGGTAGCTAATTACATATATAGTAGTCCTGGCGAATTCACAAAAGGTACATGAAAAAATGTCCACTGTGTCATGAACCGAGTTAATAATCTGGAACGCGCGAACAAGTGGTGTTTTCGCCAATAGATTGGTCCTAAAGTGAGTTGATTTTGCCGTAGGCAGACAGATAACGCCTAAAAAAATTAGTTTTGACTTAGACAATTTAACACTAAATCTTTTTTTTTTACTTGTCTCAGAGTTTTAAATCCTAATATTCAAAATGTTTAAAACCCCCGTGAAAATATCGCAGGAACTCGCCTAGTCGTAATAGCGTGCGGCTCTTAAATACTTAAGCACTGGTCGTCTCAAAGTTTCTCGAGCTGCGAACCGAGAAGGCAGTAATGTCGCCGTTTATACTTCTGCTAGTGTGCAGCAGTGTTGTCGTACCATCGACAGTGAAACTATCGATAGTTTTCATTTAGAGCTGACAAACGTACTGGTAGTATCGATAGCTCAGAACCGGACAATGCTATCGATAGTTTTATTGGTCACTGCAAAAAAAAAAACTATCGTGTTATTCGTTCCTCGTTTGTCCAAAATTACTTTCCGAGCAGAAACAACTTTCCGAGCCGGTAGAATAGTATTATGTTTATTTATTTCTTAGTATATTTTATATATCGGCATATATATATATATGTAATTAAATGTAAATTATTATAATACTTATAAATAGTTTCAAAAGTTATAAATGCCGTGTATCACAAATGGATAATCTTTCAAGTTTGAGTACCTACTACTGATACGTGAATTGATGACTTAATTTTACCCCCGAATACCACTCAAATAATTGTAAATAATAATACATTTTGTAAAAATATGAACTATCGACGGAATCAATAGTTTTCCTAACCAGCAACGATACAAAATACAACAAAAACAATTCTTTATTTTCCACTTATTTTGTTACAATGTTATTTTTATGTTGATTACTTTCCATCAGGTGACTCACTCACTTGCTCGTTTGTTCGACTCAAGCATAAGAAAAATCGTTAAAACTACACTTAAAAGCTAAATTGTTAAATTAGATAATGTAATAATACAGGAGATCTCACCTGTAGGTCGCACTATCACACTCTTACATTTATCTACTAACACCATATACTATCGAGTATTTTCTGGTTCTGAACTATATCAATACTAGTGTATTATTACTGATATAATAATGTCAACTATCGATAGCTAACTATCGATTGGCAACACTATTATGCAGCAGAGGTATAATGTATGAACTGTGCATTTTGTCTGTAATACCTACTTGGTTCCCCTAAGCTGATTTCGTTACGGTGCTTTTCTCAGGACTGACGTCGAGCTAGCAAAATAGCAGGGGTACAAAATATTTCCAGGTGAAACGTTTTCCTTGCACAAATTTTGTCGAGTACAGTTATCATTATAACGGTGCATTATTCCCAGTTGCGTCCAAAGCTGTCTGCTTGGAGCCTGAGGTATGATTCGCATTGTCACATTGTCCTTGGTTTTAGAACATCTAGTTATTTGTTTTTTTTATGTGATAGGTGGCCGACGAGCAGACGAATCACCTGGTGGTAAGCGATTGTCGCCACCTATGAACATCCGTGACACCATTGGAGTCACAAATGCGCTGCTAACCTTTCAACCCCCCTAACCCCTGGGTTGGGCTCCTTTTCCCTCACTCACACAGCGAAACATACTATAGTGCCCATAGACACCCTCGACACCAGTGGAGTCACAAATGCGCTGCCAACCATGAGCCGCCCCTTTTCCCTGGATTGGGCCTCTGGTACTCTCACGCACGCAGCGAAATACAGCACAGTAGGTTAGGTTAGTGGCCGAACCATCCCATTCTTGCCAAAGCGTGGCTCCCCACGGTCTTTTGATTGACTTTGATTGACCCCATTTCTGTTAAAAAATTGTACAGAATATAATCATCGGCATCGTTATCGTCTGCCCATTTAAGTCTTCACTGCTGGGACACGGGCCTCCCTCAATCACATGAGGGGTAATTGCCATACTCACCACGCCTGACAGACGGGTTTGCGAGGGTTTTGATATAAATTCAGAGTTTTCCTTCTCTGGGTGCTGATGATCATGCCAGCAGGTTTACCTTAGTCACCTTTTACGACACCTCGGTAAGAGTGAGAGTGACCTATTCTTCTCTGCCGGGGACCACACGGCACACATATGAATATGATCAATTTATTTATTTATTTACAGCTTAAACTACCATTACAGGTGCCTTAACCTAATGCGATAGCCTAGCAATCCTTATAAATAATATTTTTATCTAATTTAAAATCTTACATTACACACTTACTTAACCTAAATAAATTTATAACAAAAAGATATAAACTACCTACTTACATGAAAAATATTATACATTTATATTAAACTTAACAATTTAAGTAAATATGTTCTGAAAGTATCAAAACATCACCGGACCAGCTATGAAGAACGGCTTTTTACACAAGTAGTTCCGCATTAATCGCGGATTACCGTCCGGACGCGCTCATTATGTCGGGATCAGCCGTCCCGTTCTCCCGGACAAAGGTCCCATGTTAATACTGACGTCGATTCTTATCAATTCTTTTATCTCTTTGTTTCATTGTGAAGTGTAGGGAGGACTTTTATATGATGATTGAATGTCTTGAGAACTGTAAGGTTTCGAATGGAAGCAAATAATAAGATAAGATAAAAACAATAGTTGATATTTTTATAGCAATCTTGTGGAATTTATTCTTAAGTAAATAAGACACTTAAAAGGCACACTAGCGGGTAGGGCACACTAGTGACGAAAATCGATTAAAATTTTTAGCTACTATACCGGATCTATTTTAAACAATTTCGGGATTACAACCTCTCGGCCAACACTTATATTTATTAAATAACCATGCACAAATGTTGGGTCAGTGCACAAACGCGAAAAATTGATTAACGCCAAAAGTGGCCGCTTTTAGCGGTAATCAATTTTTCGCTTACAAAAACGGACCAATATTTTTTGCATGGTTATTTAATAAGTAGTATAAATGTTTGCCGAGAGGTTGTAATCCCGACATTGTTTAAAATTGATCCGGTATAGTAGCTAAAAAATTAAATCGATTGGCGTCGCTAGTGTGCCCTACCCGACACCTTAAGTAAAATATTTTTAACTTTACTGTGTATCTATCTATGTTTAAATAATTTTACACGTGCAATCTACATTATTATCTACATGTGGTTAATAACCATGATTCAGGATTTGGGGAGTCTAGTAATTACAATGAAGCGACTGCCGTCTGACCTTTATAGCTTTAACAGGGGAACCAGACCAACAAAATCATGGTAACACGTTTCAGAAACTATCCGAAATGTTCAGATTTCCTCATGATGTTTTCCTTCACCGCCGAGCTAATGGTATAATACGCACATTGATTTAAAAAATCCAGAGGAGCATTCTCGGATTCGAACTACTACTCCCTGCATAAAAGGCGCGTTTTTGTCCACTAAGCTACCATCCATCTTATAAAAATTTCCTTCTTTTTATAGAAGCTCACATATTGGCTTACCTCAGCCTGATGAAAGAGAAGAGCCCAAGTTGCAATTACAACGGAAGCGATGTCAAGGCATCACCTCCGTTGGCTTGGCTCAAATATTATGTAACCTTAAGTAAGTTATTGTCATTGATTGACCTTTGTGATGAGAAAATAAATGATTTATTTATTATTATTATATACTGGCCCGCGAGATGCTACTTCACGCTTCGTTTGAAGGAACCGTTTTGTACTTTTTATTTTCAATAATTATACAAAAATATATACATTTACGGATATGCCTAACTACCTAAATCAATCCCAAACGTTTAATAAAAGTGATACCTAATAAATGTACATATTTACAAAAAGAAATTGTCTGCCCCACTGATATTGTCCAACGTGCCCAGAATGCTAGCAGCGTTGCCTCTTTGGATGGCCAACCTTAAACGTTGGTCCCCAGAGCACTCCATCAGTCGGGCAGACAACTCTTGAAAGAGTTTGCGGGTCTTCGCCCCCCATAGCCCCAGTGTTTCCACGCCAAATGGGGCAAAGTGGTAGCAGCTATCTAAGGCAGAGTACTTGTACCGTTTTCGGGTCTCCGCCGAGGCAGCTGCAGCGCCTGCGCCCCGTGCAGTGGCATGGACACTGGAGAAGCCAGTGTATCCGCGCAGGTCGCGTCACACACCAGCGCCTTCCCCTTACTCCATGGGATGATAGCCATTCTATCGGGCCTCTTTTCTTTGCTCCGACATATGCCAAGAGGTTCCAAATCCAAATTGTAGGAAGGGGGAAATACAGGCGCCGGCAACGAGTTCCATTTCTTGATGGTGCGCAGAAATAAGAACTGGCAAACTACTAGAAGGTAAGAAATGACAACCACAGTGGAAGTGCAATTTACACGCCTTCACTTCATAAGCCTTTGGAAGTGATCTCACTCCTACACTATGAACGACTTTATCATTTTAGTCGTTGCAAGATAGAAGTTTGTCAAGACATAAAACCCCAGTGGATCGGACATCTTGGTGTCATTAATAGTGGATTACTTCGCTAATGCCGCAGTGGAGTGCAACCTCGTTATGTAGGTATGTTGACTCCCATATCTTCTAGAATAAGGTTCAAGATTGAATTTTTGTAGATTTTTCTTTTTTTTTTTTTTAATTCTCACAACATCTCATACGTTGACCTGATTCCGTACTAAGTAGCTTAAGCACTTGTGTTACAAATATCAGACAACAGAGGAACACAAAATATACTTAAATACATATATTACACCCAGACACTAAACAAACACAAGTGTTCATCGCACGAATGTTTGTCCAGGGTGGGGATCGAACCCACGACCTTTGGCGTAAGAGGCAGGGTCACTACCAATTGCGCCATCCGGTCAGTCAAATCAATCAAATCAGGTCAGATGTTGGTACGTATTAAAATCACTGTCTGGTGGGGACCGGTCCTTGATGTGCGGTGATGCATTTTACTGTGGCTCTTAGTTAATAATACGACTTTTAATTAATATACATGAAATACTCCCGCAAAGTTTATGTTTATGTATCACCTGATGGTACGCAATTGCCACCGCCCATGGACACCCGCGACACCAGTGGAGTCACAAGTGCGCTGCCAACCTTTAAGCCCCCCCCCCCCCCCCCTATCCTCCGGATTGGGCCTCCGGTACCCTCACTCACTGCTGCTTCTCGATGGTTTTCTGTGAGGCCGTGGTATCACTCCGGTCGAGCCGGCCCATTCATGCCGAAGCTTGGCTCTCCCACGGTTAAACCACCAATTAAAAACACCTATGATGAAAACAAGGTTCAATAAATAAATCCACATCATGTGGACAATACGCCCTGTTGAACGCCCCGTTGGTCTAGTGGTTTAAGTACTGGGTACCTAATGATTGATTTGGACCATAGCTAGAAGTATGAGTTTTTGGCCAAATATCTGTCTCTAGCTTTTCTCATCGAGTTGTTGCCGACCAAAGTCAAGTATCAAGGAAACCAACAGTAAAACGTGTGTTGTGAAATTGTCATTGCGACGACTCTTACAAAATACATCATCATCATCATCATCATCAGCCCATTTAAATCCCCACTGCTGGGGCACGGGCCTCCCTCAATCACATGAGGGGTAATTGCCATACTCACCACGCTTGGCAGACGGGTTGGCGAGGGTTTTGACATAAATGCAGAGTTTTCCTTCTCTGGGTGCTGATGATCATGCCAGCAGCTTTACCTTAGTCGCATTTTACATCTCGGTAAGAGTGAGGGTGGCCTATTCTACTCAGCCGGGGACCACACGAAAGACACAATACATCTTTTACCACAAATAAATAGAACCTGACATTGATATCAAAGAGTTCATTTGAGCTATTTAGCAGCACCAGCAGTATTTTTGACCGTGGGAGAGCCACGCTTCGGCATGAATGGGCCAGATAGACCGGAGTAATGCAACGGCCTTACAGAAAAGCAGAACTGTGCTGTTCCGCTGCGTGAATGAGGGTACCGGCGGCCCAAACTAGGGAAGAGGGGGGTTGAGAGGTTGGTAGAGCACTTGTGACTCCACTGGTATCGCGGGTGTTTATGGGCGGCGGCAATCGCTTACGATCAGGTGATCCGGCTGCTCATCTGCTACTTATCACATAAAAGAAATGTCGTAGCGTATCTACTCGACACTTGTTGCGTATGTATTTCTGTTTCATACCGACCGAACTACGCCGAGATCACTGTATGTAGCGTGTTTAAGCGCGATGTAAGCAGCCGGCTTTTTGTATCTATTTTATGCTTTTGTTCGAAAAAGAAACATCCATCTCAAAGCATACCAATGTTTTCTTTTTATATAAAAGCACCCTTTTAATTATTAAGTTTTAAATATTCACTAAAAACAAACTAAAACCTTTTTTTATACGCGACACACCAGTCCAAGCGCCATATCATCAAAGACCGACGTGAACCATACATACTATATTAAACTTGACTGTTGGATACGCAAATATGAATAAAACTTTATGAAATGAATTCATCCTAAGCCCTACAGCATATATCTCATTCTATTCCGTAGCATCCCCGGAAACAAGTGCGGGCATAAAGTCGCAGAAAGATAAAAAACCGGCCAAGGGCGAGTCGGACTCGCCCATGAAGGGTTCCGTAGGAGCAAGTAAGATATATGGAAGGTATTCAAGTATTTATTTGCAAACTAAGTATACAAAGATGGTCTTACAGCTATTATTACAAATGTACTTATGTCTTAGCAACCTTTTTCGGTATTGCAAAAGACTAGAGCATGATTAATAATAAAGGAGTTACAACTATCATATAATATTTGTACTGTTGTAAGTTTTATATACTTTAATTGGTTCACTATCTGTTTTTATCCAGACATTCATCAAGAGAATAGATGCATTTATTGTAAATTGGTAAGTTGCGGTTTACGGTTTTTAACGTAACAAAAAAAACTACTTGCTAGATCTAGTTCAAACCAATTTTGTTTGTTAGTTTTCAAGTTTCCTTAATTTTTGAAGACCTATTCATACCCCACACGTATGGGTTGGATGAAAAAAAACAAGAGTTTCAGTTCTGAGTAGGGAGACCCACATAAAAATTTTTTTTTCCTATTTTTGAGTAAAAATCGTAATGCGGTTAATAAAACACATCTATTTACCAAGTTTCAATATTATAGTTCCTATAACATCGGAAAAAAGTGGCTGTGACATATGGACGGACGGACAGACGCATAGATGGACAGACAGACATGACGAATCTATAAGGGTTCCGTTCTTTGCCATTTGGCTACGGAACCCTAAAAAGGGCAAGTAATATTATATGTAATATCGCTAGGTATATAATCATGTACCGGAAAATAGTTTGAAGTAACCACTTTAGGAATGGACATGATAATGGTATGGTAATGAATCTGAGCGTGAAAGTATAATAGTTGTTTCAGTTTCTTTGACAAAATGTTGATAAAGATAAATGATAAAAAAATCTTTATTAAATTTTGGTCCATACAGAACACATATGAATATCAAAATAGGTACACATATTATTATCTACCAATGGTTAGGAATGTCGATTTCTACTCAGAAGACACCAGCAAGAAACTTATCATTAGTTATTCTTTTCAAATATTGATGATTTTACTGAGTTTCAATAGATACGATAAAAAAAAAAATATTTTGCGTAGGTCAGACTGTTTGCGTAACCAAAATTTTCCACCAGTTAACTTATTTCTGTGCATGGCGAAATCTTTTATTGAAAAGTTGAAGCATTCACACGGATATGAATTTCATTCTCACATCTATGTTTTGGTACCTAAATAATTATCTTCCTAGGCATATATTACAGCTTTAATTATCTAACCGTGTCATGGAATACATACAGCAAATCAATACACTAGCAGCCCCCAAAATAAAATAAAAACAAAATCGTTTCTACTCGTGACTGGTGGCTTAATTTAAAGCCGTCCCGTAACGAACGAGAATATACCTGCCGCATCCAAACAAAGGAGACATACAGCGCGTGTGAAAGAGAGGCAAACTCCGATGTCTGCTTAAATTAGGCCCTCTGACACAGATATCGAAGAATTTGTTAACTAACGCGTTAGCGGTATATTGTATCCCATAAAAATATCCAAAATATACATGTCCAATTGAGAACCTCTTTGTTTTAAGTCGGTTAAAAAACAAAACTTGTCAAAAATCCAAGTCTCGCACTCAGTTGTTCTACCGTGAAAAGTTGTGAGATCTATGTTACCAAGTCGGTTTTTAACACTTGGCAATTGGTTATAAAATGCACGCAACTGCTCCCAATTTTCGGCCACTCTCACCAGCCCACACCAGCCAGCCTTCGAATGTCATCATCCCATCGCAGGGCGTCCAACACTACGCTTACCGAGTCGCGGTCTCCACTCAAGGAATAAGTTACTCTCTGCTCAAGGACTTTACGGCTCCAACGGCTGTCAGTTCTGCGACTAATGTGACCAGCCACTTCAATTTGCTAATTCGGTGGTTTGATTATTATACAGCTTTAATTACCTTCCTGCGACGGCGTACATGCAGCAACCCTTGCGGTAGTGCACTAAGCTAGTTCGTTCACAAAATGTAAATGTAACTAAACATTCCCCGTCTTTTGTCCGAGAGCAGTCGCAAACAAGGCGCAGCCTCACCGCTGGAGCGCGGTAATTTCGCCACGAGTGTGTGTCACAGTGTAACGATATAAGTGTAACTGTGCTCTCTCAAAAGGCACGCTATTGCAACAGCATCATCAGTCAACAGGGGGGGGGGGGGGGCAAAGATGATAAAAAAGTATGTAGAATTGTATTGTGTTGTTCTAGAATTGTAATAATAATCATCATCCAACCGATTACAGCTACGGCGGCTAATCTCAACGATCAACCACGTACGCTGGATATATTATAGTGCTCAAGTGTGTGCGCAAACACAAGTGCACTCTCTATTCCCTTACTCTCGTATTCCGATGGCACACTCACTGTGCCACGACCGGAGAGGGATCGGGCGCAGGACCAACAGCTTAACATGCTTTCCGAGGCACAGGGGTACACGACCGCCAACTTCCAGACTCCATCTAGATTCAGAGTCTAGAATTGTACTTGTAATGTGAATGGCTTGATCGCAGTGCCACAGCGTCACAGAAAACCAGCATGATGAAGCGCCTGTGCTATATTTTGTTGAGTGAGTGAGGGTGACGTAGGCCCCATTTGGGGGAAGGAAAAATGTTGCCAGCGCAGGTGTGAATCTACAAGTGTTTCTTAGACACCCATGGGCGACGGCAGTTGCTTACCATCACATGAACCGTCCGTTGGATACTTTCTGAAACGTGTCATTATTCAACTGAATAATCTTATCATTTCAGTCAATATACGTCCACTGCTGGACATAGGCCTCCCCCAATGTTCTCCACACAGATCGGTCCTGTGCCGCCCGCATCCAATGGATTCCCGCGATCTTCACCAAATCGTCGGTCCACCTTGTGGGGGGCCTGCCACGGCTGCGACTTCCTGTACGTGGCCTCCACTCGAGGATCTTTTTGCCCCAACCGCCGTCTGTTCTCCTCGCTATGTGCCCTGCCCATTGTGAAGCAAAGAGCAAACCATTCTTCAATAAAAAATAAAAAATCTCACTAACACTTGATTAGGAAAGTAATAATTTAATAACAAAATTTGAAATGTAAAATAAGGGTTATGGCATAAAAGGCTTTTTTATTTTTTATTTATTTTATTATGCCTACTAGAGTATTTACACTGCCGCAATATGTACATCCGTGGCTCCCTCAACGTCCGACGGCGTCACTCATTACACGTTCGCTCGCTCTAATTGCTTCCCGCTCGTTGTGCGCCACTCGACACGTGCGACACGGGATCATTTCAAGCACGATACTGGCGGTGGCAAACAGTTCGCCTTGTCGAAATACATGGAAGTACCTATGCGCTGATTTAAAAGTTACACACTTAGAAGATGTCGATTTGTACAACTCTTAATTTTTTTTTATGCGATAGGTGGCAGACTAGCAGATGGATCGCCCAATGGCAAGTGTCTGCTACTGCCCAAAAACACCCGCGACACCATTGGAGTCACAAGTGCGATGACAACCTTTAAACCCCACTTTACCCCGAAGGTCTTCGGTACCCAGTGTGAGTGATCACACAATGCAGTGCTGCTTCACGCCGGTTTTTTGTGTGGCTGTTGTATAACTCCGATCGAGCCGGCCCATTCATGCCCAAGCAAGGCTCTCCCACGGTTTTTTTGTTTTAATGTTTTTACTTTTACGGGCGTTGGTGTACGCTATTTTACATTATATTTATATATGTATACTCATACATATATACTCATACATGCATCCTCAGTGAAAGGTCAACGTAACGATTGGCTTCGTGTGAGGAAATCGGCACGTTTCAGACAGTTGCACAAAACTGTGAATAACAAAAAAAACAATTAAATAATGATCATAATCATCTTTTATAGCATGCCACATTGCAATACAGATTCTAATAAAATATTATAGGACTCACTTAGGTGTTTCATAGATACAATGCAACGCCCTATAAGGGCATAGCAATAGCTGAATGATTCTGAATGCATAAGCGCGATTAAGTTCGTGTGTCTCCTTTGGTTGTGAATCCCAGATGGAATTTTTTCGTTATGTAAAATAGTATTTATACCCGATAATATTTCCCTGAGTAAGGGTGGCCTATTCTACTCTGCCGGAAACCACACGGCGTGTCGTAAAAGGCGACTAAGGTAAAGCTGGAATGATCATCAGCACCCAGAGAAGGAGAACTCTGAATTTATATCGAAACCCCCGCCAACCCGTCTGCCAAGCTTGGTGAGTATGGCAATTACCCCTCATGTGACTGAGGGAGGCCCTACCCCAGCAGTGGGGACTTAAATGGGCGGACGATGATGATGATGATATTTCCCTGAAATTGTGGAACTGCTGACAGAGGCGAGACATGGATAGAGTGGTACCGATAAGGTCTGAAATGTGGATTAGAAATATATAACCAATTTCATTGTTATTTAATCGCCTTTATGTATTTACAACATTGTAATAATAATAAGAATATAAAAAGTACAAATTCAAAGTGAGACAAAAATAAACAAAAAGAGGAAGGAATAATATTAACAAGAGATAGGGGATGTGATGAAATATATTTACAAAATTATGTAGTCTGCCCCGCTACTCGTCGTGCCCAGAATGCTGGCGGCGTTACCTCTTTGAATGGCCAACCCAATGCTTTGGCCGAGGTAGCTGCCAACATTACTGTCACCTGAAACACCAATTTCATTTTAATAAATAGAACTTCAAATGGCACACATTATTTTCTAATATTTAATAGTTCTGCCGTTTAGTGTGAGTGCCTCGACGAGATTATCTATTGAAATGGTTTTGGTAAAGTGCCAAGTGAAGTTTACTTAGCTTTATAAATCATCCATTTCCGATGAAAAAGATTCAAAAGGATCCTACAAAAGTTGTTGTTGTCCTACCTACAAAAGTATATCTATTCAAAATGGCGCACTTTCAGGGGCTATCATTTCTATTACGAAGTGGTATCTCCTACTACGTTGGGGTTGGGGCGGAAAGGTCCTCGAGTGGAGGCTACGTACAGGAAGTCGCAGCCGTGGCAGGCCCCCCATAAGGTGGACCGACGATCTGGTGAAGATCGCGGGAATCCATTGGATGCGGGTGGCACAGGACCGATCTGTGTGGAGAACATTGGAGGAGGCCTATGTCCAGCAGTGGACGTCTATTGGCTGAAATGATGATCTCCTACTACTCCGTTCGAGTTGACCCATTAATACCGAAGTATTGCTCTCCCACTGTTAAAGAGGATAAAAAAGTAAAAAATAAGGGCAGATAACATAAGATTACTTAAAAATTTAATAAAATACTAGATCTAGGTTATTCTTTGCATGAACTAGGTTGAACCTGTGCTTCAGGCAAATAAAACCACATACAAAAAAACTAATTGCTTATATTTTTTCATTACAGAAAAAAATACAGTTTATAACCAAAAGCCCGACTAGCAAAAAACACGCTCTAAAAAGGACGAACCAAGAAAATAGTTTTGCTGAAGTTATTATACCCTATCGCCGTGCTCGTATGCCACCTACTGTAGTAAATTTTAGATACGTACATAAAATTACATATTTGAAATGTGCTTTCATTTGATACCCTACATAGTACCGTCAAGTAAATTTTTTTAGGTCCTTTCTCTAAGATCTTTAGAGGGCGCTGAAGTCAATTTAAAAAAACGTCATGTCGTGTATAACCAGAAGGCACTCTCACGGAATCTCAATTGTTCAAATATGAGAACTAGTTTAGAGGTTTTGAGGGAACAGATGCACAACTATACATACATACATTCATACAGGTCAAAATCATAACCCTCCTTTTTGCTTCGCCGTAGTCGGGTAAAAAGGATAAAAGCAAAAAATCGATTCAATTGAAAAATAAAAACTAGTTATACAGGATGTATCTGTGAACATTCACATCTCTTTAACCACGTGTTCTATCAACGATTATGAAAAAAAATTTGTTCTGTGACTTTTGGAAATTCGCATAAAAAAAAATTCAACTTTTCATAAAAAGACGGAGTCGAAAGAAATGTTCTGTCCTCTTTCTGTTCAACAGAATTTTTTCTTGCTTCTTATAGTGACGATGGGGACATAATATAATATCCCCTACCCAACATTACGCCACGCGAACTGCTGTCAGTAACCTGTAAGGGTCTTTTTCAAAGTCCTGTTAAGCCCAACTGGGCACAACGATCCAGCGCATAGTCAGTAGATCAGGTGGGAGTGACGTCACAGGGGTTTAATCTATTCAATCGGATTTGGTCCCATGCCAGACCCGCGTGATGCCGGGACTTAGCGTGGTTACCTAATGCAGCCACAACTAGTGAAGTATCTTTGCTTTGGTTATCTCATGAGTTGATTTTTAGATGCATACAATACTTACTTACTTACTTCAATGGCTCCGTTGAGCCAGCTAAGTAAGTAAGGGTCGTCGTCTTGGCTTCCGATACAAGAGAGCGCCACTTTAGTCGATCCTGCACTACTTCTTGCCAGGATTCCAGTCATTGACCTGAAGATCTCGCAGATCATACCAGAAAGCATATCAGGGCCGACCGGTGGGCCGACGCCCAGTTGGCCTATCTAGGTGTCGCTGGTAAAGACATCTTCGAGATTTTTTTTTTTTTTAATAATAATTCTCACAACATCTCATACGTTGACCTGATTCCGTACTAAGTAGCTAAGCACTTGTGTTACAGATATCAGACAACTGAGGAACACAAATATATACTTAAATACATATATTACACCCAGACACCGAACAAACACAAGTGTTCATCGCACGAATGTTTGTCCAGGGTGGGGATCGAACCCACGACCCTTGGCGTAAGAGGCAGGGTAACTACCAATTGCGCCATCCGGTCAGTCTATTCGATTCTTACAATAATAAATGTAAATAATCTGTAAATTAATCTATTTGAGTAACAGCTATATTATTTTTTTATTTATTTATGTATTTTACTTAAAGAAACTAATTTTATTTTCATAGAATGTTAAATCACATAGAAGTTTAAATTCTAGTAGTAAGGCCTTTTTTAAGCCCAGAGTGAAGTTATTCTCGGACAAGGATGGGTTACCTACGACCTCATCTTCACTTTTCATCGTGTGTGATCCAGGTGAAATGCTTCTCTGTTGTTATTAAAAACATCTTTAAGATTTTTCGACTTTCTGTATAACGCGTCAAGAACCAACGAAGTTCTATGCACTACCAATGGGGTTACCATTTTTTATGACGTAAGTGGCAGTGGCGGTACCATTTATTTTCACGACATAATTGACGAATTTTCCATCCATTTTGCCAGGCGGTTCAATCTCAGTACTAATTTCTTAGTTTAGCCGTGAGTTTAAGGCAAAAAAATTAAAGAGACTTGATTAAAAGAGTTTTTTGACAATTTTTATTCTTAACCTAGTATGTCTAAAACGAAGGTTTCTTATTAAGATTTGCGAGAACATATATTACTATAATATAAACTCACACATACACCAATACATACTCTTACACATACGCACACATACATAGTTACACACAAACACATACCATATCAATAATGCCTTCATAGAGTAAAATACTGGTTCATATTTTTACATTAATCCGTTCGGCTTATATTATGAGTAAATAGATGGTTATTTATTTAAACCGTGACTTGTACTTTTACACAAGATGTGAGAGCACCGTTTGCTGAAATACAGGTTTATCAAAACCCAGTTCAGCAATAGTCGCTACATGCGATTAATGATGTAAACGGCTTTTATATACTTTACCATGTGTTTGTAAAACTTTGTTTGCAATTAAGATTTTATTTTTTATTTTATTGCAGGAACATCGCCTTGTGGTAGGTGTTTTTAAATTTTTTCGTATTATAGTCGCGTATGTCCTACGTGTATATAAGTTACTCTATGCATTTTGCCGAGATTCATCTCACCAAATAAGCCCTTAGGAATATTTTATAAAACATTTTTTCATTATATATCATAAAACTTGACATAAACTTTCAGAACTTGACATAAACTTTCAGAACTTGACATAAACTTTCAGAATTTGACATAAACTTTCAAAGTCTCCCTAAATTCATACATACCTTGAAATTAAACGTACCTCAACCAGCAATGTAACAATTACTCCGAATTCCATTTATTATTGTATTCAAAATTATTCATTTCTGAAATTGTTTTTAATTCCATTCATTTATCATTCAAAATTCATATGACATTATTATATTCCCATTATTTTTTTAACTTATGCAAGATGTGGTTATCTCTAATTGTAAGTGCAGTTAAAATTATAAATTCTATGTCACTGTGATAATAATTATGTATTGCTGTATCTTATGTTGATAGTCCAATAAATAAATTAAGAGAAAAAGAGAGACAAATAATTTTGTTGACCATTTTATCATTCTGAATTGCTTTACTGATATAAAGCAGTCTGTGTCAAATACCAGAGATACCGTAATTTATCACAGTAATCGGTTCGCCGGTGATTTCGATGGATTTGACACAGTTGAAGTTTTGAGATCTACTGGAACTGAAACCTCGAACTTTAGGTTTGAATATCTTCCAACCGTGTGACCAGGCCGTGTGGTCCCCGGCAGAGTAGAATAGGCCACCCTCACTCTTACCGAGGTGTCGTAAAAGGCGACTAAGGTAAAGCTGCTGGCATGATCATCAGCACCCAGTGAAGGAAAACTCTGCATTTATATCAAAACCCTCGCCAACCCGTCTGCCAAGCGTGGTGAGTATGGCAATTACCCCTCAAGTGATTGAGGGAGGCCCGTGCCCCAGCAGTGGGGACTTAAATGGGCTGATGATGATCTTCCAACACTAAAAGCGTATCAGCGCCGGGACATTGTCACCCAGATTATTTTCGATCAATCCTCAGCATACAAAACTTCAGTGGCTAAAAAGTACAACAACATAAAAGCTAATAACAGATTTACAGATCACGACAACGTCTTTTAAATGAATGACATCAAATCTAACTTGCTTCACTGCTATACTGCTGCGTCACTGTGACACCACCAACCAGTTATAGTTACACATCCACTTGGACCAGCCGCAGATGATGCTTTGCATCTAACTTGCCTCACTGCCTGCTGTGTCACTGTATCAGATGGCAGCAATGCCGCGACTTATAATATTCTTCCAACCGATAACGATTATGGCGGCCAATCACTACAAACAGTCAGATACGCAGAATATTTTATAGTGCTCAAGTGTGTACGCAAACACAAGTACACCCTCTGTTCCCTTACCCTTATATTCCGATAGCACACCAGCGTGACACGATCGGAGAGGGATTGGGCGCAGGACCAATGGCTTAACGAGGGTACAAGACCGCTAAATTCCAGACTCTGACACTAAGAATTTCTTTCCGGAAACTTAGGTACACATTTTTGGCCTGACCCGGAGTTAGAATCCGGGTCCTCTTGCGCAGCCGTCGCTTTAAAGTGCGACCCACTAACCATTGCGCCACCAATGCCAGACTTATAGGAGTTATCGCTCCACCGGCATTTCCCTCGGATCAGCCGCAGTTGATGCTTCGCAAAGTTACGCTCGAATAGTTTATTGGATTTGTACGCGGATGGATCTCGCGGATTCTGTTTGTAACAAGTCGTTTATTGGGTTTCACGGCGTATTTGCGTCAAATTCAGATTGTGTGTTGTTGTGAAGAAAATATTGGCTGATCGAGGATAATATTCTTATGAAATGTTAAAGTTTTATAACTTAAACCTTAAGATTTTATTTTTGGAGAATCATGCATTGGTCATTAGCATTTGGTCTTATGAATTGGTCAGCTCGATTTGTGTGAAACCACGGCCTTACACATGCTGTTTCATGCCGGTTTTCTGTGTGACCGTGAAAACCGGCATGAGACAGCGCGTACGCTGTGTTTATTCTAGTGATTGAGGGTACCGAAAGCCTAATCAGGAGTAAAAAGAAAGGAAAAGTTAATTGTAAAGTTGTTAGCGCACTTCTGTATAGCTATAAGCCCTGTCTCAATCTACAGAATTTAACTCATTATAAAAGGTAAAGTTAAATTTGATTTCTACTCGAAGGTCGACTCTTCAGTAAGCCTAACCCCTGACCCATCTCATCAACTGGCGACAATCAAAGGAGAGCTCTGACGTGTTCAATACCCTTTGTGTGTACCTTTGCTTTGCAGAGCGTCCTCCAGGCTTGTTAGATGCAAATGTGGCTCGGAAACTTTGGGGCGGGCTGTAGGTATTGTCTGCACTGAGTCACGTCACAGTTCGAAATTACCAAAGGCTCTATAAAAACCATGTCTCCATATTTTTAACAATAAAGATAAAACATACAGGGTGTATCTGTGAACATTTACATCCCTTTAACCACGTGTTCTACCAACCATTCTGAACAACATTGTTCTACGACTTTTCGAAATTAGTCGAAAACTTTTTCGACTCCCCATACAAAATAACCAAGTCACGTGACCGACTTTGTAGCAGAAGTTGAATTTTTTTTATGCGAATTTCAAAAAGCTATAGGACAAATGTTGTTCAGAATGGTTGATAGTACACGTGGTTAAAGGGATGTAAATGTTCACAGATACATCCTGTATAAGCCCCGTTAAAAGAACCAAGAGACGACACATTAGCGATCTTTCTGATTTCGCGGATGTTCATGGGCGGCGATGATTACTTTCCATCAGGTCACTTGCTTGTTCGTTTTTTGCCTCTAGCATAAAATAACACATGGACTTAGTCTGCTACATAGACAGAGAATGAAGTAAAAAAAAACAAAAAAAAAAAACTGCCTTCAAAACCCCGAACTAAAAAGTGTAAAATAATATATTTTAATACTTTACACACTTCAGAGAACATTTTACAATTTTACTCGAAAAAAGTTCTTAGTAAAGTGCGTGTTTCTACTATTAGCTCGGCGGTAAGGGAAAATTTCGTGAGAAAACCTACACATACGAAAAAATTGCTTATACAAAATATTGAGATAATGGTTTTGAACGTGCAATAATGATACAGTTGGTCTGGTTTCCTAGGTGAGACAGCCAGTCGCTTCATTCTAATTACTAAACTCCCCACATCCTGAACCATGGTCTAAGCGTAATCCGGGCTCCAAAGCAACATCTTTGGACGCAACCTATACGTAAAACTATAACTAAAAACTATACGTAAGATGAGGTGCCAATCAATTACGAATTGTTTTCACAGGCAGATAGTCAGCCACTCAAACTGTACAGGCTGTCTCTAAAAATATTAATAACGTTTACGCGATTTCAAGTCATTGCTGTAAAAACCAATGATATTTTTTAGAATATCATTAGATCTCTAGTCTTTAGACTACTGTCTAAAATTTTGTATCACACTGTACTGTTGTCTAACTATCCCAAACATTCGCTTTATCAAATAACCTGTAGTGCGAAGTAACACCAAAATTCTAGATAATGTACTCGCAAATGTATATGAGCTTACATGAAAATTTGAACTGTTGTACCTTGGAAAGCCGTTAAGCCATTATCTTTGCGTTCCATTTATCTTTGTCTCTCGCTATGCTACACTACTCACACTGCTTTTCCATCGGATTATGATGATGTAAGACCTTTAAAGTGTTATAGTGTTTATGCACACAATTATGTACATACAACATGACCCGCGTCTTTTTTTTTTCTTTATTAAGGAAAAATCATCATCATCATCATCATCAGCCTATCGCAGTCCACTGCTGGACGTAGGCCTCTCCAATTGTTCGTCACTGTGATCCATGGTGTATCCATGGCTGAAGTTCCCTAAGTCGTAGCCGTCGGGGAATATTCTTACAGCCAAACCGTCCCACAGAATTGAGGTACGTGGCTGAAAGTTCTGCGAGAAACGCACAGTATTAGACCGCCATCCATCGAGATGATGGGGATGGAATGACAATCGCTTGCGAGTTGTTCGATGTAAGAATTCAGCTGCAGGGAGTAGATCAAACAGTTCCTCAGAGCACTTCCCACGATAGATGCGGTATAGAATGCTGACGAAAGCTATATCCCGTTGCATTTCTAGAGGATTAAGTTGACTAGAGAGAGTCAATTCACCGACCATTCGAGCAGCCCTACGTTGTAGGCGGTCAAACGGAAGAAGTTCTTGTTGGATTTTTTGGAATTGGACTTGGGAATTCCAAGGAAGCATTGGAGCAATTATATCAAACTTTTCGTCCCACATCGTAAATATAACCACTCACGGCACTCCAATTGGCGAAATAGTTTGTGGGTAAACTAGTGCAATTAAATCCACTAATTAAAGTGAGGCCCGGGCCGCCATCACTGTGGACAATCGGACCCAAAACTTGCGGAGACGGATTTGCATCCAACAAGGTCCGTGTTGAACTCGGCTTTCACTATACGACAATAATTGCTTACGTAAATACATATGGTATAAAATATAATTGGTAGGTATGCGAGCGATAGCAGCTCAGATCGAGAGCATCGATAACTCATCGTCAGCCCATTTAAGTCCCCACTGCTGGGGCACGGGCCTCCCTCAATCACATGAGGGGTAATTGCCATACTCACCACGCTTGGCAGACGGGTTGGCGAGGGTTTTGATATAAATGCAGAGTTTTCCTTCTCTGGGTGCTGATGATCATGCCAGCAGCTTTACCTTAGTCGCCTTTTAGTCGCCTGGCCTCGGTAAGAGTGAGGGTGGCCTATTCTACTCTGCCGGGGACCACACGGCATCGATAACTCAGAACCAGGCAAACTATCGCCAAATTGAAAGTTCAGAATCAAGCAGTACTATCATCATAATTTCAGCCAATATCAAACTTACTATCAGAAGTATATATTATACTTCGTTTGGCTTCGTTCTCGAGATTGGTAGAAAACACTTGTAGTACCGCGTACCGGCTCGCCATTCATCCACGCGGTACTACAAGTGTTTTCTACCAATCTCTTCGAACGAAGCATCTCATATAATTATGATTGAACATCACTTAGGTAAGTTCGTTTAATCATCAATTATTTTAACAAGACTGGAGTCACAAATGTGCTGTTAACGTTTAAACTCGCCTTTCCCGGATATCGCCTTCGGAGCGCTCACTCACTCAGCGGAAAACAGCAAAGATACTGGTTTACGCTGTTTTCTGCAAGGCCTTGGTATATTGTTGTTTTGTTTTATTACAGTCCTAGTGTCTGTGAACCTATGGAATAACCCTACAGATAGATAGAAAGATAGATATACTTTATTGCACAAAATACACAACTTAAGTACTAGGCATTACAGAAATTTTGTGTACAATATCGGCGGTCTTATCGCTGAAAGCGATTTCTACCAGACAACCTTCGGACAACCTACAGATAGATAGATATTCTTTTTTGCACAAAAATAAAATACAAGCATGATACAACAGCAACAGACAGTACAATAAGGCGGTCTTATCGCTTGTAGCGATTTCTTCCTGACAACCTTTTTTATTTTTACAGTTTTGTTGATATCAGTGGATTTTATTGGCACTCCTCACCAGCAATTTATATGCAGTCCAATCGCCACACTCCGGTTGATCCTATTCATGCCGAAGCGTGGATTTGCCGGGGCCTGCTAGCACAAGTGTAAATAAATCTTACTCACGTGCCAGTCACCAGTCAGTATGTTATTTGACGGTAAATTAAATTGGCTTTCTACTGACCATACTGTCTGTGAGACCTCGTTAGCCGTGGACAAAGCAACTCGAAACTTGTAGAAACGGATTTGCATCCAACAAGAGGAGATGACTTGTATTGTGATTTTGAACACTCAACGCTTTGTGTGGGAAACGAGGCTACTACGAATATAAATAAAATGTAGTGTGTATTCATAATATTCATATAGGGGTATTTTCCAGCATTTTCGTTATGTATAGGGCGACTCAAGACGAGATTCATATCACGATCTGACAAAAAAAAAACAAAACAAACCGGCGTGAAGCAGTGTCTGCACTGTTTCAGTGAGTAAGTGTGTGAGGGTACCGGGAGCCCAATCCTGGACCTGGATAAGGGAGATTAAAGATTATGCGACGGCTGCTCGTCGGTACTATCGCAGAAGAAGGGTGTGGGAATAAAACTAAGTGGTACTTAGGTAGAACTTAATTTTATTGCAGCTAAGACTTGCTTCCTCACTGTAGGCACCGAGATATTAGTTAAGAACACTGGCCTGACGCAGGTATTTCTGGTTCTTGTCCCAGGGTCTCCTCAGCTCCACCCTCGTTGGTAGGTAGTGAAGGGGTACGTCCGAAATTGAGAATGTAGGTAGCTTGACCGTAGATTTCGGTAGGTGAGGCCTGTTCTTCAGGTCATGACATGACCTGTCAATCTGATTAAGGTAAGACAGAATGCCAGCTTTAGCTGACTGTTAATTATGAAATAAGGGGAGGAGTTGTTATGTATGAGGGTGGAATAATTATTATCTAATGTAGGTAGATGGCTGCGTCCACCCGCATCGACCAGACCTTTAAATAAATGAGTGTGCTATCAGCAAGCTTGCGTTTCACTCGTTCCCCGTTCCCTACAAACTAACAGAAGTGTTCATTGACCCACACGCTGGACAGTATACCATACCGTATCTTTTTCACTCATGTTTCATATCTCTGTCGTCGTCGTCTGTCTGGCGTGAGACAGAGACCGACCGACCACTGTATGAATGCGCATGTACGAAGCCTGTTTAGCTACGGAACCCTAAAAATAGCTCAAAGTTGACAAGAGTTACGTCGCCAGTTGATCTCGGAAGCATGCCCGTTTCGCGCCACACGTCCCTCGTAAAGAAATGGATGGAAACACGTGTCGCGGCAAGCACGCCTCTTGCGCGTTTGTCTTTACTAGTCGGCGAGGGTTGCGCTGATGCATTCGTTCGTTTTATCACAGAAGAGCTAGACTTAGAACGCAGACATATCGCCTGCTAAACAGGCTACATGCAGGCAACCTGCACATTTCTGATAGTTTCCGAAACGTGTAACCATAATCCTGGTTCCCTGTTAAAAGTCAATCGGCAGTCGCTTCATTGTAACTACCAGACTCTCCAAATCTTGAATCATGCTACCAAGTGTCAGCTTAGCACGCAGCCGGAAAATGATTGCTGAGATGAGTGAGTGAGCATACTAGAGGTTAAATGCACCAACATCTTCGTAACTGCTAGCAAGTTACCTAAATGTAAACATGAGACAAACGTACAAGAGGCGTGTTCTCGGCGACTCGTCGCCATTACTCTTCGAGCGACATCTGCGAGAAACGGGCGTGCTGTTAAGATGAACTGGCGACGAGGTGATTTTGTCAACTTAGAACTTTCAACTAATTTTTTAAAATTCTATCCTTTAAACTCACCCGGTTGGTCTAGTGGTTTAGTACCGGGCCGTGATCTAGGGGTTTTGGGTTCGATTCCTGGGTCGAGCAAAAAGTATGTTCAGAATTTTTCGGACATAACTCGGGTTTGTGGTCACCAATCTGCATTTGGCAAGCATGGTGATTAAACCTAATCCCATCATAGTATCGATAACTTGATTTCTATGGTGGAGACCTTTGCCCTGCAGTGGGAAAGTTTATAAGCTGAAACTTTACTTTTACCTTACTATTCGTCTGTGGACGGCAATCAATGTCACATAGAATCCTTAATTTCTTCTAATATCTCTATATTAAAACTTTTGGTAGATTTTTAAATGAACTATGTCCTCTCTTTGTGAAGGTAATTTGACAGTGTCAAGTGTGAATAGTTATTATACAAAGCTTTTTTTGTCTGACAATTATTCTTGTGTAGAAGGCTGTTGTTGAATCACTTTGACTGGTATGACTGCTATCAGTCGACTGTATAGTAAACAGTGGTAAAATGTCGCTTCAGTAGTAAAATTGGTGTACAAAGGTAAAGTATAAAAACTGTTTTCTTTTATTGCTTATAATAGGCAGACGAGGTAAATGGTAACCGCCGCTCAAAAGACATCAACAATGACTGATACTGCAAATTCGTATTTCCAACACAACAATGCTGGAGTTTGAAAAAATTGAGGTGTCTATTGAAAACAGTTTTGCCCAAGGTTGACAAGAGCTTACGGTAGCAAGTCTAACTTAGTAGAACACACATTCTTCGCCACATATCGCTCGGAGAGCAATGGTGTCTTGTCGCGTCGCGCACTGCCTCTTGCACTATCTATGCCAGCCAGTTAAATTACTTAAAAATGACTTTGTACTCGGATATATTCAGCAATTTTTTTAGCTGCTTAATTAATCCTTCTCATCTTAGCGTGTAATTCCTGGTTGCGTCTGGCCCGTTAAGACACGCTTAGACCATCATTCAGGATTTGAGGAGTCTGGTAGCTACAATGAAACAACTGCCGTTTGAACCTTTGAACCCTTTTGACAGGGGAACCAGACCAACTGAATCATGATTATACTTTTCAAAAATTATTCTAAGCAAGCAACTGCAAATTTTCCTCACGATGTTTGAACCCATGGAATGAGCGTTTTTATCCACTGCGCTACCATCGCTCTAGCTCCTTAGTCAATTAATTATCCAAAAAGCGATACCCAAAGTTTATCTCAAAGACACGCCTAGTTCTGCGCTAATGTAGCTTGAAGAATAAACGTGGAGTGTCGCGGCAAGCACGCATCTTGCAAGTTTGTGCAAGTTGTCTCTGGTAGTTCGTCGAGTGTTACCTCGACGCATTCGTTCGTTTTATCTTATCTTATATCTCTCAGGGAACAATTGCATGGACTGCATCCAGATGAGGTTCAGTAAGCATGGCATTCTGTTGTAATAGCGTCAGTAACATTAATCCTTGAATCACTACTTTACCTAGCGAATTCCCATTGCAATCCAGCGGGGTAATGGACTTTTGTACTAGTCAGAGATTGGCAGCATTGAGAAATATCGGGCAAAAGGACTATGAATAAAATTCAGCTTGAAACCTTATGTATTATTTTGTTATGAGCCCTCAAAAGGCAAAGATAGGCATTAAGTCTTAATTTACGAAATATTTATATAGCAATCGATATCTTATCAATTTATAGCAACTTTTGTTAAGAACGATTTGCATAATGCACTATTCATATAGCTATCGAACAAAGCTATCTCGCGATGCGCACAAACTAGTGGGAGCTGACGTCACGCCTCGCGTTGCTGTTTGTATGGAGCGTTTTGGGCAAGTCTATTTTAAGTGATTCTCAATTGTCCTATCTCGAAGAGTTCCAAGCTAACAAATCTATTTTTCCAACTTCCATATTTTAACCTTTAAGGGGTTCTTATTACCAACAAGAGAAAAAATAGGACACAAGCCAAACTTTGTTTAAATTTTATTTGCTTACTTTTAACTTTTAGGTTGGTATAAGGTTATTGTTTTTTTTCTTAAGCGTTTCTTCTTTGTTTAATAAAAGCAGAATGCCTTATACAGACAATATTTCAATATCCTTGAATTCAGTTCTCTTGCAAACAATGTGTTTTCTTGTACGCATCTGACAGGGAGGGGGGGTGGGGGGGCAGTGGGAAGACGACGAAGAGACAGGGGGCCCGGATCTCAGACTGGGTAGAGTCAGGACGTGCACGAGGAGCAGGATCGGACGCAG
The DNA here is from genome assembly GCA_019059595.1 of Marasmia exigua. NCBI lineage: Eukaryota > Metazoa > Arthropoda > Insecta > Lepidoptera > Crambidae > Marasmia > Marasmia exigua. Next base: position 24,070,556 of record CM032463.1, read on the forward strand.
TGGAATAAGTAAAACAAGGATGGAATGAATACTGGGCACGTCAGGATGAGTCAGGGAGAGGAAAAGAGGTAGGGACCAGTCAGGTGGGGACGGGGGAGGGCAGTGGTGTGGCTACTGTGAGTGAGAGGATGAGGGCAGGGGGTAACGCGCGGGAGAGTGGGTCTGGGACACATCTACACGGGATAAGTGCGAAGGTAGGGAAGGGAAGAACCTCTACCGTGAGTGGAGGCGAACGACAGGGAGATGATTGCAGGAGCCAGTGATATGGTACCTGGTCTCGGCCGGTGTGAACAGGGGGGCTCGCGAAACCACAAGAAGTAGGGGGAAGGAAGGAGGAAAAGAAGGGGGATACACAGGGAGAAATGTAGCTCGCAAGAGGCGGGACGATGCACATCGGAACGTCACGTATCGAGGGACACTGGGGTGTGGTGCCAGTGACTCACCACCCAGAGCCAACGAGTGGAAAGTGTGTGTACAGGCGAAGATTCGAAGGGGTACAGCATTCCGTCGATAGCTGTGACATAGATGTGATGCATAAGTTCAGTAGTGCTTAATCAGCGTAGAGGAGTCAGCGACTGCTGTGGCACGAAAGTGAAGAGGGCGCGACGACAGCGGTCGGCCTCGACCATGTCGTCGGCAGCCCATTTAGTCCCCACTGCTGGGGCACAGGCCTCCCTCAATCACATGAGGGGTAATTGCCATACTCACCACGCTTGGCAGACGGGTTGGCGAGGGTTTAGATATAAATGCAGAGTTTTCCTTCTCTGGGTGCTGATGATCATGCCAGTACTTTACCTTAGTCGCCTTTTACGAACCTCGGTAAGAGTGAGGGTGGCCTATTCTACTCTGCCGGGGACCACACGGCATCGATAAACTCAGAACCAGGCAAACTATCGCCAAATTGAAAGTTCAGAAATCAAGCAGTACTATCATCATAATTTCAGCCAATATCAAACTTACTATCATAAGATATATTATACTTCGTTTGGCTTCGTTCTCGAGATTGGTAGAAACACTTGTAGTACCGCGTACCGGCTCGCCATTCATCCACGCGGTACTACAAGTGTTATTCTACCAATCTCTTCGAACGAAGCATCTCTATATAATTATGATTGAACATCACTTAGGTAAGTTCGTTTAATCATCAATTATTTTAACAAGACTGGAGTCACAAATGTGCTGTTAACGTTTAAACTCGCCTTTCCCGGATATCGCCTTCGGAGCGCTCACTCACTCAGCGGAAAACAGCAAAGATACTGGTTTACGCTGTTTTCTGCAAGGCCTTGGTATATTGTTGTTTTGTTTTATTACAGTCCTAGTGTCTGTGAACCTATGGAATACCCCTACAGATAGATAGAAAGATAGATATACTTTATTGCACAAAATACACAACTTAAGTACTAGGCATTACAGAAATTTTGTGTACAATATCGGCGGTCTTATCGCTGAAAGCGATTTCTACCAGACAACCTTCGGACAACCTACAGATAGATAGATATTCTTTTTTGCACAAAAATAAAATACAAGCATGATACAACAGCAACAGACAGTACAATAAGGCGGTCTTATCGCTTGTAGCGATTTCTTCCTGACAACCTTTTTATTTTTACAGTTTTTGTTGATATCAGTGGATTTTATTGGCACTCCTCACCAGCAATTTATATGCAGTCCAATCGCCACACTCCGGTTGATCCTATCATGCCGAAGCGTGGATTTGCCGGGGCCTGCTAGCACAAGTGTAAATAAATCTTACTCACGTGCCAGTCACCAGTCAGTATGTTATTTGACGGTAAATTAAATTGGCTTTTCTACTGACCATACTGTCTGTGAGACCCTCGTTAGCCGTGGACAAAGCAACTCGAAACTTGTAGAAACGGATTTGCATCCAACAAGAGGAGATGACTTGTATTGTGATTTTGAACACTCAACGCTTTGTGTGGGAAACGAGGCTACTACGAATATAATAAAATGTAGTGTGTATTCATAATATTCATATAGGGGTATTTTCCAGCATTTTCGTTATGTATAGGGCGACTCAGACGAGATTCATATCACGATCTGACAAAAAAAAAACAAAACAAACCGGCGTGAAGCAGTGTCTGCACTGTTTCAGTGAGTAAGTGTGTGAGGGTACCGGGAGCCCAATCCTGGACCTGGATAAGGGAGATTAAAGATTATGCGACGGCTGCTCGTCGGTACTATCGCAGAAGAAGGGTGTGGGAATAAAACTAAGTGGTACTTAGGTAGAACTTAATTTTATTGCAGCTAAGACTTGCTTCCTCACTGTAGGCACCGAGATATTAGTTAAGAACACTGGCCTGACGCAGGTATTTTCTGGTTCTTGTCCCAGGGTCTCCTCAGCTCCACCCTCGTTGGTAGGTAGTGAAGGGGTACGTCCGAAATTGAGAATGTAGGTAGCTTGACCGTAGATTTCGGTAGGGTGAGGCCTGTTCTTCAGGTCATGGACATGACCTGTCAATCTGATTAAGGTAAGACAGAATGCCAGCTTTAGCTGACTGTTAATTATGAAATAAGGGGAGGAGTTGTTATGTATGAGGGTAGAATAATTATTATCTAATGTAGGTAGATGGCTGCGTCCACCGCATCGACCAGACCTTTAAATAAATGAGTGTGCTAATCAGCAAGCTTGCGTTTCACTCGTTCCCGTTCCCTACAAACTAACAGAAGTGTTCATTGACCCACACGCTGGACAGTATACCATACCGTATCTTTTTCACTCATGTTTCATATCTCTGTCGTCGTCGTCTGTCTGGCGTGAGACAGAGACCGACCGACCACTGTATGAATGCGCATGTACGAAGCCTGTTAGCTACGGAACCCTAAAAATAGCTCAAAGTTGACAAGAGTTACGTCGCCAGTTGATCTCGGAAGCATGCCCGTTTCGCGCCACACGTCCCTCGTAAAGAAATGGATGGAAACACGTGTCGCGGCAAGCACGCCTCTTGCGCGTTTGTCTTTACTAGTCGGCGAGGGTTGCGCTGATGCATTCGTTCGTTTTATCACAGAAGAGCTAGACTTAGAACGCAGACATATCGCCTGCTAAACAGGCTACATGCAGGCAACCTGCACATTTCTGATAGTTTCCGAAACGTGTAACCATAATCCTGGTTCCCTGTTAAAAGTCAATCGGCAGTCGCTTCATTGTAACTACCAGACTCTCCAAATCTTGAATCATGCTACCAAGTGTCAGCTTAGCACGCAGCCGGAAAATGATCGCTGAGATGAGTGAGTGAGCATACTAGAGGTTAAATGCACCAACATCTTCGTAACTGCTAGCAAGTTACCTAAATGTAAACCTGAGACAAACGTACAAGAGGCGTGTTCTCGGCGACTCGTCGCCATTACTCTTCGAGCGACATCTGCGAGAAACGGGCGTGCTGTTAAGATGAACTGGCGACGAGGTGATTTTGTCAACTTAGAACTTTCAACTAAATTTTTAAATTCCATCCCTTAAACTCACCCTGTTGGTCTAGTGGTTTAAGTACCGGGCCGTGATCTAGGGGTTTTGGCTTCGATTTCTGGGTCGAGAAAAAGTATGTTCCGAATTTTTCGGACATAGCTCGGGTTTGTGGTCACCAATCTGCATTTGGCAAGCATGGTGATTAAACCTAATCCCATCATAGTATCGATAACTTGATTTCTATGGTGGAGACCTTTGCCCTGCAGTGGGAAAGTTTATAAGCTGAAACTTTACTTTTACCTTACTATTCGTCTGTGGACGGCAATCAATGTCACATAGAATCCTTAATTTCTTCTAATATCTCTATATTAAAACTTTTGGTAGATTTTTAAATGAACTATGTCCTCTCTTTGTGAAGGTAATTTGACAGTGTCAAGTGTGAATAGTTATTATACAAAGCGTTTTTGTCGGACAATTATTCTTTGTGTAGAAGGCTGTTGTTGAATAACTTTGACTGGTATCAGTTGACTGTATAGTCAACAGTGGTAAAATGTCGCTTCCAGTAGTAAAAATTGTGTACAAAGGTAAAGTATAAAAACTGTTTTCTTTTTATTGCTTATAATAGGCAGACGAGGTAAATGGTAACCGCCGCTCAAAGACATCAACAATGACTGATACTGCAAATTCGTATTTCCAACACAAACAATGCTGGAGTTTGAAAAAATTGAGGTGTCTATTGAAAACAGTTTTGCCCAAGGTTGACAAGAGCTACGGTAGCAAGTCTAACTTAGTAGAACACACATTCTTCGCCACATATCGCTCGGAGAGCAATGGTGTCTTGTCGCGTCGCGCACGCCTCTTGCACTATCTATGCCAGCCAGTAAATTACTTAAAAATGACTTTGTACTCGGATATATTCAGCAATTTTTTTAGCTGCTTAATTAATCCTTCTCATCTTAGCGTGTAATTCCTGGTTGCGTCTGGCCCGTTAAGACACGCTTAGACCATCATTCAGGATTTGAGGAGTCTGGTAGCTACAATGAAACAACTGCCGTTTGACCTTTGGAACCCTTTTGACAGGGGAACCAGACCAACTGAATCATGATTATACTTTTCAAAAATTATTCTAAGCAAGCAACTGCAAATTTCCTCACGATGTTTGAACCCATGGAATGAGCGTTTTTATCCACTGCGCTACCATCGCTCTAGCTCCTTAGTCAATTAATTATCCAAAAAGCGATACCCAAAGTTTATCTCAAAGACACGCCTAGTTCTGCGCTAAATGTAGCTTGAAGAATAAACGTGGAGTGTCGCGGCAAGCACGCATCTTGCAAGTTTGTCTCTGGTAGTCGTCGAGTGTTACCTCGACGCATTCGTTCGTTTTATCTTATCTTATATCTCTCAGGGAACAATTGCATGGACTGCATCCAGATGAGGTTCAGTAAGCATGGCATTCTGTTGTAAATAGCGTCAGTAACATTAATCCTTGAATCACTACTTTACCTAGCGAATTCCCATTGCAATCCAGCGGGGTAATGGACTTTTGTACTAGGTCAGAGATTGGCAGCATTGAGAAATATCGGGCAAAAGGAACTATGAATAAAATTTCAGCTTGAAACCTTATGTATTATTTTTGTTATGAGCCCTCAAAGGCAAAGATAGGCATTAAGTCTTAAATTTACGAAATATTTATATAGCAATCGATATCTTATTCAATTTATAGCAACTTTTGTTAAGAAACGATTTGCATAAATGCACTATTTCATATAGCTATCGAACAAAGCTATCTCGCGATGCGCACAAACTAGTGGGAGCTGACGTCACGCCTCGCGTTGCTGTTTGTATGGAGCGTTTTGGGCAAGTCTATTTTAAGTGATTCTCAAATTGTCCTATCTCGAAGAGTTTCCAAGCTAACAAATCTATTTTTTCACCCATATTTTAACCTTTAAGGGGTTCTTATTACCAACAAGAGAAAAAATAGGACACAAGCCAAACTTTGTTTAAATTTTTATTTGCTTACTTTTTAACTTTTAGGTTGGTATAAGTTATTGTTTTTTTTTCTTAAGCGTTTCTTCTTTTGTTTAATAAAAGCAGAATGCCTTATACAGACAATAATTTCATATCCTTGAATTCATTTCTCTTGAAAACAATGTGTTCTTGTTCCACTTATTCATTGATGAAGGAAAATATATAGAACCAGCAGGTTTCAGATGTTTTTTTTTTCTTCAGTAGGAACCCTTGATCGTTAAAATAATAATTTATTAATGGCTCAATGGCCTGGCTCCCATATCTAAGTTACGATGGTCTGATTACAATTGCCTAGTGTCAAACTCCTTGAAACATATTCAAAACATACAAATGGAATTTATTTTTGTTCCCCAAACCAAATTAAGGTCAACAAATTCAAATTTCTCCCTAATAACTGAGATGAGTGATTGAATTTTATGTAGGTTAAAACGTTATATTTACTGTTAAAATAAAATAAGGTAGATCGTACTACCATGTCGTCGTCAGCCCATTTAAGTCCCCACTGCTGGGGCACAGGCCTCCCTCAATCACATGAGGGGTAATTGCCATACTCACCACGCTTGGCAGACGGGTTGGCGAGGGTTTAGATATAAATGCAGAGTTTTCCTTCTCTGGGTGCTGATGATCATGCCAGTAGCTTTACCTTAGTCGCCTTTTACGACACCTCGGTAAGAGTGAGGGTGGCCTATTCTACTCTGCCGGGGACCACACGGCAAAGTAGAATAGGTACTACCATGTATTACACACTAAAAATAACGAGACTATTACTTAATTAGTGAAATAAAGAACAAAATATTCGCACGTAAGCATAACGTACAATGCCACAGTAAAAAATACAACAGTAGAATAAATACATACTTCAATCTGAAATAAACAGTTTGCAAATATTTTTTAAAATGTCAAATGGGAAAGTTCACATAAACATATAATTGCGCCGTGCGTCCACGTCCAGGTTGTGTTCAAAGCTTGACCAGTATTTTAACACTTTTAGAGGCAAATTCATCTTTCCATCAATACTATGTTGCACAGCTTCCACTATCTAAATTTTAATGTCTGACCAACTTTAATCTTTGATTGTATGTATTTGTATCCATTCATTGTATTCTGTTTTAATTTTTTATATGTAATTAATTAATTCTTTTTGACTTATCTATTGACATTGTTATTGTTATAATGTATTTTATATATAGAATCCTATTGTATTTTTTATTTTAATTCAATTTAAATTACAACTCTGTGTTCAAGTGACTAACATTCTGACACTTTGGTTTTACTGCAAGTTAGTATATATAATTGAATAAATAAATAAATCCTCGTATCTTGAACGCCTCATCGGGCGGCGCCCAGAAGATTCTGAAACAATTTTCTGGTATATGCTTTCGTGATTGATAGTCTCCCAACCTCTGTACGTATATCTCGTAGCCAGAGGAGCCGAGTGACCTTTATTTTGCTAATAGTGCTCGTCTCGAAACTTCTCATTTTTAGGGTTCCGTAGCCAAAATGGCAAAAACGGAACCCTTATAGTTTCGTCATGTCCGTCTGTCCGTCTGTCCGTCTGTCCGTCTGTCACAGCCGATTTACTCGGAAACTATAAGTACTACAGTGATGAAATTTGATGGGAATATGTGTTGTATGAACCGCTACAAAAATATGACACTAAATAGTAAAAAAAAGAATTGGGGGTGGGGCCCCCCATACATGTAACTGAGGGATGAAATTTTTTTTTTCGATGTACATACCCGTGTGGGGTATCAATGGAAAGGTCTTTTAAAATGATATAAAGTTTTCTAAAAAACATTTTTCTTAAAGTGAACAGTTTTTGAGATATCAGCTCTCAAAGTCGTAAAAAGTATGTCCCCCCCCCTCTATTTTTATAACTACGGGGTATAAAATTCTAAAAAAAATAGAGGTGATGCATGCTAATTAACTCTTTCAACGATTTTTGGTTTGATCAAAGTATCTCTTATAGTTTTTGAGATAGGTTGATTTAACTGTAATTTTGGACTTTGCTGCTACGGAACCCTTTGTGCGCGAGCCCGACTCGCACTTGGCCGGTTTTTTTTATTTTTCATGTGATTAGCAGACGAGTTCCCTGATGGTAAGCAATAGTTATCGCTCATAGAAATCAGCGCAATACCAGTTCATTAACAAATGCGCCGTTTCCCCGAATTAGAGTACATTACTCTCACCCAACCGCCCCCTTAGCCTAGTGGTTTAAGTACCAGGCGGTGATCTCGAGGTCCTGGATTCATTTTCCGGGTCGAGCAACGGTATTGTGATCACCACTCCGCATTAGGCAAGCGTGTTGATTAGGCCTAATCCCATCATAGTAGCGATGACTTGATTTCTATGATGGAGGCCTTTGCCCTGCAGTGGGACTATATACTGTCCCTGATACATCACTCTCGCTCACTTTCAAAACACAGCGCTTCTTTAAGCAGGTTTTCTGATAGGCCGTGGTATCATTCCGGCCGAGCCTGCCCTTTTAATGCCGAAGTTTGGCTCTCCAACTTAACTATCTCACTGTTATTGTCTGCATTGCGCGTTACATTGAGCGTCGTTAAATTATTCACCGCCCAGTAGCCGTTGCGCCGGCGCGTGACAGCTGACGTGACAGTCTATCCTTTATTTTTTCTGTCTGCCTGTTCAGCTTTTTTTACTTATTCCCCATTGTTAACTCTATCCTATGTATAGTTCAATATATCGACATGATAAAAAAAATGAACGTTTTTTATCAGCTTTTATTATGCTCGGGTTAAAACCTGTGCTCAGGACCTAGGCAAAGTCCTATTTTGAGTGGCGTCAAATATACTGCTGACCAACTTTTAACAAATCTCGCTAATCAGATACATCATCATCGTTCGAGAAAAGAGCTTATTCCTTGTGTTTCGGGGGATGTGAATATTATAAACATGACTGTAATAAAATGTAATAAAGGCATTAGACCATTTATTTAATAAAAGAAAATTCATTAAATGACTCAGCATAAATGTCAAATTTAAAACAAAAAGAACAACACAATGACTTAAAGAAGAGGGGGCTGGTCAAGCCCTCGATCTTCAACAGTTAGTGGTTTGTTTCTAATGAGTGGTGATTTTAAAGTAAGTAGTACATACATTTAAAATAGTATAATTAATGAGCTATAGATTTTGAAAAATAAATAAATAAATACATAGTTGGTCTCCGGTTCAACCAGTAAGTCCCTCGAAAATCCGACAACCATAACCTAAATACTAGAAATAAACACAAGCTTGCTGTTCCACATCTCAGACTTCATAAGATTGGTAATTCATTCGTAGGAATGAGTATTAAAATATTTAATAAGTTACCACAAAAGCATGTTGATTCACCAATGTCTAAATTTAAAACACATGTTAAAAATTATTTAATGGAAAAAGCCTATTATACAGTTAATGATTACTTAAATTACAAGATTTTTTGGAAATTATAACCCATGATACTGTACTTAAAAAATTTTGGTGACTAAAAAGAGTAACTGGCGAGTTTCTTGCCGGATCTTCTCGTCAGAATCAACTTTCGGATTCCGGTGGTAGAGTCACATTATGTTTATTCATTTCTTAGTATATTTTTTGTATCGACATATATGTTTAATTACATGTATAATATACATAGCTATAATTTATATTTTTCATGTATGACCATTTGTAAGAGCTGTATATAAGCCTATGCAAATAAAGTAATTTTGAATTTTGAATTTTTTTGAAAGTAAAAGTAAAATACTTAGACATGTTTTAAAGGATCCCTGTTATAGGAATGAACAAAGCTAATGTAATTATCGTCGATAGTGTTAATACAGGCTACTAAAATTTTAAAATATCCCGTTAAAGACATAGTTAAATAAGTACACTCGATAGTGTTAACAATTAGAACAAGTTCAATTAAACTGAACTGTCTCGTTGGACAGTCGGCCGCGTAATTCCACGCAACTAACTCTCGCGAGCGGTTAGCCGGATTTGCTTATAGGGAAAGTTTCGTGTTTACAACGGAAATGTTTACATTAACTTCTAAGTCGCAGGCTGGAGGGAATTAGCTAAACATTAGGTAAGTCTTTCATAGGACTTTAGCGAGTAATCGAGTTCAACCAGATTTCTTACGTTTCTTTGACATAACACATAATAAAACAGTTAAGATCTTTTTGTTAATCTATTCTAATGGTGAATATTTTATTATTATTATTTAATTTATACACGGTAAAACCGTTCACCATAAAATAGAGGTTAAAATTTTTTTTTATTATAAGTTGGGATTTTTTTTATCATTCAATAAAAGACAACGCTATAGTGAAGAAAAGTGACGTTGTTTTATTTGTAATGAGATTTATTTTGGCTTCATTTTACCTCAGTTAAAAATACAACTATAATATAATATTTAACGTAGTTACACAGAGGAGCCTTTTACACGAAAAATAACTGGCCAAGTGCGAGTTGGACTCGTGCTCAAAAAGGTAAAAATATAAGTTTTTTTGTGTAGTAACCGACATTTCAAATTACATAACTCAACTTTTTTCAGTATTTGATGATTATAGCGCAAATAGAAATACATAATTTGTAACAACTTCAACTGTCGCGGTTCTTGGTATACAGCCTAAAGACAGGCAGGTTTTTATTTATGTGACAGGTGACAGACGAGCAGATGGATCACTTGATGTTAATCGATTGCCACCGCCCATGGACAACCGCGACACCAGTTGAGTCACAAGTGCGCTGCCAACCATAAAACCTCTTTCCCCCGGATTGCGTCTCCGGTACCCTCACCCACGCAGCGAAACACAGCACAGTGCTGCTTCACACCGGTTGTCTGTGAGGCCGTGGTGTCACTCTGGTTGAGCCGGCTCATTCATGCCGAAGCGAGACTCTCCCAATGCCTTCGTAATAAGTAAAACGTACTAAGACATTCAACACCCTGTTACAAGAACGCAAGAACGTCTCGGGGTCCTGGGTTCGATTACCGGGTCGAGCGAAAAGTTTGTTTCGAATTTTTCAGACATAGCTCGGGTTTGTGATCACCAATCCGCATTTGGCAAGCGTGGTGTTAATACATCATAGTAGCGATGACTTGGTTTCTATGATGGAGGCTTTTGCCCTGCAGTGGGACAGTATATAGGCTGATACTTTACATTGACATTGGTTCGAGACTGATTCTTCCAATGAACGACACACGTGTCGCAATAGTTTCTCTGATATTTTCGTACAACATCAGTTTAACTTCCTGCACATTGTAGGCCATGAGTACATTTACGTCCACCTCCTGCAGCCGGCGCAATAACTGCAACTTTGTCCATTTAGTGCCGCAGCAAGCACTCGCTAATGATGAGGTATTCGTTTTGAACCTCTCTTGTAATACCGTTGTAGTGTTAGGAACACTCGTAACTTAAACATTTAGATTGAACAAAGTTAATTTGTTGTTGTTAGTTGGCTATTTTATTCTTTATATATGATATAAAGAATAATACCTAAGTAGTCATGCTCACTCAAATGTGTCTGAGGTGCTGGCGTTATGTGGCGGGTCACTACATTCCCTCTAATATGGTCGAGTGAAATGATGGCTGACACATACGTCATACTTGTGAACAGGTGCCACCTTAGGGGACTGGTCCGCTTCGGCTTACCTCATATTTAGCTTTTAATTTGCTTCATTCTATTTTGTGTTGCATTAGACTGTATGACTTGGTATGAGGATAATAAACCATTGTAAAACAGTTGGCGATTAAAAAGAGTAACTGGCGAGTTTCTTGCCGGATCTTCTCGACCAGAAACAACTTTCCGAGCCGGTGGTAGAATCGCATTATGTTTATTTACTTTTTTTAGTATATTTTATGTATCAACATATATATGTGTTAACCTGTAAATTATTACATAAGTACTTATAAATAGTCTTAAATCATTCAAATGTATGACGATTTGTAAGTGCTGTGTACAAGCTTATGCAAATAAAGAATTATTTGATTTTTATTTTGATAGTTGACAGACGAACAAAGCAGCCTGGCTCGCGACACCAATGTAATCACGATTGCGCTGCCAACCTTTAAACCCCCCTTTCCCCTGGATTGGGCTACCGGTACTAGCACAGTGCTGCTTCACGCCGGTTTTCTGTGAAGCTGTGGTATCACACCGGTCGAGCCGGCCCATTCATACCTGAAAAGGGTCCAGAGGGTCCGTTGTAGAATTATAAACTCGTAAAAATTAAATATAAAATATTTATTGTATAAAAACAACAGGCACACAAAATGGCAACAGGAGAAGAGAGTTAATTAAAAACAGCATGCGCTAAATTGGCTGGCGCAGTGGCGCCATCCAGTGAAATGTATTACAAACTAGACTGTTGGTATGGCAGCATCTGTTTACATATTTACCAATACCGAAGCATGGCTCTCCCATGGTATCTTTGGCTCTTTTCTCTTTCTCTATTATGGGAAATTCCCTGCCTCACTCTGGTGTGGTTGATGTCCATGGGCGGCGGTGATCACTTACCATCGGGTGACAAGCTTGCTTGTTTACTTCCCTCTCAAAAAAAATCTTGATTTAAAAATCTAGTGAGGCATATTTCGATCCTTATCTACGACTTTTCGCTAAGGAAGCGCTAGTTCCACTCAGTTACTATAGATATCATAGAAAGAGCGCCAGCCGATACGGCATTTAGCACATCTAACTTTCTCCAGTCGACATTTATAGTGCCGCAGAGTTCTGATACGTGTTAACTCCTTTATCCATCAGTACGAACAATCACAAAATAGACATAGAAACGCGGGCTGTTTACATAGCATGCTATATTCTAAGCACACATGAGACACACTTGTGACAAAGACAGATTTTACCTTAGACTAAATCAAAATAGCGAAAGATAGGTGACTCGTCGTCTCTACGGCGTGGACCACCGATTTTTTTTTTTAATTTATTTATTGATTTTCAAGCTTAAATACTATCATTACAGGCTGAACCTAATGCGATAGTATCGCAATCCTTATAATTAATACCTTATTCTATATATATATCTACCTCTCTATATTTTAAAATTTAAAGTGTTGTATTATTTACAATTTGTATATCTATGCACTGATGTTACATATAGCTAATTACATATATAGTAGTCCTGGCGAATTCACTCAAGGTACATGAAAAAATGTCCACTGTGTCATGAACCGAGTTAATAATCTGGAGCGCGCGAACAAGTGGTGTTTTCGCCAATAGATTGGTCCTGGCCACAGGCACTGCCAGCAAGCGCGGGCGCCGCCGCCGCCACACGTACCGGTCCGGCACACTCAGCGTCAGGCAGCGCAGCAGCTCTGGGTGGTGCTGCATCCCGCGTAGCACCTTCACCACGTACACAGCGAGAGCGAAGTCTCTTCGGACCCGGAGCTGATTATACCCTACCATACCCAATACAAATAAAGTAGGGTACATCAGCGGGTAGAACGGGTATACCCCATAATGTTTGAAGTACAGGTTTCTTGTGAACTTGTTCTGAACCCGCTCCAACATGACACTGTACTTCGCTTCACCGGGCACCGTCGCCTAATCAAACACAGTCGCAAATTGGCGAGCCTGACAAGCGCTCGTGTCACACAAAATACTCTTTAATTGTTTTAAGTAGGATAAAGGTTACCAAATGTTCAAAAAGAAATAACAAATCTCATGGAATCTCATTTCACGCATAAGTAGTTTTAATTTCTCATGACCTATTTCTAAATTCACTAACGTTTTAGTCACCATTTTGCAGAGCGAGATAGAAATATACGATATATTGATGTGTGACGAGGTAAGTCCTTTTGACAGGAAGCAACTCTGACTGTATTACGCTTGACTCACTCACGCTTATGTCAAAAAAATAGGTTTGTCTCTGTCTTTCAATATCGTACAACTTTAAACAAATTTAAATGAGCTGTGAGTACGTGTGTGCATCAAGCCCGTTTTCAGTTGTATAACTGAAGGGACGTGCCGTATCTTCCGCTATTTTGTATTAATCTAAGTATTTTACGGAATGTGTGCGGGAGACACAAGATATTATATTCATGAAATATAGATAGATATACTTTATTGCACAAAATACACAACTTAAGTACTAGGCATTACCGAAATTTTGTGTACAATTTTGGTGGTCTTATCGCTGAAAGCGATTTCTACCAGACAACCTTCGGGTAAAGGACATTTAATAGTAGAGAAGGGGTAGGTGGTGCGATATTCAATAAGGAAAAAAAATAAAAGAGATAAACTGTAAATGTTAAAATATAACTTATAACCCTAATACCTAAATATAAAATACAATATTATAAACTAATAAATAAGTTATACTCAAACAAAATAGACTATATACATACACATAATATTATGAGATTGATATCAAAAAAAGACAAAAATAATAATAATATGATAATGAAATGGATCTAAGATGGATATAATACATTTTTATTTATTTTCATAATACTCTGCAAAGGCTCTGACTTTGCTTTGTGCGTTCTCTTCGCATTCATCTTCCCTTACGACTCTCTTTTCTATTTATTGACTTATTTTTTCTACAAATGAGAGATTTTTATAAAGTGTTATTCACAGCCTCATAGAATACTTTGCTCAACTTTTCACCACTCTCCTTCTATTTATTTTTTCGTTTTGAAGTCAGTTAACACTGCAAGGATGGAGTGTTGGGCAACAACGAAGTTCCAAGTCCACGCTTATTTCCCGGGCAATAAATAAACGGGTGCCCGGGCTTCCGCTCGAACTCGGAACTTTTAATTAACTTGCCGCGAACAATGAAACTAATGAGTTTAGTTGCACTCTCTACTGGCAACATTTTGAAATTAATTCTAAGTGTTGGTACAGATTCAATAAATTTCGGATTAAGTTCTAGTTTTGAGGGGAATAGTTGGATAGTGATTGTAACTCTAAATAGGGGAAGAGAATTTCACATCAATAGCTTCATAAGGAGTGTTATCGATCGTAAGTTGACTATCAATAATTCTCACAACATCTCATACATTGACCTGATTACGTACTAAGTAGCGTAAGCACTTGTGTTACAGATATCAGACAACAGAGGAACACAAATATATACTTAAATACATATATTACACCCAGACACTGAACAAACACAAGTTTTCATCGCGCGAATGTTTGTCCAGGGTGGCTATCGAACCCATGACCTTTGGCGTAAGAGGCAGGGTCACTACCAAATGCGCCATCCGGTCAGTCGATCAATCTTCTTCTTCTTTTTAACGTGTAATTCCTGGTTGTATCGTTTTGGAGCCCGGGGTACGCCGAGACCATGATACAGATTTTGAAGAGTCTGGTAGCTATTTACAATGAAGCGACTGCCGTCTGACCTTCGTAACACTTTCACAGGGGAACCCGACCAAGTGAATCATGATTACACGTTTCAGAAACTATCCCGGTCTTCAGACTTCATAAAATCGGTAATTCATTTGTTGGCTTAAGTATTAAGATATTTAATAAGCTACCACAAAATGTCATTAACCTATCACTGGATAAGTTTTAGTCTCATATTAAAACCTGCCTAATGAAGAAAGGTTACTATTGTAGAGTAAAAGACTATTTAAATGATAAGGATTCTTGGTCATGTTAATTGATTAATCTTTTGAGTTGTTATTCATAGTAGTCTATTAACTTTCATAATTGTATTTTTTTCTCTTCTCAATTGAAACTCTGTAACATCATCAATATTTGAAAAGAGTAACTACTGAATTTCTTGCTGGTGTCTTCTCAGTAGAAATCGACATTCCGAACCAGCGGTAGATATTATGTACCTATTTTGACATTCGTAAGTGTTCTATGTGGACCTAAATTAAATAAAGATTTTTTTATCTTTTTTATCTTTTATCTGAAACGTGCAGGTTTCCTCACGATGCTTTCCCTCACCGCCGAGCTAATAGATTTGATAGATCCAGGGGAGAATGCTCGGATTCAAACTACGACATCATATTATGGGCTTATACTAAGAACTTGTTTAACGCAAAAAGCTCATCCTCATACGTTTTACCTCAACTTTAAAATCAAACCTAGGACCTGAACACAGTCATCTCTTGTATCCAACTCAGCCAATGCGCCACCACAGTATTTATTTATTTTATTTATTTTTATTTTTTTAAATATATTCTATTACATTATTATTAGTAGGTATAACAATAGCTGGAAATCGCCACGAGGTAGTTACGTCTTTCTAATTATTTGAACACTGATTCAGTCCTGGTACTTTTGTTTCATAAGCATTTTATTGTTTTGAAGTAGGTACTTAGAAACAACTTCATGTTTTCGATTGAGGTAAATCATTGTGCGATACGGAACGAAAGCCACTGAGGCAATGCAAGGAATGGTTTCATTTCGTTCATTGGAATACCACGGTGTTGCATAACAGCATTCTTCCTCGAGGAAAGCACTCTTGCTAGAGGTAATAATTTAAACTAATTGTTTTGCATTTTTATAATGTTGTTGTTGGTAGAAGGAGCAGAGGTAATAAACCGAAGTAACCGTTCTCATATCTTTCAGACTATAACGAATACAGACGATGTCAGGTCGAATTACACCCCACAGAGTAAAAATGGCACATGTATCTCCCACGTTAGGACTGTTCAAAGTCCAACAAGGGTAAATCCACGTGTTTCGCAACTTTGTGAACTTTACTTTGCCTCATATTATGAATACATACATTCCGATTCCAGTGGTAAACATGTTGACATTCATAAGTGTTCTTTAAGGACCTCAATTGAATAAACTATTTTAATTTTCATTTTTGAAGGTTTTCTATGTTCGATGCAATCTAATTTTTTATCAACCTGTATAATATTTAACTTACTTAGTTACTCCTATCTTCTTTAAGGCGAAAGTGAACAGGCATTTTCTAGGCAAACTTCTTGTTTGTGAGCCATAAATAAATAAACGTGTAACATTCTAGACCGCATCAACACTTTCCATCAGCTGCGATATCGGTCAAGCGTTAACCTACAGTGCATATTTTTCTGGCAATAAAATTGTTAAGTATTTTTATTTTAATTAAACTTTTTTTTTGTGTTATGCCATCTGAAAGTCGAATCTGTTTCCTTTCTGTGAAATACCGGACAGATGCTAAGCATCCTAAGCACAAAGGCGTCTTTTTTTCAATTATAATGCGTATGTTTTTTACTTTTAGTATTTTCCGCCTGACTGTCCAGGTTGCACGCACATTAATCCAGTCGCAGGTATAATGCAGAGCTTGCGCAATTGTTTTTTAAGTCCCGCACATATTGCAGCGCCCGGAGGCTTAATAACGCGGGCTTATGGCAAGATCCACATTCAGCGAGACGGATTGTTCGGCCCCATGGCTGCCGGCCCGTTGTGCTTTTGTGGGATTTCATTTAAAAGGTTTTTAGATTCACATTTTGAGACAATTCTAGGGGAGGTTTTATGGCCAGTCCTTTACATCGCGCGGGTGGGTGCGTATACTCGTATATTTTTTACTAGCAGTTACATAGAATAATCGTTAAATGTTGGATAATGTACAATTTGGACGACCCGTTTGGATTAGTGATATTGAACGCTGCCTTTGGTCCAAGGGATGCAGGTTCGGTCTCCGCACAGTACAAACATTTGTGTGCATGAACATGTCTGTCTGTATTGGTCTGGGTGTTTTCTATGTATTATACGTATGTAATTACAAAAGAAAAGTATTATATGTATATATTTGTAATTCCGTTGTTGGTTCTGATATCTGTAACACAGGTGCTTGAGCTACCTATCTCGGAGTCAGATCAATGTATGTGACGTTGTGAAAATATTATATATTTTTTATAATTTATCTTTATGAATTTTAGTCAACCAGAAGACGACAGGAAGCCACCCTTACACTGTGCAAGCTCCACCAGCTTGTTCACCGTCGCCGTGTGGTCCCCGGCAGAGTAGAATAGGCCACCCTCACTCTTACCGAGGTGTCGTAAAAGGCGACTAAGGTAAAGCTGCTGGCATGATCATCAGCACCCAGAGAAGGAAAACTCTGCATTTATATCAAAACCCTCGCCAACTCGTCTGCCAAGCGTGGTGAGTATGGCAATTACCCCTCATGTGATTGAAGGAGGCCCGTGCCCCAGCAGTGGGGACTTAAATGGGCTGACGATTGTCATTTAAATAATCTGAAATTGAATAATAACATTTGTGAGTCGATAATAATTTTAATTCTTTCAATGTCAATTCATTAGTCCTATTGGGAATTTTTCATGTTATGAACTTTCATCTAAATCCATCAAGTAGTTTTTGCGCCAAAGAGCAACAAACATATTTAATTGTTATACATGCTATCCTCGTAAACTTTCGCCTTTTAATATAAGTAGTAGGTGTTATTGTTCATTTTATAGGAAGAGCCGTCCTGGACGTAGGAATAATAGGTTGCGAAACATACGGGAGTGGACCGGGATTACCTTTGTGAAAGAACTTTTCCGTCTCGCAAAAGATAAAGAGAAGTTCAAGAAACTGGCAGCCAACCTTCAAGACTGAAGAGGCATCCGAAGAAGAAGTATTATTCTTGAGTTGAGATGTGACAGTTGGTTTCCTTGATGTATTATCGCACTAGCATTTTAGGCTCCTCTGGGTTTGAGCAATGTTAGACTAATAAGTGGCAAAAGTAAGGCTATAATCAGAAAGAAGTGTAAATATTTAGTTATTAAATAATACTAGAAGACTGGCGTTTCCAATTTTCTTCTGTATAACTCAATACTCAATTCTTTATTGCTTCCATAGTGTACATAACAGATGGTAAAGTATAACAAAGCAACCACACTATTATCTAAAGTTTAGACCTCTACAGAAGCACCAATTAGGCATTGCAAAGTAACGAATGCATTGGAGACCAAATATTAGAATTGCAAACGTGCGGTCAATTCATGAGCAATGCAAATGATGTTGTCACATCCTCTTCTGGTCCTTGGGATAATGCAGTTTGGCTAACATCATCATCATCATTTCAGCCAATAGACGTCCACTGCTGCACATAGGCCTCCCCCAATGCTGTGCCGCCCGCATCCAATGGATTCCCGCAAACTTCACCAGATCGTCGGTCCACCTCGTGGGGAGCCTGCCACGGCTGCGACTTCCTGTACGTGGCCTCCACTTGAGGACCTTTCCGCCCCAACGGCCGTCTGTTCTCCTCGCTATGTGCCCTGCCCATGACCGGCACTTGAGACATGTAATAATTTGGGCTATGTCTGTGACCTTAGCTACCCTGCGGTCACCCAGAGAGCAATGGATGCACGGAGTCTCTTTGCGTGATCGTATCAGAAATTATGAGTTTGACCAACATTTGAATCTAAATCATTTCAACATTCTTAATTTTTTAAATCATTTTACATCTATACTATAAAATCTTAGACACATTTTTATGCTAGAGGCGACAAACGAGCCAGCGTGTCACCTGATGGTAAGTAATCAACGCTGCTTATGAACATCTGTGAAATCGGAGAGACCACTAATGTTACCGGCCTTTTAAATGCTTTTGCATATTTACAAAGCCACTTATTATAATATTCAACAAGGAAATGAATAAAACATTGGGTACCTACAAGGAGGCTATTTTATTTCTTTTTACATTTTCTTAATCAGTTTTGGGTATATTGTAATTTGTAACCACCAACTTATTTACTGATCTATTAACGCAATTATTTAAAATATACAAATGACATAGAACTGAAAGATACGTCTAAAAATAGGGCGCGTTTACTCAGCGGCAAAAGTTCCAACTTTTCCTGTCTAAAACGTCTTTGTTCGGTGTCCCACAAACCACTAGACTAGGAGCAGAAACTACGTTTATGTCAAATATACCATAAACCAAAAAGAGGTATCTTTTACTCATCATAAGAAGCCAAATCAAATTGATAATAGAGGTATATTATCAATTTGTTATTGCACATTATTTTCATTCATAAACTAAATAATCTATAAAATCTTAAAAATGTTGTCCAAGTGATATAAAAACGAATTTCAAAGTTACTTATACAACTAAACATACGCCCTATTGTTCTAGTGGTTTAAGTACTGGGCCGTGATCTTGGAGTCCTGGGTTCGATTCCCGGGTCGAGCAAAAGTATGTTTCGAATTTTTCGAACATTGCTCGGGTTTGTGATTAAGCCTAATCCCATCATAGTAGCGATGACTTGATTTCTATGATGGGGGGCTTTGGCCTGTAGTGGGACAGTATATAGGCTGATACTTTACTTAACGTACTAACTAGGTTACACTTGATTTTACTACTCTGACTATATTAATCTCAGAGCTTTAATTATTTCGTTTTTCATGGAAGCTACATGTACACATGATATTTATTACAGCGACGTGGTTATTAATCATCTACCACTTTTCCGTAGAAACTACACATTCCTTTTAAACTCAACTTGAATATTTTAATTCCATCATAAAACGGCGTTGTATTTTAGAAGTCAGCTCCCGGCCTATTTCTTCAACGTAGGCGGGAGCTGCATACAACTTAGAGCACTAAGCGCTTCTAGGGAAGTTTCCCTCTGCGCTATTAGTAATCTGTCGCGGTAGACACTTTTCTAACAAACATTACACGGATGATATAACTTACTTAGGAATAATAAATAACCTTGCTTTGCTATAATTTGTTACTTTCTTGCAGGTTAAATGAGCTGTAGTTTATCAGCAGATACTGAGATAAAACGCAAAAAAAAATTTTGTGACAAAAAACCGCCTCAAAAAACCACGTATTAAAAAGTGTAAAATAATATTTTTATCACTTTATACACTTGAAATAACCTTTTTATAACAGTACACTCGAGAAAAGGTCTTGCCGAAGTCGGCGCCCAACACTATGTTGGAATTTAATAGAACATTCAATTATTCAACACATATATTCCACCTACTGTAGCAAAACAGATTCATTATAATAATAAAATAAAATCAATGTGGCATACGACCACGTCAATACGGCATAATAATTTCAGCAGATACAATTTTCTTGTTTCGTACTTTTTAGGGCGTTTTTTGGAAGTCGGGTTTAAGTTTTCAAACTTTTTTTTATTAATATTCAATGCTATTCAAATAATTTATTTCAGACCGACATAGCCCATACATGTAATTTTTGAAAAATTTGTCAGCTCTGCTCAGACAGATAATTATTACGTACAAATTAATGATTATTACATTACAAATTATTATATTAATTTACAAATAAAAATTAAATAATAATACCCAAAATGTAAATTTTAAGATTTAACACGAAGCGTGACCCAGTGTTTTAAAAACCGGCCAAGTGCGAGTCGGGCTCGCGCACAAAGGGTTCCGTAGCAGCAAATATAATAAACTTATTATGTCAATTTATACACCTGGTGAATGGAGCCTAAACTCTCCCGATATTTTGCCTCAGCCATCGTTTTCAGTGTAAGCACAATAACTTAACCAAAATTACAGTTAAATCAACCTATCTCAAAAACTATAAGAGATACTTTGATCAAACCAAAAATCGTTGAAAGAGTTAATTAGCATACATCACCTCTGTTTTTTTTAGAATTTTATACCCCGTAGTTATAAAAATAGAGGGGGGGGGGGACATACTTTTTACGACTTTGAGAGCTGATATCTCAAAAACCGTTCACTTTAAGAAAAATGTTTTTTAGAAAACTTTATATCATTTTAAAAGACCTTTCCATTGATACCCCACACGGGTATGTACATCGAAAAAAAAAATTTCATCCCTCAGTTACATGTATGGGGGGCCCCACCCCCAATTCTTTTTTTTACTATTTAGTGTCATATTTTTGTAGCGGTTCATACAACACATATTCCCATCAAATTTCATCACTGTAGTACTTAAAGTTTCCGAGTAAATCGGCTGTGACAGACGGACAGACGGACAGACGGACAGACGGACATGACGAAACTATAAGGGTTCCGTTTTTGCCATTTTGGCTACGGAACCCTAAAAATGGACAGTTTATATGCCTAGCTGCCACGCATGGTACGCCACGGACACGGCCCATCATCGAGGCTGCTCTCTTCCGAAGGATAGCATGGAAGCCATCAGTATGAGCTTCGGCGAATATACCCGACGCACTGCAGTACCGCGGCAGTCCCAACAGCACCTTGAACGCGTTTTTGTACTGCACACGCAAGGCATGTAGCTAGCTCACAGGGTGCACGTGTAAAAGGACCGGCAAAAAGAATTAAAGAGTATCTTAACGGGTTCCGTACAATGTGCAAACCTGAGGGGGGCAAGCATATTACATCTTACCGCCAACGCCCTGTGCTCCCTTTCAATATCCTTATTATCAGAGAGGTCCACCGGCACCCAGTGACCCAGATACTTAAAACGCGATACTTGTTTAAGTGCCAAACCACCAAGATATACTGGAGGTACTGATGAGATTTTGTGACCTCGAGACTATTTCTTATTAAATTTCTGGCTGAATCTCACTTTTGTCATCAGCAGTAGAATAAGGTGCATATTCAGCATACATACATGTACATCGACCTAATATTTCATTTCTTTTTCTTTTTACAAATGTTTTGCAATACCTAACCATATCAATGCAAACGTTAAACACAAATATTCATCTGGAAATGTTATCATTGCGGCAATTGATACTGAATAAGCATTTCCTCGAAAACAAATACAGATACGTGTTTATTAATGACCGTTTAACCAGTATCCGAGGGAGTATACAGTATTTATACGGCGGTTTCGCAGCGGAAGCGGAATGGCATCGCATAGCGGAATTCGGTTTATATCAGTTTCATTTTTTGTTGCAAAATTTTGTTTAAGAGCCTGTGCCCGCCAGTCGTAACGGTCCTTTTTTTTATTAACGCAGAAAGAATGCCGCCGGCTCAGAAGGAACCGACGTCGGTGCCATTGGTCGGCGCCGCCTTACGAAAACTCTGCATTTATATCTAAACCCTCGCCAACCCGTCTGCCAAACGTGGTGAGTATGGCAACTACCCCCATGTGATTGAGGGAGGCCCGTGCCCCAGCAGTGGGGACTTAAATGGGCTGACGATGATGATGAAGAAACGAATGAAATTATGATACTGACCGCCTCAGGTCAAGTAACGCAGTTACATCCCTTTAAGCTTACTGACTATTTTGAACAACTTAACTCTTCCAAAGAAGCATCCCAGATGGTACGCATAAATTTGTTCGCCCTCGAAGGCAAGTAGATTACAGTAGTGGGCTCATTACACTGCGGGCGTCATTGTGCAGTTATTGTACTACTTCTCTTTCTACTACTCTTTGTGAACTATGAGGGGAACCTAAGTAGTCATGCTCACTCAAATGTCTCTTAGGTGGTGGCGCTATGTAGCGGGTCATTACATTCCCTCTAATATAGTTGAGTGAAATGACACATACGTCATACTTGTGAACAGGTGCCACCTTTGGGGACTGGTCTGCTTCGGATTACCTCATAATTTTTATTTTATTATTATTTCCTTTACTTTATTTTATGTAACAATTAAACTGTATGGCTTGGTATGATGATGACACAACATTGTATGAAAGTTTGGCGATTAAAAAGAGTAACTGGCGAGTTTCTTGCCGGATCATCTTTTTATGTACTAGGTGGCAGACGGATCACCCTGATGGTAAACCGTTGCCCGCCGCCCAAGAACACCTGCTACACCATCGGAGTTACAAGTGTGCAGCCAACCTTTGAACACCACTTTTTGATTTGATTGGGTCTCCGATACCCTCACTTAAGCGAAACACAGCACAGACGCTGCTTCACGGCGATTTTCCGAGTCTCTAAATTCAAACTTGATTGATTCATAGTTTTTTAGATTTTCGCGTTGCATTCTAACTATAATGTATCAATACGGGGATTAACACGACATTTATTATGTGAAACAACATTGTGTACTCACATATTTGGCTCGACGTTTCGGCTACGTTACAGCAGCCGTGGTCCACACGTGACCAGTGTTAATCCCCGTATTGATACATTATTGATTGATTCATCTTTATTTGTACGTAAAATTACTACTTACATTTACAACATCGTTTACATGAGATTTATCCTACATTTTCCTGCTTAAGTAACACACACACACACCACACCCTTCGACCGGACTCTGTGTATATCGAACGAGCCTTTTGTACAGTCTGCTATGAAATTGGTGCATCATTGTAAGGATTTGAGAACCTTGCATTCGGTAGAATAATAAAGATTACACTAGTACAATGTTGTGTTATGTGCACTAATTTCACAGCAGACTGACATAAGTCATCCTATCCTTTCTGTATGACCCAAAGGTTGACTGGTAGAGAATGCCTCTTGGCATTAAGTTCGCCTATTGTATAATTTTTTTTTGTGCAATAAAGTTTTAAATAAATAAATAAGTGAATAACGCACTTTAAAAAAAAAACATCTCGTGTTCAGCCGGGAATCGAACCCACATCTTCCACAATCCTGATGGTTGTTTTACCAATATGACCACTAAACATGTACCATTTCACTAAGCCGACGAAATTTGTAAGTGTTTGGTTCCACATTAACTGTCAAATGAAAACTGCTTTAGGTATAACATTGTTATAGTTAACAAAGGATTGACAAACATTTATGAATAAGACCCCACGATTCCGAAATTATTATGTATTTACATGTTTTTCTATTATAAATGTATAAAAAACATTCATGTTAAAATGTTTGATATTCCACTATAAATTCATTTTTTAAGCATAATTGTAATATACTCTTCAAGTTATGAGATATGCTATTTTTGCTTGTTTGTGAAAATTCTTTGCTTGTTTGTGAAAGCACACCAAACCAATACTGGTAACCAATTCCCCGGCCGAGTGTCCCTGCAAATTGGTTTGCGCAACCTGTTTATTGCCGTTCCTGTAGTAAAACATTTAACAGTATTGCTCCATAAAATATTCAGGCATCCGTAAATGTCCCATTTTTGTGTACAATTTGCCCACTCAATAGGTACAGTCGGGGAATCGAGCTCTTAACCACCTGAAGAGCTAAAATCGCTTGTAGCTATCATAGTTTTTTGTTTGAAATAACAACATTTTTATTTCATGCGCGCAAGCGATTTTCGTTTGTAAGTGGTTACGCGGCAGATTCCCCGATCGTACAGTTTGGCTTCACAATTCACATAAAAGTCCCGGGGCGGTTTAGCATGTGTGTAAATATATTCACAATCGAAATCGAGTTGTTGACGCAAAAGTAAAATTGAAAATTGGCAAGTTCGATAACAAAAAAGTATAAATGAAATTCGCAATCCATTGGTATTTTCAAATATTGCTTTGTTTAGTTTTGGAGTGAATATTGTCGTTTGTACATAAAGAAATGATAAAATGAAAAAAAAAGCGAAATACGTATGATTTATTTACTTATTTTCGGAAACATACAATTAAAATGTACAAACAACATAACCATGTATGTGGGGTGTAAGGGGGCAATCTACCACCTTCCTGCCCCAAGCCAACCTCACCTGCCCGTGGTGCATCCTGCTAAATTACCAACGAGGCTCTGGCGACCGACCGATGGCGGTATAACCACAGCTGGGGTGTAAGGGGGCAATCTACCACCTTCCTGCCCCAAGCCAACCTCACCTGCCCGTGGTGCATCCTGCTAAATTACCAACGAGGCTCTGGCGACCGACCGATGGCGGTATAACCACAGCTATGACGTGGCCAGATACGCCAGGCCAGTGGCGGGCAGCAGCGTCACTGGCGCAAAAATCCACGTCCTGCGATCGCCAACCCACCTGCCCAGCGTGGCGATTATGGGCAAACCCTCCAATGAGAGTAAAACTGCAGCCACGGCCCCCAGTTCCCGGCAGTCCCGCTATTCCTGGTCATGGTGGCGGCCATGGTAACGGCGGGACGGGGGGTGCGAAGAATCTCCGGGCTACGGGAGGCCGCCACAACAAACTGACCCTGGCGACGTACAACGGACGCACTTTGCGGCTTGATTCGCATCTGGCACAACTCGAGGTGGAACTTGGGAAAATAAGGTGGCACATCCTTGGTTTAAGCGAAGTCCGAAGAGAGGGCGAGGACACTGTAACCTTGGAGTCGGGCCACCTAATGTACTTCCGCGAGGGAGACCAACATTCTCAAGGCGGCGTCGGGTTTCTGGTCAATAAGTCCCTCTCTGACAACGTAGTGGAAATGTCTAGCGTGTCGAACAGGGTAGCGTACCTCATCATCAAGCTCACCGAGAGGTACAGCCTCAAGGTGGTGCAAGTGTACGCACCGACTTCGACACACTCAGACGATGAAGTGGAGGAAATGTTCGATGACATATCGAGGGCCCTCCACTTCACCACCAAAACCCACTACAATGTTGTCATGGGGGACTTCAACGCTAAAGTGGGAGTACAGAATTGCAACGAATCGGTAGTAGGATCCCATGGATTTGGAGTTAGGAATCATAGGGGGCGGATGCTTGTCAACTTTCTCGAACGAGAGGGGCTCTTTTTGATGAACTCTTTCTTCAAGAAGCAGCCCCAAAGAAAGTGGACGTGGCAGAGCCCCGACACTATGACTAAAAACGAGATCGACTTCATCATGGCGGACAGGCGGCATATATTCAGAGATGTCTCCGTGATCAACAGGTTCAACACCGGTAGCGATCACAGACTTGTCCGAGGCACTCTGAATATCGACTTTAAAGCCGAACGAGTCCGCTTGATGAGGTCAAGACTCCGGCCTACTCTACTGCAATCCATGAAAGGATCTGAAAAGTTTCAGTTAAACCTGGAAAACCGATTCAATGCCGTGGAAACCACAACGGACGTTGACCAGAACCTCGAAAATGTGGTTCGAGTCCTCAGGGAAGAAGGCACGAGATTTTGTAACATGCAGCGCAAAGGTAGGAAGTCGAAACTCTCTGATGAGACCTTGGGGCTAATGAGACAACGACGTGAGCAACCACCGTCCACTTCGTCAGGAAAACGGACTCTAAACCGGGAGATCAGTAAACTTGTGCGACGCGACCTCCGGTGCTCCAATACTCTCTCGATTGAAAGAGCTATCGAGCAGAATCGGGGGTCGAAGGTTTTCGTACAATCTCTCGGAAGAAGCCACCTGACCAAGCTGACCACATCACTTGGAGAAGTTGTTGCTTCAAAGCCGGCGGTCCTTCAAGAAGTAGAAGACTTCTATGGCCGATTATACGCTTCGCATGCATCTCGACCTGATCCCGAAAATGAGGACTCTAGGGCCACATTAACACGCCATTTCACCGAAGACTTGCCAGAAGTCAGCATTGGCGAAATCGAGATTGCTCTTGGACAGCTGAAAAATGGAAAAGCCCCTGGAGAGGATGGCGTTACAACAGAGTTGTTGAAAGCATGGAATGCCCTCCCAGCTCATGTGTTTCCTCCTTCATACAATCCGGGGTCTTTTAGGCGGGGCGTGAAACGGCATCTCAGCAGGCCATTAGGGTGAGGATGGCAGACACAATGGGTACTTTGTTAGTTCTTCTGTGCCTGTCAGCCTCATTTTTGGATTTCACGGCCGCTTACCATCAGGCGGAGTGAGGTCATCCTGATTGGCCTTTCTATAAAAAAAAAAAAAAAAAAGCTGGAGGATTACCCGTACTGAGGGAACTCCAAAAGCTCTTTAACGATGTCCTCTTCGAAGGGAGAACTCCGGAGGCGTGGAGTAAGAGTGTGGTCGTCTTGTTTTTCAAAAAAGGGGACAAAACCCTTTTGAAGAACTATCGACCCATTTCCCTTTTAAGCCACGTCTATAAGCTGTTCTCAAGAGTGATCACGAACCGTCTTGCGCGGAGACTCGACGAATTCCAACCACCGGAACAGGCTGGGTTTCGGAGCGGATACGGCACCATAGATCACATCCACACAGTGCGGCAGATTATACAGAAGACAGAAGAGTATAATCAGCCCCTGTGTCTAGCATTTGTGGATTATGAGAAAGCCTTTGACTCGGTTGAAATCTGGTCTGTTCTGGAGTCCCTGCAGCGATGCCAAGTCGATTGGCGATATATCCAGGTGATGAGATGTCTCTATGATGCCGCTACTATGTCCGTCCAAGTACAGAATCAGCAAACAAGTCCTATACCATTGCATCGAGGAGTGAGACAAGGGGACGTCATCTCCCCGAAATTGTTCACAAATGGAATTTTTTTTGGAATTTATTTATTTTATTTATTTTTTATTTATTTCTTTACATTGAACCGAGTGTACAATAAAAAATGTTGTATGGTACAACTTACCCTCGTACCGTCTTACTGTTACTTGAACATACATAATATTATACCTTTTCATTCAGGCATTGACAAAATAGCATGCATATACAATTTCACAATGGAAATAACCTTTATCTAACGTTTTATTTATCAACATTTACAATAATATAGCTTATTCATCAGAATAGCACTTAGTTTACAATTTATAAAAAATATAATTACTGTGAGGATTGTCCAAAATATGACGGTAAGTAACACTGCGCGAAGCCGCGGAGGCGGCCGCTAGTGGTTGTAAGTTGTAAATCAACAAGTACATAACAATAAAGAAACAAAAATATTTTTAACTATTTTGGCGGTACACAGAACAAAAGTGATTTACCTTCCGTGCTAGTCGATGACTGTGTTACGGCAAGGTAAGAATCTCGTCCTAGGAATTTTAACCTTTTCCAATAGAACTTACAGGCTAATTTGCGATAGTGCACTAGCACTTCACGTTTGAATAGAAAAAAATGTCGAAGCCAGTGACGAGTTTTTAAGCGTAAACATGTAGTATACGCAAAATGAACAGATAGAAACACAATGTAACTACATTATGTTTACGAATAGATTTATATATATATATATATATATCTATTATATATATATATATATATATATATATATATATATATATATATATATATTTATAAATATATATAATGTATATATATAAGAAAATAATATAATAAAATAATGTATAAATAAAAGAAAATTAATATAGTATAATATAAAATCAACAATGATATACCTACCCATTAAATATGATATTTATGTATTTATTAAATTAAATTAAATTAAATTAAATATTCTTTATTTCAGACTATCGTCCATAAAGGTTAGTAACAAATGACTTAGGGACTATGGTTAGTATTTATAAAAATTGGTAAAAAAATAATAAAACACTAATTCAATAAATATTCAATTTTCTAGGCTCAGGGATCACTCTTTGGATGAGACACCTCCAAAGTGGTGATGTGAACCTGTCTGCAAGTAACTGCAGAATACCGTTGCGACTGCCACGCACTCTGTTTATCAGGGATACCGTTTTTTTGCGTAACACAGCATTGAAACCGTCTGTTAGGTATTCAGCAAACATTCCTGATGCACTGCAAAAACGCGGCAGTCCCAACAGTACTCTAAAGATATTATTATATTGGATTCGAAGGGCTTCAAGGGATCGTTTGGTGTGGTTGACCCATAGGCTCGCCGTGTACATACTTTGGCAGTAGGCTTTAAAAAGTGTAACCTTTACTTCTTCAGTACAACGGCAGAACCTGCGAGCCAGCATGTTACCCTTAACGGCCAGAGCCCTCCGCTCCCTTTCAATGTCTGCATCGTCTTTGAGGTCGCTAGTAAGTATATGGCCTAGGTATTTAAACCTAGTAACCCGCTTAATGCTCACTCCGTTAAGGGCAACTCCAACTGAGTTTTCAGAAGCTTTACCAGAGACCTCAAAGACCATGTATTCCGTTTTCTTTACATTATATGCAAGCCCATGCTTAATTGCATACCTTTCGCAGACTCTTAACATTCCGGCAAGTCCCCTGGCCGTTGGGCTGAGCAGCACCATGTCATCAGCATAGCTTATGTTATTGATACTAACGCCGTCTATGCTACAACCGACACGCATGCTGCTCAGCTCCCCGATCAGTTCATCCATGTAGATGTTAAAAAGTTTAGGCGAGGTCAAGCCACCCTGCCTCACCCCGCATTCCAACATATACTCGTCGGAGATAGTATCTGCCCATCTAACAAAATTTGCCTGATTGGCATACCAGTACTTAAAAATATTAATCACTCCGTTCGGTACCCCCCTGTCCCCCAGCTTTCTCCAGAGCACATCATACGATACAAGATCAAAAGCTTTAGAGAGATCCAGGAAACAGGCGAATACTGGTGTTCTGCGGTCAGTGTAATACCTGACAGCGTGCTTGACACTCGCTATAGCGCTTTCCGTGGAGAGCCCGGGACGAAACCCGAACTGAGCGTCATGAAGATTTAAGTGATTTTCCAAGCGAGAATCAAGCAGGCCATCAAATACCTTGGCAATGACAGTTGCAAGTGAAATCGGGCGGTAGTTACCCCTGTCCGAGATATCCCCCGTCTTGTTCTTCACAATAGGCACCACAATTGTCTTCATTAGATCATAAGGTAAGTAGGAGTGATTAAGGCACAGTGCAAAGAACATAGACAGTACCCTCGGCAGGTGCACCCCCGCAAATCTCATGTGTTCAATACTCAAACCATCATGCCCGGGAGATTTACCACCACTCATTTTCTTAAATATATGTCTAATTTCCTTAGCGCTAAAGTTTATGGGTGACTCATCATTTAAAGGTAGCCGGTCAACAGACGAGTCCGAGGAGCCGAGTGGCGAGCTTACCCTAAAATGTTCACTAAACATGTTCGCTATCTTAACCGGTTCATTCAACCCATCTATACTCACCGGTAAACCAGATCTTACCTCGAGACTCCCGGTGGCCTTCCAAAATTTGCTAAAACTTTTAGTTGATCTATGTTTCGCCAAGATATCCATTTTCAACTGTTCTTGATTATTTTGGCACCACTTAAGTCGACTTTTAAAAATTTTACGCGACTCATACATTTGGTCATAGATAAAGCCAGCGACAGGACGATTATACAGTACCCAGACTTTGAACTTGAGCCTGGCTTCAGTGTGAGATTCGCGAACATGTTTGTTCCACCCGCACAGCTGATTTCTTTGTTTATACACACAGCGGCGCTCCACACTCGCCTCCTCGGCCGAGCTACAGAGTATTTGGACAATGCTATTATACAACCTATCCAGCACAGATCTATGTTCAAAAAGGTTACACGACTGATGGCTACACCCAGTAAACTCAGAAGGAAAATCGATTTCCCGGAGTCTTTTGTTACATAGTTCCCTGTATTTATTTACTTGGGTTTCATTCCTGTTGCCCCAAACAACCGAGTTACGGGGTATGCTCCGTAACTCAATTTTTGCCCTAACTACATTAAGATTACACTCAATGACTAGAGGAAGATGGTCAGAAACAAATACGTCCTCTAAAACACTCACTTTCACAATAGTTTGTGAGGCTGACTCAGTCACAATGCAGTGGTCCAACCACCTTCTGCATCCATGTGCCTCACTCACAAACGTATACGTACTGGACTGCAATCCGAGTATTTCACAGTCGGCACAAACCCAAGACTGATCACTGCAAAAATTCTGTAATTCTTTAAAAAATAAAGAGCCAGGATGCGCATTAAAGTCGCCTAACACAAAAACACTTTCTACATCATCACTTGCTACAATAGCATTAATTTCTCCTAACAATTCAACAAAAGTCGGCAAGTTGTCAGGACAATCTGTAGGCATATAGGCCGTTATCACAACAATGGAGCGACCATTTAGAGACGCTCGGATTGCAGCCAGTCGGTTGCTTTTACAATGCAAGACAGTAACATTATTAAAAATGCCTTTTCTCCATAGAATGGCTACACCCCCGTGGGGCCTACCCGCTAATAAGCCAGCCGACGAATCAATTGCTGACTTACCCGTATAATCAAAATTGTTTGATAAAGTACCTAAAATTGGTATATCATGAGGGAGCAGCCATGTTTCCTGGAGAGCTAATAAATCATACACTTCACATAGATCACGAACATCATCAAACGATCTTTTTATAGATTTACAGTTAAAACTAACTAATTTAAAATTATATGTAGGGTTTACACACATAAATAAATCATTTTATATCTTTAACTAAGTTTCCAGACTTGGTTTTGTACATAAAGCGCACAAACCGTCTAAAAGTAATACCATTAGGCCAGAAGCTATCGTCAAGAAACAAATGTAATTTGCTCTTGGAGACATACAATTTATAGGCGTTATATTTTTTTACAACTTTCATATTAATCTTCTTTAAAGACACAATTTCACTCGTTTTCTCCTTTATGTAAGCAATAATATCACCTTCACAAGTATCCATACAAACATTAGAAATTAAAAGCGGCACTTTAATATCAGCCGCTCTAAATTTACCGTCTGGCTCGGTCACTGCACATCCTTTTTGACCCACCAGTTTATAACGCTTAGCCGATTTGTTTCTTACAACCTGCCATTCAGAATAACTATCCCCTACCTTTTGTTCACAACTCATATTTTGGTTGACTCTCTGCGCTCGCGCACTGTTATTAGATACGATAATCTTCGGGCTACAGGCCGAGTGGGTTGCGATGGTAGGGGACGCATTGATGACGCGCTCGCAGTTCTCTGTGAGGACCGGTTGCGCCGACGCTCCATTGGCTGTCTCGTCGGCCATAATAACACCTTCCGCAAGCAGCTCCGTCTCGCTCACTCTCGAATAATCACCGTATTCACGGTTGCTCTCGTTCGCACATTCTCTTATCATGTGCTCTATTTCATCTGTTTTCGGGCGATCGATAGGGACGGCAGTCGCCTCAGCGTTTCGTTTGAATGTTGAGAAATCCGTTGGCAGGTCGGTAGCCTTTTGGTCAGCTGATTGCTCCAGTGACCTATATTGCGGTTCGTATTGTAATCCAATGGGCCCACTATCAAACACGAAACTGTTCTGAACACATGCACCTCGTTTTTTGTTTACCTTGGAACCCGACGGGAACTTGTCAATCAAAGACGCATTTTTCATCTGGTCTACCTCTTGTCTGAGAATTTCGAATTTGTCCGTTGTAACTACCTTTTCTTCCAACGCATTTAGCTGGTTTTTTAAACTTAGGATATCCCTTAGGAGTCTTGTCACATCTACATGATCAAATGTGACCGGCGGCAGTTTGTGAAGATCCCTGGCTACAAAAATTGGGAAATTAGCAGATTCATCACTCTTCATAACGGCAATAATATCGTCCAGATCCTTAGACATTCTTTTCTTCCCCTCTTTTCTGCGCAGTGGCATCTTCTTCTTAGATGGTATCGACTCGAAAAGAAGAGTCTTCGCTTTTACAATATCTTCCACTGAGAAAGAGGATGTACACAGTTGATGCAAACTTTCCACATCCATGAAGTCCAACACATTATGCAGAAATGCTAACACCTCATTAATAACAATGTTACAGTTCACACATTTAACAGTACAAGACGTCATTTCTATTTATTTATTATTTTCCTCCGCGAGCGAAAGAGACACTGAGTCCACGGCACACGTACGGCAAGGGGCGCGTCCGCGGGCTGTCACGACTGACGTGAGATTTATATACTTATCTAATATTTTAAAATTTATTTAAGTATTTTCAATATATTTTCTGTCTGTTTGTAGTTTAAGCCACCCAAAAATTCATCAATTGTCTTCTTACAACCAAAACTTGTCATTTCTTTTAAAGATCTAATTTTGCTTATACGATTGTACAAAAATGGAGCCAAAAAATAGGAAAATCCCTGTGCAAAAGAGGATTTGCATGTAGGAATACGATAAACTTCATAAGTTCTTCTCACTGAGGTGCTTTGTGTGGTGTTATATGAATGTTGCCTCAATACAATGCCTTTGATGAAGAGTTGACGAACTGTTAAAACTTTGAAGTCATTATATAGCCTGGATGTACTATATCTAAAGCATTTGAAATTCACGACCTTAAGAATACATCTTTGCGCTCTTTCTACTTTGATCAAGGTACTCTGCCTTGCACCTCCCCAAGCAGAAATACCGTAAGTTATTAGTGACTGACATAATGTAAAGTATACAGATTTATTGGTAGTAGCATCTCTTAGATTTCTTATCTTTTTGAAAACAGGTATAAGCTTACGGATTCGAGTTTTGAGATTATTTATATGCTGTTTCCAATTTAAGTTTTGATCGATTTCCACTCCTAAATATTTTATACTATTAGTTCTTGTTAACTTAAAACAGTTGCAGTTAGAAAAATCAAAGCAAGTCCAGTTATGAGCTGTTAGAGTAAAATCCGAGGCAGGTTGTGAATTTGATCTCATACTAAAAGTTATATACTTTGTTTTTGTTAGATTAAGGGTTAGTAAGTTATAGTCAAGCCATTTAATTATATTGCGAAATCCTTCCTCCGCTGCTTTTTTTACAAGTAACCAAGATGTATGTTGAAATAAAACAACAGTATCGTCCGCGAATGTGATAACTTTTGAATTAGGTAATTTAATATCACAGAGATTGTTCACATAAATGAGAAATAACGTTGGTCCAAGTACTGAGCCCTGTGGGACACCGAAGTTTACACTCAACCTTGAGCTTTGCATATTCCCTATTTTAACTATTTGTGATCTGTTTGTTAAATAATCTATAAATAGATCGAGTGGTGTACCTCTTATCCCGATAGATTCAAGCTTGCGTATGAGTAGTGGTATTGATATTGTATCAAACGCTTTTGACATGTCAAGAAAGATGCCAATACATTTTTGTTTGCTGTCAAGATTCTGTACTACATTTGATGTAAGGTTTTCAATGGCATCTGAGGTAGATTTTTTCTTTCTAAAGCCAAATTGATTTTTCGATAGAATGTTATTGGATTCCAAATAGTTTACAAGACGGCTATTGATAACTTTTTCTATGATTTTTGAGAAAGTTGGTAAAAACGATATTGGACGATAGTTGGACACGTTGTCCTTTTCTCCAGTTTTGAATATCGGAACAATAATTGATCGTTTAAGAACATTTGGAAATTTTCCTGAGGATAGACATAAGTTAATAATATAAGTTAGCGGCTGAATGAGAAATTTCATACAAGTTTTAGTAAATATTGCGGATATGCCATCCCATCCTTTCGAGTGGGTGTTTTTCAAGGACTTAATTATTTTATCTATTTCCATTTCATCAGTTTCTAAAAGCATGAATGAATTAATTGGGGATTTTTTACATTTAAATTTTTTTACTAATTCATCTTCACTAAGTTTCATTTTATTTAATATTTCATTTGACAGGTTAGCCCCTATGTTGGCAAAATAATTATTGACATAGTTAATTGATTCTAGCGGTGTTGATTTAACGTTCAATAATTCATCAGAAGATTTATTTTTGTCTGAGCTATTTATGTGACATACTCTTTTTATGACATTCCAGGTGTTCTTTATATTGTTTTTACTAGCATTTAATTCTGATTTATCCTGTTCATTCTTTAATTTGTGAAGTATTTCATTGCAATGGTTTCTGTAACGTTTATAAGTAATTTCCAAATTTTTATCTTGAGGTGTTTTTAAATGTTTTCTGTGTAGTGTGTCTCGGAATCGCATACAGCGTAATAAGCCAGGGGTAATCCATGACTTGACAGTCATTTGTCTATTAGGGACTGTGACAGTTAAAGTGCTCATCTCAATTGTCTCTGATACAGTACTAATAAAAGTTTCAGTTGCCTGGTTAGGATCAGTCATAGACATTACATCAGTCCAATCAATATTTTGAAACAATTTATGAGCTTTTTTATAATCAAGTTTCTGAACCGTCTTTAGTATTCTCTTGTTATAATATTGTTGCCTGTCCAAAGGAATATTAAGGTAGAGACAATTGTGGTCAGTTATAGATGATTCACAAATGATCGTCGTGACTTTATTATTAGATTTTACAAAACAGTGGTCAATGCATTTATTATTCCGAGTAGGTAGTAAGTGGCCGGGTAATAAGCAATGATTGGCTAGAAGGTCTAAGTATTCATCTGATTTTAGATAATTGTTATGGGGATTAATATCAATATTTATATCTCCTGTAAGGTAGATATTGGGTATGTGCTTAAGATCTGTCAGGAGTTTATCTAACGAATTATGATAATTTGTTAGAATATTGAACGATGGCGATCTGTACATACAAATAAATGTGTGAGTTTTATTTATACTTACAACTAAACAATCCGCATCGTGAATACTAGGCTCAAATACAACAACCTCGGTAAGCATTTTGCTTACATATACAACCACTCCACTATTCTGGTTAATATGTTTACAGGTATGGTAAGTATTATAATTATCTAATTTTGGAATAAGGTCAGAGTTTTGCAGCCAGCACTCAGTCAATACAATAAGATCATATTCCGTTCCACTTCTTGTCATAAATACAGTTAAATCTTCAAAATTTTTATGAATGCTGCGTATATTTTGTACAATAATTTTAAAGGACCTTTCATTGTGACGTTGAAATTGTTTGAACTCTTCTGGATCCTTGACCAAATATGAGTCGCCAATGTTGATATTGCTATCAACCTCAGCGGCTATTCTGTCTATATCATTATCCATTATAATTTGTTTGAAAAACGTGATTAATAATTGTTTTGATCAAGAACAAAAGCTTTTGGTGTTTTACCAGCTGCCAGGTTAGAGCGAAGTTTTTTAACGAATTTATAGTAGCTATAACAGACATTGAAAATTCTAAATTGTATGATATTATATAAAATACATAGTGATAAGTTAAATAAATTAGATAGATGTAAGTATATATAATTGAACACAATAATAAACGTGATATAATAATGATAGTGTCACTTAACTGGCTATAACGACTGTACAATAAAAATAACAAATTTAAAATTAACCTTAATACATGCAAAGGAGATACAGAAAAAGATTTTTGAGGTAGTCATGTTGAGCGTAAGGCATCCACCTGGGCACACGATCTAAGTATCAGAGCAGATTCACCATCTTTTTTACGAATCAAAACATTACCTCGGGAGGTCCAGCAGTATTTATAATGACCTCCCTTCACTAGAGCACGTGCCATACCAAGAATTTTTCTGCTCATGGGTGTAAGAGACTCAGAAATATATACTGGCTGCTTGTTTCCATTGTAGCCAAGATGAGATGAGTTTAACTTAAAGTCTTGGTTTTCCTTGTTGAATGTATTTGCAGCTTTGAGGAGGACTTCTTTGTCAGACAAAGTCTTGAAATCAATAACGACGGGTGAATGGTTTTTCCCCTTTCTGTAGACTTGTATCATATCAGTGACGGGAGCTAATTTTAGATTCGCATACAGCGTGGACATCAGTGTCTGGAGATCTTCTTTTTCTTCTCTGGGAATACCTCTTATCTCAACTTTGTTTTTGATGTGTTGCTTCTGCAGATCATTCAAATTTATTTCAAGCTCCTCAATACGTTCAATTGCAGCTGCATGTTTGATTTCAAGAGTTACCACCTTATTATTCAATTGGTTAAAGTTAGCAATATTGGCATGCAACAACTCCAACATTTCTGCATTCGATTTTAGTATTTGATCAGTTTTTGTATCCATTTCACTGAATTTTTTCATCATACATTCTTTTAGTTTTTCAATTTCATACTCTTCAGGATTTTTCCGTTTCCTCATATTGACATTTCTTATAAGCTCAATATCTTCTGCATCCAAAGAAAGATTTGGTTGGGATGAGTGCATTGAAGATTGTCCATGTGTAGGAGTTCGTTGCATTATGTAGAAGTTTTGCGTATACTGTGTTGGGAATGAGTTATGTTAGTTCTCAAGTCTTCCACTTGCTCCGTGTCACCACTGCCGCGCGAAATGTTCGGTTGTCCGCGCACTTTGAGCGTAAGTAGGCGACAAGTAAAATTAATGCTTATTTCCGCCCACAGAAAGATCACTTTACAAGACTTGGAATTATGAATTTTGCACAAAATAGATGTACGCGACTACTCCTATTCGCACCCTGGACGAGACTCGAAATGCAATGGAGGATATGTTCAAGACGCTGAACTGGAAGAGACGTGGCATCAACATCAATGGCGAATACATCTCTCACCTGCGATTTGCTGACGACATCGTCATAATGGCAGAAACGCTGCGGGGCCTACAACAGATGCTGAATGACCTGGCTGACTCTTCTAAATGCATCGGCCTACGGATGAACTTGCATAAAACCAAGGTCATGTTCAATGAACATGTTCTACCGGAAGCGATTGCAATTCACGGTGCCGTCCTCGAAGTTGTTCAAAAATACGTATACCTCGGGCAGACTTTGCAATTGGGTAAAAACAACCTCGAGGATGAGGTGAATAGAAGAATCCAGTTAGGTTGGGCAGCATTTGAGAAACTACGTCGTGTCTTCATATCGTCGATACCACAGTGCCTAAAGACGAAAGTCTTCAATCAGTGCGTCCTACCCGTCATGACATACGGAGCCGAAACGTGGACACTTACGGTACGGCTGGTCCACAAGTTAAAGGTCGCTCAGCGGGCTATGGAACGAGCAATGCTCGGCGTCTCTCTCCGAGATCGAATCCGAAATGAGGTGATCCGGCAGAGAACCAAAGTTATCGACATTGCTCACCGGATTAGCAAGCTTAAGTGGCAGTGGGCAGGCCATATTAGCCGCAGAACCGACAACCGATGGGGTAAACGAGTTCTGGAGTGGAGACCGCGTCTTGGCAAACGTAATGTAGGGCGCCCTCTGGCTAGGTGGGAGGACGATCTGCACAGGATGGCTGGCAAGAGCTGGATGCGAGAAGCCATGGATAGATCACAGTGGCGAACAATTGGAGAGGCCTAGGTCCAGCAGTGGACTGCGATAGGCTGATGATGATGAACATAACCATACAAAAAACCAAAGTCATGACAGTTCGCCAACTCTTTATCTTGCAAACATTACTCAAAAAACATAACTACCGTACGCTCCTCTTCACAACACAAATTAGAGACGAAATAAGAAGGTTTGCATGACACCGGGATTCAAAACTAGGTTAACCCAAAGATTCTTTTGTTCCTTAGGCCCATATCTTTATAATAAGGCAAATATGATTGCAGAAATGCTTCCTATTCACCAGTGCAAAAAGAAACTAGAATCTTGGCTACATAATAACCTAACTTATACTGAGACAGAAAAATGACTCACTCCACTTGTAACTCACATAGGTGATCCAATCCTTTAAAAATAATACATTTCACTTACATACACACGCACGAAATATTAGACTTATATATATAGCGAGATGATGGGAGCCTGGTAATCTGTAACACAGGTTTTCCTAGTACGGACGCCAGTCTCTCACAATATAGCTGCTGGAATAATTATTATTGTTAATTATTATAGTTATCTCTGTCTCTTACCGAGGTGTCGTAAAAGGCGACTATCATGCCAGCATGATCATCAGCACCCAGAGAAGGAAAACTCTGCATTTATATCAAAACCCTCGCCAACCCGTCTGCCAAGCATGGTGAGTATGGCAATTACCCCTCATGTGATTGAAGGAGGCCCGTGCCCCAGCAATGGGGACTTAAATGAGCTGACGATGATTACAGTTATAATTTTAATGATTTAAGGCTATATTGTGAAAGAGAAATAAAATATTACAATTAAATTAAAATTACATATAAATCAGCATTTTTTTTACAGTAAAGAATGTTCACTAAGTAAAAGTTGAAATTTTAAAATAAAAAATGTTCAGTGAAAATTGACTTTCAAATTGATTCCTCAAACTCATTTTTTTAAGTCGGCCTCAAAACTGCCGCACCGATGCCGCTTTGTTGCGCATCATGCACACATTGTACGTTTTATACAACACAAAACGAGTTTTTTTTTTAACAACAGAGAACGAACTAACAAATCGAGTCGTACGTGTTAACATAAATGACCCTACATATTAACATGGTAATGTAGCTTGGTAGGGTAGACTTAGGAATCTGTATCTATATACATAAAGAAGGTCTACAAAGAAATGGAATTCACGACCGAAGCATTATTATCGTCCATACCGAACATGCACGCATCACCTGATGGTAAGCGGTTGCCGCCGCGAATGGACACCCGCGACACCAGTGGAGTCAGAAGTGCGCTGCCAGTCTTTAAACCCCCCTCTCCCCTGGATTGGGTCTCCGGTACCCTAACTCATGCAGCGAAACACAACCCAGTGCTGCTTCACGCCGGTTTTTTGTGAGACTGTGGTATCACTTCAGTATTATACCACTAAAACATTTATTTTTTGTATTCAAAGCATTCAAAGCATTTATTTATTTGCATAGAACAGGAAGAGTACATGATGGTATATATGAAATAAGAATCTCTATTCAGTTAATAAAATTAACATATTGTATGGTTTTCATGCGATTTCCGCCATGTTTTTTCTTATCGGAAATCCCAAGAATTGGGCTCCAGGATATTTTCGTTTGTTACGGGACGGTTTCGGTTTAGTCCCTCGGCTCGGGTTGATCGGGCACTTTATATGCGGGGCGGTGCTGCGCCAAATTGAAACTGAGATGGTCTGCTTTTGTCACCTCGTGGAAGCTCGCTTATCTCGCTTCGCCGGCTAATCTTGTCTTCTTGTGACCCTGGCTCGAAGGTATATACTCTTTTGTCTGTGATTTCTTCCACAGAGGTTTTATTGGGAGGGTTCCCTGGTACAAGCAAGTTAAGGAGTTAATTTTTGAACTATACAATATAAAATACGTTTGAAAAAATAACAAAGATTATTTAGTCCATTCATTTAAGTGCATCCTCTTTTTTATGTCATAGGTGGCAGACGAGCAGACGGATCACCTAATGGGAAGCGATTGCCGCCGCCCATGGACACCCGCCACATCAGTGGAATGCGCTGCTGACCTTTCAACTCCCTTTCCCCTGGATTATTTGGCCTCCGGTACCATCACTCACGCAAGCACAGGACAATGCTGCTTCACTCATGTTTTCTGTGACGTAGTACTGCTCCGGTCGAGCCAGCCCATTCATGCCGAAGCATGACTCTCCCACGGTCATGGTTCTCTGGAATACTTTATCACATTAAAACCCAAAAAAAAAAATGAAAACTTGTTTTCTGAATTCATCAGGACGGTCAAACCCTTTCACGCTAGCGTCTAGTTGGCTTATCCACTGAACCATTGAATTTAATAGCGTTTAAAAGTACTTCAACATTAAAAAAAATTCAATAAACCTTTTTCAACTCAAAAAATATAAATGAAAACACTAACCACCAAAAGAGTACCTTAATACATACAGGCTATTAGTGAGGTACAAGCCCAAAATTCGACACTTTTTGCTCCATGAAGAGCCTTCATTAAATATTTTCTAAACTGATCTAATGCTTTGTCCGCTCTCAACTCGTTTTATTGCTCACGTACAACGAAGTTACAAAATACACACTAATATTAATGTTTACGGGCGCGAACATCCGGGCTCCACTGGCTCGACGTTAGTGTCGCCCGGGGCACAGTGCAAAATTCTACAGAAAATAGGCAACATTTTCGCTTCTAGTTCTATTGCCAAGTAAATAGTGCACTTGAGAATGAAACGATGCGCGTTTAGGTGGGATCGGACGCAAGGCTTTCCATTAACATGGTTCAGAACGTACCAGCCGGTCCAAACCGTTGCAGTATACGCTGAGCTTGGATCTTGTTGACCACTTCACTTTGTTCTTGTTTTTTCTTCTCTAGTCCCTAGTTTATGTACAACCTGTGCGGATAAAGAATGGAATCAGAAATGGCGGCGCACCCCACGAGTGCGAGTATAGACGCAAATAGTGTGCAAGCGAGAAGTGAATAGATGCGCCGCCATTTCTGATCCCATCCTTTATCCGCACAGGTTTTACACTTATTTTATTAACTTTAATTTTTTTTCTTTTACTATTTCTTCCCTCGGTATGATGACTGTGCAATGTTTTTTTTATTGCTTTAAATAGGTAGAGGAGCTCGCGGCACATCTGATGGTAAACGGTAACCGCCGCTCATAGACATCAACAATGGCGGATCAAATCAAACGTCCGTTTAATGTTGTCTGTATCTTAACGCTTTTACATAATATTGTATGTATGTATATTGTGGTCAATAATCGTTTACTTACTTTTTATGCTTCTTTTTCATAATTTAGTGGGCAGATGAGCGATGTATCACCTGATGGTAAGTAATTGCCGCCGCCCATGGACACCTGCAACGTCAAAGAGTCATAAGTGCGCTGCCGGCCTTTTGAAAAAGGAAAACGGTCTTTTCTTAAAGGTCTCTTACTTAATTAACGCTGAGCTACCCAAGACATTAGTAACTTGGCAGATTTTTGTATTTCCTATTTCGCTGTGTCGTAAAAGGCGACTAAGGTAAAGCTGCTGGCATGATCATCAGCACCCAAAGAAGGAAAACTCTGCATTTATATCAAAACTCTCGTCAACCCGTCTGCCAAGCGTGGTGAGTATGGCAATTACCCCTCATGTGATTGAGGGAGGCCCGTGCCCCAGCAGTGGGGACTTAAATGGGCTGATGATGAATTTTCTGTGAGCTGACGACAGTTTCACCAACATTGTAGATATGCATCTACAATAAGGTATATACTATACGAGGTGGCCCGATCGTACTGAAGACTTAAAAAAAAAGGCTAAGTGCGAGTCGGACTCGCCCATGAAGGGGAACCCTTAGTAGGGCAGCAAGTAAGATATTACTTAATTGTAAACAATTTGAGTTGACTAAATGAAATGTGAATTACGGTTTATGACGTATTAAAAAAACTACTTACTAAATTTTTTTAGTTTTATAATTATTTTATGATAGAAGTTAGAGGGGGGGGGGGGGAGCACTTTTTCCCACTTTGGGAGTCTCTCTTGGTCCCACACGTATGGGCTTGATGAAAAAAAAAAAGTTTCAGTACCAAGTATGTGGACCTCCAAATTTTTTTCCTATTTTTGTGTAAAAATCGTAATGCGGTTAACAAAATACATCTATTTACCAAGTTTTAATAGTAAGTTTCGGAAAAAAGTTGCTGTGACATACGGACGGACAGACGGACGGACAGACGGACGGACCGACGGACAGACGGACAAACGGACAGTCGGACAGTCGGACAGTCGGACAGTCGGACAGTCGGACAGTCGGACAGTCGGACAGTCGGACAGTCGGACAGTCGGACAGTCGGACAGTCGGACAGTCGGACAGTCGGACAGGCGACAGACGGACAGACGGACAGATGGACAGACGGACAGACGGACAGACATTACGAATCTATAAAGGTTCCGTTTTTTGCCATTAGGCTACGGAACCCTAAAAAAACGACAGCTTTAGACGCCATTGAGAATGACACGCATAGGAAAAAAATATTTTTAGATATGGAAAACCAACTTAACTTCTTCTATTTTTTTCATGTTA
Organism: Marasmia exigua; assembly: GCA_019059595.1. Classification (NCBI taxonomy): domain Eukaryota; kingdom Metazoa; phylum Arthropoda; class Insecta; order Lepidoptera; family Crambidae; genus Marasmia; species Marasmia exigua. The sequence goes on from CM032463.1 coordinate 24,113,214, forward strand.
TAATAATTCTTTAACTTATTTCATTTCTTTTTTGAAATAGTCTTTGAACTTAAACTCCGCATTAATTAATGTCACTTAACTTCCCAGTGACAATATATGTTTTATCATTGAACAAATCTTTGCAGTGCCTTTTTAGACGTTATGCCTAATTGCACAAGGTAAACCGATGACGTGGTGAAGATCGCTTCTATACGCGATCTTCACTACATCATAACCTGTATAAAATCCATTCCGACCCTCCGATGAGTGTCGAAATGAATAGTCAGTAGTGGAAATTCTTGACAGTGGCCTGCGTTCAGCAGTGAAGCTGTGTTGACTAAAATGACGATGCCTTACTGTCATATTCCCTTGCCCGTAGCACCACGCGGCTGCCCGCGTAATTAAATTTAAGTGTAATCGCGCTACCTGAGTCTCCGCCTTTGTTGTATGTTGGCGACACGTCTTTGTGCTAGCTGTTACACAGACAAGTTATTTTGAAAGTTATTTCGTGGGTACGAAACGTGGAGAGATAATTTTGTACCTGCGCTGCTACTGGTTATCTTTGTTTGCATCTTGTGAAGCTCACAGCTCTAATAGCTACATAAAGCTTACAACGCACTATCCACTGAAACCCGAAACAAGAAATATCACACAAAACATTTTAGTCGTCAGTTTCTTTTTCATGTCATAGTTGGCAGACGAGCAGACGGTAAGCGATTTTCATCGCCCATGGACAACCGCGACACCAGTGGAGTCACAAGTGCGCTACTAACCTTTAAATCCCCCCTTCCCCCTTATTGGGCCTCCGGTATCCTAGCTCATGCAGCGAAACACAGCACAGTGCTGCTTCATGTCGGTTTTCTGTGAGGCCGGGGTATTCTTCAGGTAGGCCATTCATGCCGAAGCGTGGCTCTCCCACGGTCAAAATCAGATTGTCGGTCAATTCAATCAAAATGACCATTATAAAAGAATAATTAAGTAAAAGTCTCTTACGTCTTTATTTAATTGAAATGCAAAGAGTTTTCTGATTATAATACGATGTAACACAATTTTTAATTCACCTCGTATTTAATTTTAGATGACAATTGAAAAAATGAGCAGAATAACGGACAACATGGTTTTCACCACCTTTGGAAATTTAAGAGCTTCTCCAATTATTGTTATACCCAATATTTCTAAAAGGTGTTGCTATTATATAAAACTTATCAGATAATGGTAAACATGGTCCTTATTGTTATTTATGTATTGTACCTATATTTCTTACTCAACAATAAAGTTACCTATTCGTTCCCGCTACATTCTGCGGCAAGTCCCCTGTCATCCCACCTTTCAGAACTTTTTAAATAACCGTCCCCCATCCAGCTAGGTGTCAGAGTTTTCTATCAGGCCCATTTATCGCCAGGCGTCAGGCCGTTGAGCGTGGTCAGATACCGTAGATACTTCGGACAGGCTGGCCACAGACACGCTGGGGCAAATTTATGGAACCACAGCGCGATGCAACCAGACGTGACGCGGACTAACAACCGTTTTAATTAATGCTCCCAAATACAAGATTAATCTTCGTTTTAAACTAAGTACCTAATAATTCTTGACGGCCACTAGTGGAAGCCTCGGAACTGTGAAGGGTCAGGGTGAATCCTTCTTTGATAAACATCGGGTTATCGAGTTTGAGATCGTTGGTTTGATTTTGTAGAATAAAATGGACTGAGTGAAGCTGAGCAGATCGCTTTTAAGCTATCCCGATGTTTTGGTCTGATAAATTCGGCATCGGAAGAAGTACCATTACATAAATGCTATTCCTTTTTGTGTGAAATGCCATCCTGAATAGATAATCAACTATGTAGTTACTCAGTCAGGATTGACTGTAAACCAACCGCGGTACGTAATCGTTAGGGAATTGCCACATTGGCGGATTGCGAGCGAACACGTGGCGGCTGCGCAGCGTTCACGCCGCGGATGCGCACGTGTGTCGTCTACTCGTATATCTTAGTATTAGATTTAGAAGACATACGTCTTAATTTTTATAAATTAACATACTCCATCTAAATACAATCTCAGGTAGATATGTTCCCGAATATGGCATTTTTAATGATGACTTATTTTAATAATGAAAAATGGTATCTGTATTTCTTTTAAACTTAATAATTACTCTTAAAGTGACGGGTAGGGCACACTAGCGACGCCAATCGATTTTAATTTTTAGCTACTAAACCGGATTGGATCGACACCGGTACATGGTAGAAATACCAAAAGTCTGCACAAAGACGTTTGAATCCTGTTTCCTTATTTGTACTGCGAAACAGTAGAATCAGCTGCCTGAGGAGGTGTTCCCTAGAGGCTACAATTTGGGGGTTTTCAAAGCGCGAGTGAATAGGTATCTTCTAGGTAATCGTGCTACATCTTACACCATTTTATCACTTACCATCGGGTGAAATATGGTTAAACGCTTACCTATCTACAATAAAAAAAAATTATCTTTTAAACGATTTCAAGGGTACAACCTCTCAATAAACAGTTATACTTTTTATTAAATAACCATGCACAAATGCGGACCTAACATTTGTACGCGGAAAATTGATTCACGCTAAAAGTGCCCGCTTTTGGCGGTAGTCAATTTTTCGCATACAAAAACGGACCCAACATTTGGGCATGGTTATTTAATAAATAGTATAAGCGTATGTAACCCCGAAATTGTTTCAAATAGATCCGGTTTAGTAGCTAACAATTAAAACCGAATGGTGACGCTAGTTAGGGCTACCCGTCGCCTTAAACGAATGCTCTTTTTCAGATAAACACGTTAATGTGATCACTTCAGATAAGTCTTTCACTATCAACGTAGAGTCACACTAGTGTCGCATCGGAATATGAGGGTAAGGGAATAGAGAGTGCACTTGTGTTTGCGCACACACTTGTGGACTTTAATATATTCTGCGTACGTGGCTGACCGTTCAGATGAGCCGCCGTTGCCGTAATCGGTTGGATCAGGATTATTAGGGTGAAATTAATATTAGATCACGATAATTCTACTACAGCTAAGATAAACAAGCATTATTGTATAGAATGCAGAGCTAATAAATACGGGCTAGAAGACGGCGGCCGCGCGAGTGATGCGAATTACGACCCGGGAGCAGTTTATTATCCTCAGTAATAGCTGGTCTCGATTATGTCCCGCCCGGGACCACTGCGGTACACTACACGCGTTATTGTTCTACTTACTTATCGTCTTTTTGTTACATAAAGTAGCGAGACCACTCGATAAAGAGCTACCAGAGCTTGGGCGCTTATTACACATAGATAACATATTTTGTAACTGTGATGTATTAGACAAGTCCATAATAAACTTCATAAACTCAGATCATAGTGGACAGCTAGTAATGTTTGAATATAGTCATGCACCCTCTTCATGTAGCTTTGTGTGCAGGCCAATAACTGCAAACCGTAAAGAAAAAATTTAAAGAAAATATTTCTAGAAAGGTACCTGCATTATCATGTCACGATGGAAATGCTAATCAGCTTTATAATATGCTTTTTAATGTGAAAAATAAAATAATCAGATTTTCACTAAAAAACAATTAAATTAGATACTCCTAAAACTAAATTCAGTGACTGGGCCACTACAGGCATCTATAAAAGCAGAGGCTATTTGAATTAAATGATATCAAAGCCAATTCTGAAAACGCTAATGTAATTGATTAAGTCAGAAAATATTCAAAATTATTCAAAAAAGTATGTGCAATGGCAAAATCAAATTATCTAAAAGACAAAATAATAATAGCCACTAATAAAAGTAAAATCTCATGGAAGATAATAAATAATGAGACTTGTAAAAATAAAACAAAAGACAACAAGCTCTCTCTTAAATTTGATGGCAAATCACTTGTTTCTGACGGAAGTAGCAGAAACATTTCAGTCTTTCTTTTCTAATATACCAGTCACAACAACCAATAAATTGAATTCCAGCCCACATCTCGCTGCTTCTCTCCTCAGGTCTCATGTTGATAAATGCAACACGCCTTTTAGATTCAATCATGTCAATTCTAGTATAATTTTAAAAACAATCAAAGAATTAAATATGAAACCCACTGAGGATTTATCTCAGATGATTATTCATCTCGGTAGATATAATCAAAAATATAATACATTCTATCGCACCCCACTTAGCAATAATATTCAATAAATGTGTTGACGACGGTTAATTTCCCGATATGATAAAATACAGTAAAATAATACCATTATTCAAGTCGGGTGGGAAAAGTGACCCGTCTAACTTCAGACCTATTTCTATACTGCCTGCTCTCAGCAAAATTTTTGAAAAAGTAATATTCACTCAGTTATTGTCTCATTTAAACCTGAATAAAATATTGCACAGTAAGCAATTTGGATTCACAAAATGGAAATCCACTACTGATGCTGGAGTGGCGCTTATCAAACATGTATTTGATGCGTGGGAAAAAAAGCGAGATGCTATTGGAATATTCTGTGATTTGTCTAAAACATTCGATTGCGTCAATCATGAAACATTGCTAATGAAGTTACAACATTACGGTGTCATAGACACCTCACTAAGTCTAATCAAATCTTACTTATCAGATAGGATTCAGAAGGTCAATGTCAATGGAACTAACTTTTCTGGCGCCCCTCTAACCATGGGTGTGCCCCAGGGCTCTATATTAGGGCCCTTGCTCTTTTTAATCTATATAAATGATCTTCCTTACTATACCAAAGATCTATGTGAGATAGTGTTATTTGCTGACGATACATCCTTGATTTTTGAGGTTGATAGACAAAAGAAAAATGTTGACGAAGTAAATAACACACTCTCTCCAGCACTACACAGTGGTTCACATATAATAACTTGGTTCTTAATTCAAAGAAAACTAAATGTGTTAAGTTCACAATGCCTAATGTAAGGCAGGTCAAAATGAATATTGTCATGAATAACGAATCTATCAAAATCATCAACTCCACAGATTTTCTAGGTATCACTCTGGATACAAAATTGCAATGGAGCCCTCATATTGCTGTTTTGGCAGGAAGACTTAGTTCAGCTGCATATGCAGTTAGAAAGATAAGGAATCTGACTGATATCGGGACAGCGAGACTGGTTTATTTTAGCTATTTTCATAGTCTGATTTCATATGGTCTACTACTGTGGGGATCCGGTGCTCACTTACAAGCCATCTGCATTTTGCAGAAGAGGGCCATCTACGGTCTTAGATCACGTGACTCACTCAGAGAAGTACAAGGAAATCAATATTTTAACCGTATCATCTCAATACATTTTTGATTTTATTATGTTTGTACGCAAGAACTTGCACCTTTACTCGTAAAAATCAGATTTTAATAGCTATAACATGCGAAATAAGCATAGGCTTGCTGTCTCAGATCTAAGACTTCATAAAACTGGAAACTCATTTGTAGGATTGAGCTAATGCTCAATCCTACAAATTAGAATTATATTATTAGAAATGAGAATTATTTAACATTCTAATGAATGCTAAATAATTCTCACATTATCTCAGAAAACCCTTGTCGATTATGTTTCACTGTTCCTTTGAATCGCCTACCGTCAAATATTACGTGCATTTTTGCAAAAATTAGGAAAAAGCGAAAAAGTAGTTTTGACCGATGCCTGCAGTTAAAAGCAGTTTTAACTGATTTTCCCAGTTGAAAGTGTTTAAAAAGGCGTTGGTTAAATCTACTTTGAGTCCGTAACGGTTTACCAAAAGTTATTTGACCTATGAACCGTTGACCAACATAATGTTTGCCTATTAATGTTTCGCCCAAAGAACGATTGTCCCATAAATATTTCGCCAACAGAACGGTTCGCCAATAGAATGCTTCAATATAGAATCATCACACACAAAAAAAATAAGATGATAATAAATAATAATAATAAAAAGCCTTTTATTTCTTACTCTATACAAAATTAACAACGTTCATCCATTGCTCTCCAGCCACTTGCACTATTTCGTCTGCCCATACAGTAGTTGGTCTTCCTCTCCTTCTTGTGCCCGATGGTCCCAGCCAAGAAGTTAATCGCTTAGTTCAACAATTGTCTGTCAGACGAGCTATGTGGCCGGCCCAGCGCCACTTCAGTTTCTTGCTGTGACAAAGCGCATCTGTGATTTTTGTCTTGTTACCAATAATCTGGTGTGGTATTTTTTGGATTTTTTAAACCTTTTATTAGGCTTCTCTTCATACTCCTTTGACAGGTTCTGATTTTCATTTCTGCTCTAATTGTAAATGATGATAAGTCGTCATAATATTTTGTGTGTGGCAATTCTCGTGCTTCATTGAAGTCGAATTTAGAGATATCATACATTCGTTCATACAGATCTTCTTCAATATCGAGAGCTCGAGAATACGCCCTCAGATCTCTGTTTTGGCGCTTCGCCGGCCGCTATTTCGGCATGCTCGCTTTGCTCGCTCGGCTCGCGCGCTATGACCCTACAAAGATAATTCTTTTTAAGCTTGTAGTATTGCAACCTGGAACGTGAGTATTACGACGCGTGGAGCGGTTTATTGTCCCGTGTAATGGCTCTTCCTGATTATGTCCCGCCCGGGACGGACTTCCGGGTGTATAACACTACACGGGTTTTTATTAGACGCAGGGGGAACTATAAAGAACTGTTACTTAGTGGCTTATTCTCTCTAGTTATGTACCATATCTATTTTGTCAATAATATAGCAGCTACAGAATATTCTTTGGATCACGACTCACTCAAAAAAATACTTATTATTAGACATGACATAAAACTTATTCATTTCATACTTCAACAAGACGCATTTTTTTTCTATAATTTCTATTTGGTTCAACATCCGGCAGCTGAGAGATATATGAGATAAGGTCAAACGAGCAAGTGGGCTACCTGATGATATGCGATCAACGCTTACCATGGTCCTCAGCCACACTAGAAGGAGTAAAAGAAAATGTCTGGTCATGCCACTACCCTGGCGGCAGTGGCTTCTAGCTTGTTGTGAGGGGTAGAACCAAAAATATTTGGCTTGACATCGATACGGCTGAGCAACAGCCTTTCCACTAAGGAAAATTAATTAAGTATTAAGTAAAAAACTTAAATTATCTTATAAGCGTTTTGATATTTATGTGGGATTGGTGATCGGTAGATGCATGGCAAGGAACGTGTATGAGTTCGATGTTTGAATTCGAATGACGTGCGAGAGTGAGAGAGACGACGAATGGCCGACGACGTATAAAGACGGTGTGAAGACGGCGCTTATTAATATAGTAATACTTATTCCTTAAATCCCTGGCTTTATTGAAACCCCATCCCACATTTATAATCCGTGAGCTTGTAAGAGACCATGTTTAAATAAATAAATAGAGATGCAAAAACTCATACGCAGTAACTTGCAAGCACTTGCCATCAGGCGATGTCTCTGTTCGGCTGCCACCCTTCACATAAAAAAATATCAACGTGGGCGTTATTGTTTTTTAAATTTCGACTGACCGGATGGCGCAATTGGTAGTGACTCTGCCTCTTACGCCAAAGGTCGTGGGTTTGATCCCCACCCTGGACAAACATTCGTGCGATGAACACTTGTGTTTGTTCAGTGTCTGGGTGTAATATATGTATTTAAGTATATATTTGTGTTCCTCTGTTGTCTAATATCTGTAACACAAGTGCTTAAGCTACTTAGTACGTAATCAGGTCAACGTATGAGATGTTGTGAGAATTATTATTATTATTAAAAGTGGCACAGTATTGTAGCAGAAAAGTGGAAATCAGACTCTAGAGTGCGGCTTTGTATGCAACTAGAAACTAAGACAAAGACCATGATGATTCGTCGCTTAAATTGAATAAAGGTTGAGTTGAAAAAATTGAAAATGTTGGAACTCCAATGATATTTATCTATTATGTGGGTGGACATCTTATTCCATAAAACCTCATATTCATAACTGAGTCATAAATTTGGACCTCTTATATACGAATAGCGCCCGTAAACATGACACCTATAAAGTCAAGCGTCGCCTGCGCCTGAACATTCCGAGGCGAACTAAATTAATGAACCCGCTTTACTGCTAAACGCTAAACATATCGTTTTACTGCACGCGGGGCTATAACCCGCTCTTTATGACCGAAGAGTGTAAAACGCTCAGTTTTTCCAGACACATCTATTATTGAAATAATGCTATAAAGATCACATTATCTTTAGGCAGAAGAACCGAGTGCGCTAGATTCTTCTGCCTAAAGATAGTGTGATGGAAAGGGTGACCTACCGCAGTAGCACCCTTTTCAATCGAATTTCATCATCATCAGCCCATTTTAGTCCCCACTGCTGGGGCACGGGCCTCACTAAATCACATGAGGGGTAATTGCCATACTCACCACGCTTGGCGAGGGTTTAGATATAAATGCAGAGTTTTCCTTCTCTGGGTGCTGATGATCATGCCAGCAGCTTTACCTTAGTTGCCTTTTACGACACCTCGGTAAGAGTGAGGGTGGCCTATTCTACTCTGCCGGGGACTACACGGCCACGACCAAACACACACACATCGAATTTACACAATAAATAGTAACTGATTACCTACATGTTGTGATACAAGAGTTCTTAAGGTGACGGGTAGGACACACTAGCGACGTCAATCGATTTTAATTTTTAGTTACTAAACCGGATCTATTTGAAACAATTTCGGGGTTACAACCTCTTGGCAAACACTTACACTATTTATTAAATAAACATACACAAATGCGGAGCCAACATTAAAAATAAATAAATAAATATTTCACAACATCACATACATTGATCTGACTCCGAGATAGGTAGCTCAAGCACCTGTGTTACGGATATCAGAATCAACAGTGGGATTACAAATATATACATATAATACTTTTCTTTTGTAAATACATACTTATTGTACATAGATAACACCCAGACCAATACAAACAGATATATTTATGCACACAAATGTTTGTACTGTGCGGGGATCGAACCCGCAACCCTTGCACCAGAGGCAGCGTTCACTACCACTGTTCCAAACGGGTCGTCACAAAAATAATTGATTCACGCTAAAAGTGGCCGCTTTTGGCGAAAAACAGACCCAACATTTGTGCATGGTTATTAAATAAATAGTATAAGCGTATGCCGAAAGGTTGTAACCCCGAAATTATTTCAAATAGATCCGGTTTAGTAGCTAAAAATTAAAATCGATTGGCGTCGCTAGTGTGCCCTACCCGTTACCTTAAATGGATCCCGCATCTGCGAAAGCCTAACTTAGATAACATTATTTACCATAGGTATTTTATGCAAATTAAAATATTCTTATTCTTAAGCCACCCTTCGGCAAGATGCAGTGACCAGTTATGAAAAGCCATAGATATTTCCTAGTGATGAATGTTTCCTATCGCTAACAGAAAATTTGTAAAAGTAAATGATTTATTTATTTATTTTTAGTATATTAAGATGAGTAAATTACTTCTTTTGAAGATTTTTGTCATATTTTTACGGAAATATCTCAAGTACCACGTACCTCAGTTCTGTGGAACGGTTTGGCTGCAGGAGTATTTCCGGACGGCTACGACTTAGGGACCTTCAAGAGAAGAGCGTACTCTTTTTTAAAAAGGCCGGCAACACATTAGCGATCTCTCTGATTTCGCGGATGTTCATGGGCGGCGATGATTACTTTCCATCAGGTTAGTCGCTTGCTCGTTTGTCCGCGTCTAGCATAAAAAAAGTACGTATACGTGCCATAAAGGGTCTTATGAATCCCCCGTAAAGTCATAGCCGTACGTCTAGATCATCTGCTTGCCTTGTAAAGACCTTAAAGACGGCAAATTATTACAGAATCCAACGTTTTTATCATTAGCGCAACTCTCTAACTCTAACTGCAAGATATGAAAAGATTCACCTCCAGCAATCTTTTGAAACCAACACCCGCGCCGCTTTACCGACACGTTTAAGTTAAGCTTAAGTGAAAACTGAAAGCTTCAGTCATCGGCAGTGACAAGCTCCACAGCTTAAAAGCACTTAAGGATTCCTTAATGAGCAGCAAGACTTCGCGAAAAAGCTCGGACTTAAGAATTATCGCGTTTTTTTTTCTTTAAATGTTCCCCCTTTGAAATCGGGATCGCGGAGGATAAGTTCAAGCTGACAAAAGCAGGGTAAAATTCTTGATTACACTTAGCCAAACGGTTTGAAATAGATTCGTTGGCTTGAATACTATAACTACTTTGACAACCAAGTTTTTGTGCATGTCTATATCTACCATGGGCTCAGCGGTGAGGGAACATCGTAAAGAAACCTGCATGTTTTGGATAGTATCTAAAAACATGTTACCATGATTCGGTTGATCTAATTCCCCTCTCAAAGAGTTGCAAAGATCAGACGGCAGTCGCACCATTCTAATTACTAGACCCTCCTAATCCTAAGTCATGGTCTAAGCATACCCCGGGCTTCAAGCCGACTGCTTTAAACGCAACCGGAAATTAAACGCTAAGATGAAAGAAACTTTGATATCCAAGTATTTATAAGTGAAAATGGTACCTAACTGCAATAATTTCATACTTTGACATAGCACTTTTTCAACAATACCTACAAGATATTATGGTCTTGATAAAACACGTTTCGTATTATGACGGCGCCGAAAATATTGGTAAACCAATGGAAACCAACATCCTATTTCCATAGTTATTGTTTACAGGACTTTCTTATTATAAAAAGTGAATATGATTGAAAGAACAAGTAAAATGATACATGCAGTTTGGTTTTTAAACTCAAGCCACATTTTAAATAACAGTACATTTTGCTGCTGTTTTTGTTTAGATTTTTTTCAAACGACACTACATCCACTTTATCAGAAAACGTATTCTTCTTCTTAAAGTGCCCCTCCGAATAGGGAAGGTCGGCCGTCAGTCTAGCATATCCTTCTCGGTTTCTAGCGAGGCGAAACAGCTCGGTGGCGCTCGCGATCCCCGTCTACTCCCGGATGTTACGCAGCCATGATTTTTCCTTCGACCCGCACGCTTCTTACCAGCTACTTACCCCATCATAGTAAGTTGCAACAACTCGTATCTATTGTGTCTTAACACATGTACTAAGTAGGCAACTTTCCTCTGCTTGATGGTCGATGAGAGTGCGCGTTTCTGGTGCACTCGTCGAAGAACTTTGACATTTGTCACTTTTTGAGTCCAGCTCATCATCATCATCAGCAACCCACACTCGTCCACTGCTGGACATAGGTCTTCCCTAAAGCTGATGGCAAGCATTCGTCTGTAAGCCCACATTTCGAATACCTCGATACGCTTTTTGATATTTTCCTTGATCCTTGAAAAGTTATTTATAATTTCCATCATGATAAAATTTGGCCAGTGATAAACCGTAAAAGTCAACTCGTCTTAAAACACCAAATCTCTTAAGCATTCATTCATTCTAAAACAAGTTATAAATTATTTAACTCCAGATTTTCTTCCCCAAAATTACAACTTAACCAAGGCAAATTACAGCCTGCCTTCATAATAACGTAACGCATTAAATTAAATTGTACAATCTCAGGCCAGCATGAAATACCACCATCTATTAAGAACTTGCCGGCAGAACAATATTGGATATTAAGTTGACCTCGGTATCCATTACCGCTCAACTAAGTAGTACTTCGCACTCTCCTCGGTACTTCCCCTGCTGTGAATACAGCTGATTCAATTATGAACTATGCATTACAAAGTTGCGTGGTAAAGTGTGACCCTTTGAAGGTCTAGGGCCTTGGCAAATTTCAATTTGGCGTCTCTTAGAAGCATGTCACGCATGCTTATTGGCATATTAAATATAGGATTGGCTTGGCCCAAGTAACCTTTTGAGTTAGAATTGACCTTGATATGAATCGATTCGTAGAAACTTGGAATTTCTCAGACCAACTCAACGGCAAAAGTTGGACACGTTTAGTTTTTACTTCCACATTATTATTGTTATAATCTATCTATAATAGATAATATAATTAAAAGAAAACTTACGCGGTATATTGCAAATTGAATAATTATCGATAGCTTTTAGGTATGACAAAACATAGAGCGGTTATTGAGCGTCCCGCCAAGCTATGATTGGACGCCAGAAGGTCTAAACTAGTCCGCAACTTTGTCCAAATGTCGCCCGTGGCTGCTACGTACTTTGTGGCCTACGTACATACTATATGTTTGGACACATAATAAAACAAATTGCAAGTATTATTAGTATCAATAGAAAAAGTATTGTGTAATAGTATATTTGCATTACTTTTTATGTTATCGAATTTGAGGAGAAGTATTTGGCGTGGGTGCTAGATATAGCATGCTGGTTCTAAAAAAGTTATTTTAGGAAAAAAAATCAAAGTTCTCAGAATGATAGTTTCTTAGCTAGAAACATTAATTAAATCAACGTAAAAACAAAAAATCCATAAGTTGTAACAAAAAATGTAAAGAGTAAATGAAAATCGGTAAAATAACTTCCCGGAAAAATACTCGGTTCCCAGGGAATGCGGTATAAACACTTTACGTGATAAACCAATTCCAGGAAAGAAAATACTTACCAACGCCAAAGTATTATTTGGAAGAGGGTTATGAAATTCCAAATATAAAATCATACCGTGTTCAATTTTTCTACCACATTTTTGTAAATCTGTTTCAGTTGTTGAGTTACATTGAGTAATTGATTTTTATGTGAATAAATCAAATTTTATTATTATTTTATAAACTCCATTTGATTTATCACGTCGGTTATAAATTCATATAATGTTACATACATTGGCCTGATTCCGTGTTAAGTAGCTTTATCACTCGCGTTTATTTTTAAACCGCTAAAATCAGACCACTTGGTCAGCACAGTAGTCACACAAGAGTATCAATACATGACCATAACAGGCTGGAAAGTAATAAGCAAAAAAAAAACTTCATCTTGTCTTATATTCTCCAACGGACCTGTGGACAATGAAATAGGGGTTTATTGCCATCACCCACTTAAACACTAACGCTGGAAATAGATATCTAAGATGCTGTGGCCGATGATGCTAATTTGGTATTCTATTCAAGTTAAAAGAACTTTTAATCCAAAAAACCACATGAAACCCCTCTAACTGTCGGAATTAAAACCTGACTTATGATAATGAGCTTCTAAAACGTAACGGACACAGACTCTTATTTGCCAGCGTTTACCCTTGCGCCAAGCCCGAAGGTATTTGCATGTTTAGGGTTAGAGCCCTGTTGGGACGAGAGGATAAAACCGAGAAACCACTCTATGAGACCCCAGTATCTCTCCGCTAGTGTTTTCCCCTCACGTCAAGCCCGAAGATCAGTTTATTTAGGGTTACAGCCAATGTTGGGCCTAGAGGATAAAAGACTCTACGAAAAAGAAAATGCCTTCAAAAACCACGAGCTAAAATTATAATTGTTTTTAACACTTCACTTATTATTTTATAATACACTCGACAAAAGCTGTTGCGGAAGTCGGCGCCGCTCCATACGTCACTAGCCTCGCGCCAAGCACGAAAGTCTCAGCATGTTTAGGGTTATAGCCTTGTTGAGCGAGAGGTTAAACGTGGCGGTCCATTATTCTTAAGCTTCCATTTCTGAGTTACAATTAATCTCCTTTTTTGTTTAACTGTTACAGATAACGCTTGTTACGAAAAGTAGGTACTTTTTTTGAACAAAGTTCATCTGTTTCTATAGAAACCATGCAACAGTGGTATTACATAAATCCTTGTGAATGAATATAGTTTTAAATAAATGCCTTACTGAACAAACCGTGAAACTGCTCCATAGTTCTTAGCTTAACCCAGCTAGCTTCTCCATCGCTCCAAGTCCGAGGTCTCACTTTTTAGGTGTTTACAGCCATGTTGGACTTTTATAAAACCGAGACACACTAACTCCATAGTTCTTAGCTTAACCCCGCTATTGTCTCCCCTTTCGCTCCAGTCCGAAGGTCTGCAGCTTTTAAGGGTAACAGCTCTGTCGGGCCTGAGAGATAAACGAGAAACTTACCTCCATAAGTGCGTGCTTCCCGCTATGTCTCCCTTCGCTTCCAAGTCGAAGGTCTCACTCTTTTTTAGTGTTACGTCCATGTTGGACCTAGAGGATAAAACCGGAAACTCTCACTCATAATTCTTAACTTAACCCCGCTTAGCGTCTCATTCGCTCCGACGGTCTCACTTGTTTAGGAATACAGTCCTATTGGATCCAGAGGGTAAAATCTGTAAATTTAAGAACTGAGAAATTGCTCTATGAGTTCTTAGCCTAACCCCGCTATTGTCTCCTTCGCTCCAAGTCCAAATGTCTCAGCTTTTTAAAGGGTTAGAGCCCTGTCGAGCCTACATGATAAAACCGTGAACTGCTTCCATAAGTTCTTAGCTTAACCCCGCCAGCGTCTCCCTTCGCTTCAAGTCCGAAGGTCCTCAGCTTTTTTAGGGTTACAGCCATGTTGGGCCTAGAGATAAAACCGTGAAACTGCTCCATAAGTTTTAGCTTAACCCCACTAGCATCTCCCTTCACTCCAAGTCCGAAGGTCTCATCTTGTTGGTCACAGTCCTTGTTGTTGTTGTTGGGTCAGAGGGTTAAATCAGTAAAATCAAGAAAACCGCTACTGAGTCCCTAGCCTCACTCCGCTAGCGTTTGCCCTCGCGCCAAGCCCGAAGGTATTGCCAATGTTAGGGTTAGAGCCTGTGGGACGAGAGGATATAAAACGAGAAACCACCTCTATGAGACCCCAGTATCTCCCGCTAGTGTTTTCCCCTAACGGCAAAGCCCGAAGATAGTTTATTTAGGGTTACAGCCAAGTTGGGCCTAGAGGATAAAAGCGACTCTACCGAAAAAGAAAATGCCTTCAAAAACCACGAACTTAATATTCATAATTGTTTTAACACTTCACTTATCATCTTTATAATACACTCGACAAAAGGCTGTTGCGGAAGTCGGCGCCGCTCCATACGTCACTAGCCTCGCGCCAAGCACGAAAGTCTCAGCAGTTTAGGGTTATAGCTTGTTGAGCCTACATGATAAAAAAACTGTGGAAATGGTCAATAAGTTCTTAGCTTAAACCACCGCTAGCTGCCCCATCGCTCAAGTTCGAAGGTCTCAGCTTTTTAGTGGTTACAGCCATGTTGGACCTAGAGGATATAAAACGAGAAACTACTCACATAAAAGTTTTAGATAAACCCCCGCTAGCGTCTCCCTTCGTTCAACTTGTTTAGGAATACAGTCCTATTGGATCCAAAGGTACATTAGTAAAAATAAGAACTGAAAATTGCTCTATGATTCTTAGGCCTAACCTGCTATTGTCCTCCCCCTCGCTCCAAGTTTCAAATGTCCAGTTTTAAAGGGTTACGCCCTGTCGGAGACTACAGATAAAACCGTGAAAACTGATCTATGAGTTCTTAGCCTAACTCCGCTAGTGTCTCCCTTTGCAGCTCAAGTTCGAAGTCTCGCTTTTAAGGGTTACAGCTCTGTCGACTTCATGATAAAATCGTGAAACTGCTCCATTAGTTCGAGCTTAACCCCACTAGCGTCTCCCTTCGCTCCAAGTCCGAAAGTCTCACCTTATTTAGGGTTAGAAGCCATGTTTGACATAGAGGAATAAAACCGAGAAACGACTCCATAAGTCTTAGCTTAACCCCGCCTAGCGTCTCCCGTCGCACCCCGAAGGTCTCAACTTGTTTAGGAATTACATCCTAATTGGTCCGCATGTAAAATTGTAAAAATAAGAACTGAGAAATTGCTCTATGAGTCTCTTAGCCGAATCCCGCTAGTGTCTCCCTTCGCCCCAAGTCCGATGTTTTCCGCTTTTTAAGGGTTAGAGCCCTTGATTGGGCCTACATGATAAAACCGTGAAACTGCCTTTCCCTAAAGTTCTTAGCTAACCTGCTAGCGTCTCCCATCGCTGTCAAGTCCTGAAGGTATCATCTTATTATGGTTTACAGCCATTGTTGGCCCTAGAGGATAAAACCGAGAACTGCTCCATAAGTTCTTAGCTTAACCCCCCAGCGTCTCCCTTCGCTCCGAAGGTCCTCAGCTTGTTTAGGAATACCGTCCTATTGGATCCGAGGGTGAAACAAGTAAATTAGAACTGAGAAATTGCTCTATGAGTTCTTAGCCTAACTCCGCTAGTGTCTCCCTTTGCTCCAAGTCCGAATGTCTCAGCTTTTTAAGGGTTACAGCTCTGTCAGACCTTCATGATAAAATCGTGAAACTGCTCCATTAGTTCTTAGCTTAACCCCACTAGCGTCTCCCTTCGCTCCAAGTCCGAAAGTCTCACCTTATTTAGGGTTAGAGCCATGTTTGACCTAGAGGATAAAACCGAGAAACTACTCCATAAGTTCTTAGCTTAACCCCGCTAGCGTCTCCCTTCGCACCGAAGGTCTCAACTTGTTTAGGAATACAGTCCTATTGGATCCAATGGGTAAAATTAGTAAAAATAAGAACTGAGAAATTGCTCTATGAGTTCTTAGCCTAACCCCGCTAGTGTCTCCCTTCGCCCCAAGTCCGAATGTTTCAGCTTTTTAAGGGTTAGAGCCCTGTTGGGCCTACATGATAAAACCGTGAAACTGCTCCATAAGTTCTTAGCTAACCCTGCTAGCGTCTCCCATCGCTTCAAGTCCGAAGGTATCAGCTTATTTAGGGTTACAGCCATGTTGGACCTAGAGGATAAAACCGAGAAACTGCTCCATAAGTTCTTAGCTTAACCCCGCTAGCGTCTCCCTTCGCTCCGAAGGTCTCAGCTTGTTTAGGAATACAGTCCTATTGGATCCAGAGGGTAAAATCAGTAAAATTAAGAACTGAGAAATTGCTCTATGAGTTCTTAGCCTAACCCCGCTATTGTCTCCCTTCGTCCCAAGTCCGAATATTTCAGCTTTTTAAGGGTTAGAGCCCTGTTGGGCCTACATGATAAAACCGTGAAAATGCTCCATAAGTTCTTAGCTTAATCCTGCTAGCGTCTCCCATCGCTTCAAGTCCGAAGGTATCAGCTTTTTTAGGGTTACAGCCATGTTGGACCTAGAGGATAAAACCGAGAAACTGCTCCATAAGTTCTTAGCTTAGCCCCGCTAGCGTCTCTCTTCGCTCCAAGTGCGAAGGTCTCAGCTTGTTTGGTCACAGTCCTTGTTGTTGTTGTTGAGTCCAGAGGGTAAAATCACTAAAATCAAGAAACCGCTACGTGAGTCCCTAGCCTCACTCCGCTTGCGTTTGCCCTCGCGCCAAGCCCGAAGGTCTCAGCTTGTTTAGGGTTACAGCCCTGTTAGGCCGAGAGGGTTAAACGGTTCGCGCGGATTACGACATTATTAATGAAGTTTCCAAATTTCAAGTGCGTGTTACAATATACATGCTGCCGTTGTTTGTTTAATCTGCTTTTCAACAGATAATCTGCTCTGATTACGAAAAGTAGGTACTTTTTTTTAACAAAGTTCATCGAGTTTTCTAATAGAAACCATGCAACAGTGGTATTACATAAAATCCTTGTGAAAGTGAATGTAGTTTAAATAAAATGACTTACTGCAATAAGACTTTGGGGTTTCTATTTTAACTAACTAACTAGGTTGGCGCAGCGACCCATAGTGAGTCTTGGCCTCCGATAATAAGAGCCTCCATCTTGGTCGATCCTGCGCCACCTCCTGCCAGTCATCTGCCGAGAGTCCGCGCAGGTCTTTTTCGACCTCATCCTTCCAGCGATATCTCGGACGGCCGACTGGCCTTTTGCCATTGGGACGTCCCTGATACGCTCGCTTTACCGCACGATCGTCTCCCATTCTTTCTAGGTGGCCGACCCAGCGAAGTCGATGCGCTTTAGTCTCGCCAATGATGTTGGGCTCGCGCACCTGGTCTTCCAGTTCCCTGTTTTTTAGCCTCCTCCAGGCGCTATCCGTTCTAGTTCTATTTTAATTAGTTTTTTTTTTGTTGCAAATTTACTTATATTTCATCATCTTTATTCTGAAAGTCAATTATTTTAATAAACTACAATTTAGTATGATGAAGTAAAATAAGGCTCAAGCAGATATGGTATAAAATTAATTAATTATTGATACTCGTTTATATATATCTGTTTAATTATTCTTAGTTTATTATTTATCTTATGACGATATGATGTTATGACGACCCGTTTGGAACAGTGGTAGTGAACGCTGCCTCTGGTGCAAGGGTTGCGGGTTCGATCCCCGCACAGTACAAACATTTGTGTGCATGAATATATCTGTTTGTATTGGTCTGGACGTTATCTATATATTATAAGTATGTATTTACAAAAGAAAAGTATTATATGTATTATATTTGTAACCCCACTGTTGATTCTGATATCCGTAACACAGGTGCTTGAGCTACCTATCTCGGACTCAGATCAATGTATGTGATGTTGTGAAATATTTATTTATTTATTATCTACTTTGCCTAATTATTGACTCGATGAAATCGTGACTAGCGATAAGACTGCCATATGACAATTTCATTTATGGTAGCCTGTGTATACTTTAGAATAAAGTGGACAGTAATAATTAAAAACGGCATTAATTCCCAGTTAGATCCAAAACTGTCGCTCTGGATCCCGGAGTACGCTTGGACCATGTTTCTTCATTTGGGGAGTCTGGTAATTACAATGAAGCGACTGCCGTCTGATCTTCGCAACCATTTAACAGGGGAACCAACTGTATTATGTTTTCGGAAATTATCTGAAACGTCCGGGTTTCCTCACGGTAGAAAAACGCACATAGATTTGAAAAATCCAGAAGTGTGTGCTCGGATTCGAATCCGGTCCCCTCGTGTGGAAGGCGCGTTCTGAACCATAGAGCTACTATCACTCCATTACATTTTTATTTACCTAATGTATCGGCTCAAAATGCAAATAAGTTCGGATTTAGATTACTCTATCCATTATTTAACGGTCCATAAGTGCTGGTTTCACCCTTTCTTGTTCCGGGAAAATTTAAATAGATGGTTTATCCGTGATGCTTTAATCAAGATCTGATTAATGGTACATTTTACTCATTCGTATGTGTTAAACTAGGAGCCGCTCGTAGTCACTTGAAATTTGGCTTAGTTACCGCAATATTGAAGTAAATTGTAGACAAGCCCAAAAAAAGAATAATTATTTTATTATTAGTCGAAATCTTGTGCTAACTTTGAAACACCCTTTACACATACACATAAACCTTTAATGTATATAAATCTTCGCATATAATAATAATAATATAATAAGACTGCCTAAATTGTACATTGTATCTCTGTATACCTAGTTTTTAAGTTTTGTATGTAGTGCAATAAAGAGTATCTATCTATCTAATATTCTCTAACCAGTTTTGGCCAAGGTGACCAATCTCAACATCAGCCACTTACGCAGGATATTATAGTGCTCAAGTGTGTGCGCAAACACAAGTGCACTCTCTATTCCCTTGCTCTCATATTCCGATGGGACACCAGTGTGAAACGACCGGAGAGGGATCGGGCGCAGGACCAACGGCTTAACGTGCTTTCCGAGGGACGGGGGTACAAGATCGCCAATTTCGAGACTCCGGGCTGAAACTAAGAATTTCAGTCAGGTATAAATTTTGGGTCGACCCAGGGATAGAACTCGGGACCCCAAGCACTACCCACTGCACCAACGAGGCAGTTGAGTCGTTTCATCATCATCATCATCATTTCAGCCAATAGACATCCACTGCTGGACATAGGCCTCCCCCAATGTTCTACACACAGATCGGTCCTGTGCCGCCCGCATCCAATGGATTCCCGCGATCTTCAATAGATCGTCGGTCCACCTTGTGGGGGGCCTGCCACGGCTGCAACTTCCTGTACATGGCCTCCACTCGAGTGTAGAGTCGCTTATTATAACTCAATATCAAAACCCTCATAAACACATATAATATTCATATATCGACACCACAGTACAATATAATCTCTATTTTTCCACAACGGTACTATTATTCCTGTATACGTTTAATATAGCGTATGGGGCGAAATTTAATAAAACGGAATTACCGGCTTAAGGCTGAAGACACGAAGCACTCAAATTTACTGCCGGCTCCTGGACTATAAAACGAGCGTGACGCGAGCGTAAAGAGCGTAAATTTAGACGCAGTATTACAGGTGTTCAATATTACTTTACGGGTGTAAAGGAAACGTAAACCATTACGTTATGGGTTTTAAAATGTAAAATGTTTCTGCGACGTATAATCAGATATCGTATAAACAGTATAAACAGAATCATAGTCTGATGTCATATGGTCTACTACTGTGGGGATCCGGTGCTGACTTACAAGCCATCTTCATTTTGCAGAGGGCCATCCGTGCCATCTACGGTCTTAGATCACATGACTCACTCAGAGGAGTATTCAAGGAAATCAATATTTTAACCGTATCATCTCAATACATTTTTGATTGTATTATGTTTGTACGCAAGAACTTGCACCTTTACTCGCAAAAATCAGATTTTCATAGCTTTAACACGCGAAATAAACATAGGCTTGCTGTCCCAAATCGAACACTTCATAAAATTGGAAATTCATTTGTAGGATGAGGATTTCCCGGTAAATAAGTTTAAGTTGCATGTAAAACCTGCCTAATGCAGAAAGGCTAATAAAGTAGATGATTATTTGAATGATAAGGATTCCTGGACATGTTGATCCCTTCGCCTGTCCTCTAATGTATAATTCATTTCATAATTTTTCTTTGACAATTTATCTAAACGATATTGATTATAAGCATTGTATATCAAACTAACACTGTAAATAAGCATTGTATATCAAACTAACACTGTAATCATAATTTGTATAAGAATGAAAATTGTAATTACCATATTATTTGAAAAGAGTAACTACTGAGTTTCTTGCTGATTCTTCTCGGTAGAAATTGACATTCCAAATCAACGGTAGATTACATAATATTTGACATTCATAAATGTTTGTATAGACTTAAATTGAATAAAGACATTTTTGATTTTGATTTTTTTGAAAATGTTCGTTCTGTTAACATAATCTTATCCTTCAACCCATTTCGGCTAAGGCCACCAAATTTTTGGTGTTTTTCGATGCACGGGAGTACAAGACCGCCAACTTCCAGACTCTGGGCTGACACTGAGAATTTCTAAACAGAAAAACTCAGGAACAAATATGGCGCGGGCCGGGGATCGAACTCGGGACCCCAAGTGCAGCCGTGGCTTTAAGGCGACGGGTAGGGTCAACTTGCGACGCCAATAAATTTTAGTTTTTAGCTACTAAACCGGATCTATTTTAAACAATTTTGGGGTAACAACCTCTTGGCAAACACTTGTACTATTTATTAAATAACCATGCACAAATGTTGGATCCGTTTTTGTACGCGAAAGATTGATTACCGCCAAAAGTGGCCGCTTTTGGCGTGAATCAATTTTTCGCGTACGCGTTGGTCCCAACATTTTTGCATGTTTATTTAACAAATAGTATAAGTGTTTACCGAGAGATTGTAACCCCGAAATTGTTTAAAAGAGATCCGCTTTAGTAGCTAAAAATTAAAATCCATTAGCGTCTCTAGTGTGCCCTACCCGTCACCTTAAAGTGCGACGCACTACCCACTGCGCCAACGATTCAATTTTGCTTAGCACTATTTTAAGTATACTGGTTTTAATATGATCGGTTGCAGAAGAACAGACCCAACACCTGGTGGTAAGTTGCTGCCGCCCTTGTAATCTCATGAGTCACCACAACTGACCTGCCATCCTTTGAATTCTTCTTCCCCACGTATTGGGCCTCCAGTACCCTCACTCATTCGGCGAAATACAGCGCAGGCGCTGCTTTACGTCAGTTTTCTGTGAGGCAGTGTGTGATAGTTGCAATTAAAAATAAGATGGCACCATTGTTGCTTGTACTCCTGTACATCGTAATGGTATTGTAACCTTATTAATATGGCAGTGAAAAGGACGTTTCAAAAGTCAGTGAAGTTTAAACTGATTTTTTCGCTTTATACGTTATGCATTCCATCTATCTGTCATGGTCATGGCCATCTTCATCATCGCTTCATTTAACATTTAATATAGACGATATTTTAGCGAAAACATAAAATCAACACGTAATCGTAATGCTTTTCAATATTAAGAGCACATTAATATTTATTCAAAGTACGTGTAGTTATTTGCAACCGCCACTAGATCAAAGCTCCTTCCGATTCCCCCAAACATTATTCACAGCCCAAACTGCCAATCCTTTACGTGGCTGCCCAAGTCGTCACCCCATCTTTCTCTTGGGACTCCTCTGCTATATAACCAAACAAAATGTGGCTTTATCAGAAAGGGACAAAGTAGGAATTGCTTCAACGCAGTTCACATGGTTACGTGTTTGGTTTATTAAAATTCCAGCATACCTGTAACCGTTACCTAATTGCCAACTGTTGGCAAACTATGCCGACTGGAATCTGCTTTGATGTGGCATTGTTTCTAAGTTATATTATTATTGTACCTTTGAAAATGTATCTGTGTTCTGTGAAACTTTGGAGGCAATGTTATTGAATATCTTGACAAAGTTAGCAAGTAAGAACTTTTCACTCACCTTTGCTACTTGGAAAGTTATTTGCAAAGGTGAATTTACCAATTGTTTTTTCTTCTCAGGATTGAAAAAGTGTGTAGTCAACTGTCGAACTAAGTCAAAGTTACTCGATTCTAGAGTCCACGTAGGTAGGTAGGTATTAGCCTATACACTGTCCCACTGCAGGGCAAAGGCCTCCATCATAGAAATCAAGTCATCGCTACTATGATGGGATTAGGCTTAATCACCACGCTTGCCAAATGCGGATTGGTGATCACAAACTCGAGCTATGTTCGATAAATTCGAAACATACTTCTTGCTCGACCCGGGAATCGAGCCCAGGACCCCTAGATCACGGACAGGTACTTAAACCAGTAGACCAACAGGGCATCTGCCTAGATTCCACGCTATGAAAGAAAATTTTAGAATCCTTGTTTCAATGTTACACAGGTGCTTGAGCTACTTATCTCGGAGTTAGATCAATATATGTGATGTTGTGATTTTTTTTTTAAATGATGGCGACTGAAGCGTGCTTTTCACGGGACTTCTTGGTGGCGCGGACTCTTCTATGTACTTGTTTGTACCTACATGTCTTTTGTCTAAGTGACTTAGTTCGTCGACCAGCCGACACAGACTTCCGATGAGGCGGCAAAGGCTTCAGAGCATTCAACAGAGACTTCCGACCATCTGACAGGTTGACTTACCTCTTTTTTAGGGTTCCGTACCTCAAAAGGAAAAAACGGAACCCTTATAGGATCACTTTGTTGTCCGTCCGTCCGTCCGTCTGTCAAGACCCTTTTTCTTAGGAACGCGTGAAGGTATGAAGCTGAAATTTATATCAATTACTCAGGTCTACTGTCCCTTGAAGCTGTGAAAAAATCAAACTTCTAAGCCAACGCAATCAAAAGATACAGCCGATTATATCGATATTTTCATCAAATTTTCGACACTCGCAAAGGAATCAAAACCTACAGGGTACTTCCCGTAAACTCAGAATCTTGAAATTTGGCATGAAGCATTGTCATATAATGCAAATATAGGAAAAATTGCGAAAATCACATTTTTTTAGTTATATAAAATAATAAAAATATTTTAATAAAATGAAATTTACTACTTTATTTCTCACGAACGAATAAAGGTATCAAATTGAAATTTATACCAAATACCTAGGTCTACTGTCCCTTTAAGCTGTGAAAAAATCAAACAAAAGTTAACGCAATCAAAAGATACCAGCGGAACCCTCGGTGCGCGAGTCAGACTCGCACTTGGCCGGTTTTTTTACGGCTACTAGTGTTGTACGTCAGAGACGTAGTCAACTCTGCCAATGTCAAGTGAGTAGAGACACATTTTCACGAATTGAATTGACCGGTGATTTGAGATGAATTCTTAATTAATTGAGTTTTCTTTTTAGAAAACCACCAACTAAACAAAACAAAACTTACACATAGACAACACAGTATTAAACGGGAGGTTCATTTTAATTTATTTCATAATCTAATATTATAATGGTTAATATAATAACATAGATATTTTATGTATGAGAAAAAGGATAGGATCGAAAGAAAAGGGAAGTTGATACGACGGGGAATTTCGTCATACAACGAGATAGGATACTTCCCGCAGTTTAAGAAAATGTGTTTAAACTAACTAAGTGATCCTACCGGATACATTTTACTACTAACTAACAAAGACTTAGCGAGACTCTTTGTCAATACGGTATTTGACTATTTTTTTTTGTTTTCAATGATAGTAACATCGTTGAAAGAATTACTTTATTCTCATTCAAACTACCTATGATATTACAACTAAAATAACCAAAACTCTCCATACAAATGGCTACTGAGTTCATCATCATCATCATCATTTCAGCCAATGGACGTCCACTGCTGGACATAGGCCTCCCCCAATGTTCTCCACACAGATCGGTCCTGTGCCTCCCGCATCCAATGGATTCCCGCGATCTTCACCAGATCGTCGGTCCATCTTGTAGGAGGCCTGCCACGGCTGCGAGTTCCTGTACGTGGCATCCACTCGAGGACCTTTCCGCCCCAACGGCCGTCTGTTCTCCTCGCTATGTGCCCTGCCCATTGCCACTTAAGGCATGCAATCCTTTGGGCTACGTCTGTGACCTTAGTTCTCCTGCGGATCTCATCATTTCTGATACGATCACGCAGGGAGACCCCGAGCTACTGAGTTGTGACGTCACAAACAAGTATTTTGTATGCAATTCATTTGAAGTTTGTATGGTAGCTATATCATATGTTTTGTTTATGTCAATGGTTCTATTATAATAGTTGGTAGAAGTTGTGTGGGTCATTCAATGGTATAATTATTTTTTAATAATTTCATACTTTTGAAATGGACTTGCCCATGAATCTTCGAATGACCATAAAACCTTTTGTATGTTATATTTTTAATTGAGAATGTTTGCTGTTGGCACGTATTTACCTATATTTTGGAAAAATATTTATATTTTGTAAAAATATTTATATTTTGTAAAATCTTGAGTTTAGTCAAATACCCTATTAACTTGTTAAACACATCTCAACTAAAGTAGAAATGAAAAGTCCAAATCCATCATCAATAATGACATCATTTTATCAGAAATTTGATTTCCTAAACGAATGCCTACGTTTTCATTCTTGACAATCGGTCGTTAGCGAAATCATTATTTGGCGAAATTCGCTGTAACAATTCGTTTTCCAGATGCTCATGGATTTTTACAATGTATTATAAGAATGCCTCAAGTGTTTGAAGCGATTCGATCTCTGAGAAATAACTTGAAGTATG
The DNA here is from genome assembly GCA_019059595.1 of Marasmia exigua. Taxonomy (NCBI): domain Eukaryota; kingdom Metazoa; phylum Arthropoda; class Insecta; order Lepidoptera; family Crambidae; genus Marasmia; species Marasmia exigua. Next base: position 24,138,436 of record CM032463.1, read on the forward strand.
TTTATGTTGAACTTCTTGGTGGTAAAGTCTGACCTGAGGCATGACATTTTAAAATATTATGCACGTATGTAATACAATTTTAATTTTAACCATGGACTAACAAATTGAATTCAAATATATTATGCTTTTTAAGATTTAAAAACTTTTGACAATGATATATTTATTATACTCAGTTTATTTTTTTTAAATTCATTCAAACGTCTTAAACATTGACCTGATTCCATAATAAGTAGATATCAGATAACAGTGGAATTATAAATATTATAATGGTAACCTATCTTAATTTTGAAACTTTAATATTCGAATTTCAAAACTTCGATTACGGTAAATCGAGGTTTTGAATCGAAGATATATTTTTTGACATAACATTGTAAGCGATCAATTTATTTTACATATGTTTCATTTTCCAGACAAATTAATAGCCGATTTTCAAAACCTCTTTTTTAATTTTACAGTTTATTCTAGACAATAAATATCGAGGTAACCTTTCTCCTACTATTGCAAACGAACTTATTTTTCTGTAAACATTATTCATTGAAACAAACAAAACAATTAAGTGTAAAAAAAGATATCTATCAGGTAAAAGACATTGGTTTATTTAGTGCTTAATTTTGCGCTACAAAATGTATTGACAGAAGCGAATCGCTGCAAAATCGACTCCACGTAATCTTTTCTGCCCTACCCCTAGAGTGTAATTCAAACCCGCGTAGGCGCGGAAGAGCGAGGTGGCCCACGAGCTGAGGGGCAGGTGATTTTTGCTCGCCACCGCGGCTGACGCTGGCCTGCGAAGCCGGCCAATAAGCCGAGGCTGCGGCGTCGAGCGAAAATCATCTGCGACGATAAGCTCGCGTGGGACTGCCGAAGCCTTGCAGCGCCGGAGCCGTGACAGAAACAATGCATGCTGCATACTTGAATGCATGCCCGGTTTTTACTTATTTGTCTTATTTGTCTTTTAATAACGTACGAGTAGAAAACGATTTTCTGAAAAGTAATTCGTCTAAAATCTGTATATCTATCAAAGGTTGAGTGATATTTAAAAACGTATAAATTTTTAAAATATTATTTTATCTGAAGGCAACATGGTCTAGGTTGTTTCGAGTTTGCCTAGAAGACGAATATTCTTCCTTTGTTTAGAGATACGAGTAGGTATGTCGAATAACAGAAAATATCACATTTTTGTTGATAAAATTTGGCGAAAGAACTTTACACTAAGGATAATGATAAGGCTTGTTATAATGATCAAATGCGTATGTATATTATTGTGCGCTTATTTTTAAAAGCGTAAATAAATACGTTCTTGATTTAACTTTGCAAATTTCGAAACAGAATCCGTTCCTTTTATGTCACACATGCCTACATCAAACGGCGTTTGAGGGGAAGGGAAAGTGGGGGAGGGGATAATTAGGAGCAGTTTAATTGTTTACGCCGAATCTGGGAGATAATTGACTTCGTCTCCACCTTTGATATTTGTGCGTTTCGCGACGGAGTGAGCTAACATTTATTTGTTCAAGAACTCGACGGCTGCGCAAATTAGATAATGAATGTTATATGTGAATGTATTCTCAACACATGGCACAATACGAATGTGTTGAGCTACATCTTAAAGCTCGCAATATTCGTGTCTTTCAAGATACGAACGGATGACAAAGGATTTTTTTTCAGTATCTACAATCGGGTGGGTAATATTTTTTAACAATTTCACTAAATGAGAAACTAGACGTCCAACCAAATTGTTTGGTTATTATTTTCAATCCTTTTTTTTTTAACATATTTTTAGTTCTGTTAGTAAGTTTACATATTTTAAATGTGTCAAAAAGCTCTTTCAATTAATAGTTTTTTTAGTTCCTTACTCTAAGTCCCTTAGAGGGCGCTGTAGTCAATTTAACGTAACGTCATGTCGCCTATAACCAGAAGACTATCAAGAAGTTTCTAACAACACCTCATGTGTTCAAATATGATATCTAGTTTAGAAGTTATGAGGGAACAGATGAACAAGCATACATACATACATACAGGTTAAAATCATAACCCTCCTTTTTACTTCGCCGTAGTCGGGTAATCTGCCACCTATCACATAAAAAAGCACCTTTTACAGATAATAAGCAGTTTCTCGATGATAAATAATAACTAGTAACCTTTTTAATTTTATCTTCATTTGTCCACAGTGGCCCCGAGCTCAAGCCAGCTGATCTTCCTTATGGAGCCTCCGCCACGGCTGTCGTTCTCCAACAGCACCGGTGCGCGGGTCTCTTGCGCCGCCCACGGAACCCCCACCCCCACCATATCCTGGATGACCGAGGACGGTGTACCCGTCACCGATGTGCCTGGACTCAGGTGAGTACGTTTTCTCTTTTAGGTGCAGGATCCGACAGTACCGTAATGTGGTCCCTTGGCAGCTATGGTTGTCTACTCCAATCACATTTTTACTTACTTACTACGCTAGGTAAGTGACTCAAAATGGGGTTTGGCCTGCAATGTCCAAGTAAGCCATTTTATTCGATCTCGTCCGACTCTTCCACCTTACCGTGCACGTTAAGGGTACGTTAATCTGAACTGAGACCTGTCCTCACTTCGTATCGGAACTTCATTTTGCAGTGACGTGAAGTATTAAAACGATTTTATTATTTTCCGGAATATAGCGTCGAGGCCTGAACATCGACTATTTTTATTTTAAAGCTAAGTTTGGACTCCTGTTTTACATTGGGGGTAAACAAAAATATAAAATTTACGAAAAACCTTACTAAGTGCTCTCTTAAGCTATAGCGTGCCCTTTTTTATGTGATAGTGGCAGACGAGCAGAGATATTACCTGATGGTAAGCGATTGTCGCCGCCTATCGACACTCGCGAAACCAATGGAGTCACAAGTCCCTTTCCAAGATTTTAAGTTTCTAACCCTTAATGTTTAGGCCCTACGTTTTTAGATCAGTCAGTCAGACAGATTTTGCTAATAAACATTTAGATAGTGTACGGTGCCCGCTTAGTAGACCACGGAGTATACGTACAGATAGCAGTTCAGGTTGAAGAGTAGTTGTAGTAGATGAGTACGCCAGAGAAAGAACTTGCAGATTTAAATGGTATTTATCTTAGTAAAGTTGATGTAAGTACATATAAATAAGTGGCAAATCTTTCCTTGATAGTTAAGTGGTAAGTTTCGAAGTTAATAACGTACTGATAAGGTAATATTTTAATGTAAACAAAATTATTTCACGCGCATCCAAATGTAGGTTGCAGCGTTAGCATTTAGTTAGTAGGTATGTACGGTGGCTTGCCCGTACATGTTGGCAACCCAAAGAGGAGAAACAAAGATAAAATATAAAATGATTCAAACTAAAATTAAAGTCGAATCTATCAAGATAAAGAAATGCCAGTACAAATTAAATAATTAATAGTCAAAATTGAACGCGATGTTGTTTTCCGTCGTAGTGGCTCGTGGTTCAGGGCGCTGCATCCGTTGTTGTGGCAGTAGTCGGCTCGCTGATCTTTTGCCATGTTCTTGTTGGCCGACGTGTCTCTTCATGTTTTGCAGTTCAATTTCCTCATAAGTTGGTTCGTCAGTTATCTTTCTTTCTTTTCTGTTGCAACATTGACAGGATATGGGTAAGCTCCGTCTCTTTATTACTATCCACAGAATTATTCCAATTATGGCTCCGCTGAGAAGAGTGTACCCCAGAGCATATTGGTGAATGTCGTGGTCCGATATAGAGGGAAGGACTTCTTTTTCTTTCAGTGATTTTAGTTTCTTGTCGCTCTCTTGAATCTCCCCATCTGATGACTCAAGTGGAGTCAATGAGAGACCATGATGACGCATGTCAACTATGTTGTTCACAGTATAGTTTAAGTCAGGAATGTTGGAGATAGAATCGTCCATCTTCAGCTTGGAATTATACTCGTTGTGCGAGTAGATAGTGAAATCTCTCGATTGTAAAACACAACCTTGCGCTAAAGTTACTATACTGGTTGTTGTTATAGTATGCGATGTGATATCGTTTCTGCATACTGTGCGCAAAGTGCAAGCTCCGCAGCAAATCGCCAACCAGCTGTTCGGTGCGTGTAACGCGATCCACACGTCACTACATGACGTCTCTCTTACGTCACACGGTGTACTTGACCGATGACTCAGTAATTTCGCCTCACAAGGAGCTTTGTTATTATGAAGATTAAATATTGGAATATTTTTGTAGCAAATAAATATTCCTGGTTTCAATTTAGAGCACAGCTTTATATCATCTTCAGCTACCGAAATAAAGGTGCTCTTCTCAAAGTTAATTGCGATGTACTGCGATTGGAGTTGAACGATGATAGTTTGTTTGTTTTCAGTGTTCACCGGAAGTGGAATTGCTCTATACAGCAAAAAGTCTTCATCTGATGTAAGGGGAATATGAACTTCAAATAAAAAGTAGTTGACTGTAACTCTGGCCTTTGCGTATAATAGCTTGTAAAGGCTTTTAATGTCCTCTCTAGCGTTTTCCAGCGGTAAGGACAGTGATTTCGGCAGTTTTCCAGAAATAATATCGAGTTGCTTGAGCAAGTTTACTGGTGTTAGTAAGTGGACATCTAAATGACCTTTATAGACGCCAGTCAAAGAATCAAATAACATCTCCTGCATTTCTTTCATGTTTTTAATTAATAGATATGTAGTAAGAGATGCAGAGTTGAAGTAGCTCGTAGCCATCATGGCTTCAATTGCTGATTCGACCTTGGCCAAATTGGTGTCAGTTTGGTTCATGTAGGCTTCCATCATGGAAATGTGCCGGTTCATGTTTTCCTCAGTTTTCATTAATACTTTATTTTCCAGTTCTACTATAGAAGTTTGATTTTTTATTAGTTCGAGTAAGTGATTCTCATTATTATGTTCTGCTCCAATATCCTCTTCGTATTTGTCAGCAAACTGTTGGTCCAACACTCCAAATAGACTGCGAGCGATGGAGCCGATGCCGTCGATCAATCCTCTCTTCTTCCTTTCAGATAGATGCGTGTGAGGAGACAGCAGAATGCTGTTATAGTAGTCCAACAGTTCTTTTTCGTGTGCTATTAGCTCCAAAGTAGTTTTACAATATCTTGGATCAGTTTTTTCACATAAGTTATTTAGTCCTATTATATAGTTTTCGATTTTTTTTATGTTAGTCCAGTAATTAGTTAAGTTGTAGTACATAAGTAGCGTCCATTCGTCGTGAATGATCTGTACCTTGCCAATAGTATCGTAGTAAATAGGTCGATCGGGTTCAAGGCTTGTAATACGAGCGCTTGACGATAGGTCGCTGCTATCGGCGTATGTTCCGGTCATTAAGGTGAGTATTACTATGAATGTTGACAAAATGTTCCTTCCAGTATTCTTTCTTCTAGGAGTTACTGTTTTTTCCGAAGTCTTGGATGTGGTTTCTATTTTTGTTTCTTCTAGTGGGAGCGGAGACAACTTCACTATGGGCCGCTTGATTATTCCAGTTTGCGTTTTGATGGTAGTAACACGTACATGCCCGTCTGATCCGGGATGTGTCTCTATTACCCGCCCCATGGCCCATTTTCCAGGCGGCAAGTTGTTATCCTTGATCAGTACGATGGCGCCCTCCTCGATATTTTTAGTTGTTTTGTTCCATTTGGCATGGCCTTGTAGTTGAGTTAGATATTCGTTCGACCAAGATTTCCAAAATTGTTGTAGCATGTTTTCAGTTAGTTGCCACCGACGCCGTAAGTTGATGCTCTGGTCGCCAGTGACATCAGATATTGGGAGTGACATAGTTGGGCCGCCCGTCAGGAAGTGCCCAGGAGTCAGGTAGTTGTAAAACTCCTCAGGGTCTTCAGTAAGCGGACAGAGCGGTCTGGAGTTCATGCACGCCTCTATCTGTGTAAGTAGTGTTGAAAACTCTTCATAGGTGAGTTTCTGTTCTCCCAACACCCACCGCAAGTGATATTTCAAAGACTTCACCGCGCTCTCCCACAGACCTCCTGCTGATGGCCACGCAGGAGCGTTGAAGTGCCACTCGACTTGCAGTTTGGCAATTTCGTCGAAGAATTCTGATGAGAGTTGGTGACGGAACTCTTCAAACTCTTTGCGTAGTATCTTAGATGCACCGATGAAGTTGGTTCCACAGTCCGAGTAAACATGTGCGGGGGTACCGCGCCGAGCACACATGCGTTGAAAAGCAGCAATAAAAGTTTCGCTGGTGAGGTCCGAGACTAGTTCGATATGCACAGCCTTTGTAGCCATACATATAAAAATCGCAACGTAACCTTTGGAGGTTCGGACTCCTCTCCCCTTGTTCAGTTTGACCTCTACATGGCCAGTGAAGTCGACCCCAGTGTGAGAGAAAGGTCGAGATGGAGTCACTCGATGCGATGGTAAGTCGCTCATGATCTGGTTGTTATCAGTCGACTTGTGACGATGGCAACGGATGCAATGACGAAGTTTCGCTTTGACTGTTCGATTGCCGCCGACTATCCAGTAGCGTTGCCTTATAAAGGCCAAAGTTAAACGTGCGCCTCCATGAAGTGTAGTAGAGTGCGCTTGTTCTATGAGTAGATGTGTGAATCGACTCTTCCCTGGTAAGATTATAGGGTTCTTCATTCCGGGTGGCAACGTAGAGTTGTTTAAGCGACCGCCGACACGAATGATCCCTTTGTCGTCTACATAAGGGTTAAGTTTATAAATCACGCTCTTGCAATTGACTATTTTGTTTTTCATAAGTTGGTTATATTCGTTATTCAATTCAATACGTTGTACGTATTTTATTATTTGTTCATTTGCGGCAGTCAGTTCGCTTGTAGTTAGGTATCCGGAATTAGGTGTCTTGTTGCCGCGCGTGATTTCGCAGAAGCGCATAATCCAGGCCACGACTCGGGTTACTCGTGATAATGAGCTGCATTTGTCAAGTAAATTGTTTATGAAATTATCATCTTGATTTATAGTTAGGGTTGTCAAAGTTGTAGTTTTTAGTTCAGCGTTTGTTGTAAATAAACATGAGTAGTTCTCCGGGAGCTTTTTCATCTCTGACTTCGTAGTTGTTAAGAAGTCTGGTCCTTTCCACCAAAGATGAAAATCTAATAGTTTTCTCGGATACAGCCCTCGGGATGCACAGTCTGCAGGATTCTGTTCTGATTTGACGTATTGCCATTTTTCCGACGGGATGACTTGTTTTATTTTTGTAACTCTGTTAGCTACATATCTCTCCCATCTTGATGTATCTCCTTGCAGCCACGCGAGCACCACTTGAGAGTCACACCAAGCTTGAACTTCGATTTTGTAGCCTTTGAAAGCTTCCTTGGTCTTTTCAACCAGCTGGGCAAGGAGCAACGCGCCGCATAATTCCATTCTGGGCAAACTTAATTTTTGAGCTAAGGGGGCAACCCTAGTCTTAGCTGCCAGTAAAGTTATAGTTGGCGGGCCTTCTTCATTTTCGATACAACTATAAACCACGCAGGAATACGCTTTTTCACTAGCGTCACAGAAGCCCCTCAATTGGATGTTATCTTGCTTTCCTCCCAGCCATCTCTTGAGTTGGATGTCCTTGACAACAGGTAGTTGAGTTTTTAGTTTAATCCAGTCCTTTTGAATATCAGTTGGTAAGGTTCCGTCCCATTCAACCTGGCTAGTCCACACCCTTTGAAAAATCAACTTCGCAGTTATAGTAATAGGTGACAACCAGCCTAACGGGTCATACAGTTGTGAAATCTCAGATAATAGCCTCCTTTTAGTAAGATTTGTTGATTTTTGTTTGCTCTTTAAGTCCCAGTCGAAACAGAATATGTCATCCTTTGGATTCCATTTCAGGCCAAGTGTGATCGCCTCTTCATCCTTGAAGTCAAAATTCTTGTTAGATGAAATTTGATCTTCTTTCAGGTTTTCCAGCAGGTATGAATTGTTCGCGGACCACTTGCGTAAGTTCATGTTTCCGCCTTGAAGTAGTTTTATTAGTGAATGTTGAAGTAATTTGGCTTCGGGTATAGAGTTATGACCGCTCACAAGGTCATCTACGTAAAATTCAGTCGTAAGTATGGAAGCCGCTTCCGGATGCTCGTGACCATCATCTTCAGCTAGCTGCTTGAGAGTTCTCATCGCGAGCCAGGGAGCACACTTCATTCCATAGGTCACCGTGCAGAGTTGATATTCTCTCAGTTTTTCAGTTGGAGAGTCACGCCAAATTATTTTTTGTAGTTGTTGTTGTTCGTCGGTGATATCGATGCAACGGTAATTTTTCTCAATGTCCGCGGTGTAAGCATATTGATAAGATCTCCATTTCAATATGAGGGCTTGAATGTCCTTCTGTAGATTAGGACCCTTTTCTTGTAGTTGGTTCAGACTGTAGCCGCTTGAAGTTTTTTGAGAACCGTTGAATACAACTCGAAGTGGAGATGACGATGATTGTACTCGGAGTACACCATGATGAGGAAGATAACATTGTGGTACATAAGCAGCTAAAGGACTTGATGGTTTCATGTGACCCAGTTCGGTGTACTGTTTTATGAAGTCTCGGTATAAAAGAGCAAGTTTAGGGTTCCTCTCAAGTCGCTTTTCTAGTTGTATAAATTGTGACATGGCTATAGATCTTGAGTTTCCCAACTTCTCTTCATAGTCTGGACAAAATGGCATTTTAACTATGTACTTTCCGCCCGAGTCTCGTTGTACCGTCCGTGAGTAGTGATCTTCACAGAATTCGTCCCTCGACATGTCCTTGTTGTCCTGGGCTATGTCTTCGTTCTCCCAGTATTTAGTTATTTCGTTAAAATCGATGAGAGTTACATGACAATTGAGCGTATTTAGTTTGCCACACAAAATCCACCCTAATTGCGTTTGTTGCGCTATAGGGGATTGATGGTTGCCTTTTAGTACCCCATCAAGTAGAATGTCAGAGTACACGTCGGCCCCTAGAAGTACATCTATTGGGCCCGACACGTTGAACTCAGGGTCGGCGAGTTTTAAGTTTTGTATGTGCGGCCAGTTACCCTTTTCAAACGTCGAGTTGGGTAAGCTGTTAGTGAGCTTCTTCATGATCAGAGCCTCGGTTACAAATGAATACTCGGAGTGAATAGATTTGCAGGTAAGTTGAAGGCGTCCTTTGCAGTCTCCTGATATGCTTCCCACTCCAGAAATAGTTGCGTTAAGTTTGCTCCTAGGCAGGCGTAGCAGTTGAGCAGCCTTTTCAGTTATAAGGTTCACCTGGGAGCCCTGGTCTAATAAAGCTCTGAGAGTAATCTGAGTGCCGTTGATAGAAGTTATCTGAAGCTGTGCAGTAGGCAGCAAAATTTCCATTTCATTCGTAGCTAGATGATTGGAGCATGGTTGAGTTGAAGTAGAAGGCCGAGAGTTAAAGTTAATTTTAGCATTATTAGTTGCAGTAGGTAAGTATTTCTTCGTTGAGTTGTGTAATAATGTATGGTGTTTCATATTACATTCTTTGCATGTTTTTGCAGACGTGCATTTGCCGCTTCCGTGGCTGTATAAGCAGTTTTCGCACAAATGCAATTTCGCCACAGTGTTATTTCGCTGTACTGCGTTCATGTCGATGAGCTTTGGACATTGCATCAGCACGTGACCTCCGCCGCAGTTTGGGCACTGTCCATAAGTAGTGTAATAAGTTTTATTATAAGTTGTCTTCGGTTCATAATGATTTTTCTTCACAGGATATGATTTGTATGTTGATTTCGAAAAGTTATTCTTCTGTAAGTTGGATGTTTCCTTTTTCGCATTCTTCATGGTTTCGTACGCCATAAATTTGCTCTCGATAAAGTATAAAAATTCGCTTAGCGGCTGTAGTTCTCTGTGATCTTGTAGTTCTTTCATATAGTCTGTATATGTCATGGAGTCAAATTTTAGTGACATTAGGTGTACGATAAGTGGATCCCACGAAGAAGTATCCATTCCGATGTTCGCAAGGCCGTTTAGACACTCGGTGATGACATCATGCATCCTTTTCAGATTTTGGCAGTCAGGCTGTTGTATGACTGGCAGGTTTAGCATGGTGTTCACGAACGAAGTAAACTGGAGGCGTCGATTGTCATAGCGTTGAGCCAGTATTTCCCAGCACGACTGATAGTTATCGGCACTGATACTGAGATGTTGCACCAATCTCTCCGCTTCGCCTCGCAACCTTGTTTTGAGGTGTTGCATCTTTTGCGCCTTGTTGATCATGGGATTGTTGTGAATAGCTTCGGTGAAGAGATCCTTGAAAGATATCCACTGGATGTAGTTGCCTGAGAACTCGGGGACTTCTATTTTCGGTGCTGATTTTTCATAGTGAGATGACGACCAGATCTTAGAGTTAAGGACACGCCTCATTTCATCGTACTTTCCTTCCATGGCAACAAACATGTTGTAGTATTTGCTGTTGGATCCCTTGAGATGTGTTTCCAGTTCCCAGTGTTGTTTGTCCACGGTATCCCACTTTGACTTCAGTATGGAAAGGTGATCTTCCAGCTCCCAACGCTCACTTACAGTATCCATGTCTACCTTGGACATGACGCGGTCGAGAGCTTTGAAGTTGCATTGTTGCTTTTCGAGTAGAGTTGTTAAGGTTTCATCAGCACCCTCATCCAGTATCCCAGACATATCAAAAATTATAGTGTTTTGTTCCCTTACTTGCTTTAGTAAATCTTCCATGTTCTCCTTTGTTGATTGATATAGTTGTTGCAGGTTTCCGAAGACATCTTCTGTGAAGTAGTTGATATTCTTATCTTCCAGAGTGTCCAGAAGAAGAGCGTGCCGTGTCTGGAAATCTTTCCATTGGGCTTCAAGAGATTCCAGTCGTTTGACCAAGTAAGTTTCATTTTTTCTGTCTTGGCCATCTTTTCTGTAGTTGGCACAAAGAGTCTTGATGTTATTGAAGCAGTCTTGTTGCAGCTTGAGCATCTTGAGATAAGTAAGGTTCTTGTAGAAAGTAAGTAGCTCGAAGGTCCGACACGTAGTAGACGGTGGCAGACGCAGAGCAAGGTCGTGGTTCGGCTCAGTTATCTTACACCCTTGATTACGCTATGTGCGACTTCTCAATCCACCCGGTGAGACCCGTTGGGGAGGCCGGTTGTACCGATTCGCTAACGTAATGTAGGAGTATAAGACTCACCAAGTCGTTCCTCGAAGGACCAAAATGTACGGTGCCCGCTTAGTAGACCACGGAGTATACGTACAGATAGCAGTTCAGGTTGAAGAGTAGTTGTAGTAGATGAGTACGCCAGAGAAAGAACTTGCAGATTTAAATGGTATTTATCTTAGTAAAGTTGATGTAAGTACATATAAATAAGTGGCAAATCTTTCCTTGATAGTTAAGTGGTAAGTTTCGAAGTTAATAACGTACTGATAAGGTAATATTTTAATGTAAACAAAATTATTTCACGCGCATCCAAATGTAGGTTGCAGCGTTAGCATTTAGTTAGTAGGTATGTACGGTGGCTTGCCCGTACAGATAGATAATATTCAAGTCAATACTTAATAGGTCAAACCTAGTTCAGGTATAAAATAAGAATGTAAATTTAATATAAATATAATTTAATTTTTAAATTGTACTTATAAATGACCAATAAAATTTATTTAAAGTTGATATTTTTATTGCAATCTTTTGCAATTTATTCTTAAGTAAATAACACACTTAAAAATTTAATCTCCCTCCCGCCCGCCTGCCTGAACACGAGATGGCTGAAATGATGATGAATTTAATTTCTTCTGTTTTATTTATTTAAGAAAGCTAATTTGATGACATTGCTTATGCGCGTATTATTGAGCTATTCATATAAACTCCATTTCAAATTCACCATTAAATGGTTATGTCATGGTAATGTTCATCTACCATACTACTTATAACTACTTAAACAAGAAACATGGCTGACATCAAAAAAAGACGACGAAGACGCAACGACATGGCTTGTTTTATAGCCAATGATGGTATAACATACTTAACATTTAGCACTTAAACGCAGCGCCATAATAATTTATGGCAATTGAATCACTTACCAATACCCAAGGGTACTTACCGAAATATTATTGCGATCATCAAAACTGCATCATTTAGATTCTAGCCCCATCTGTAAATAAAATAAAAAAAATAAAAATGATTTTTTCACAGAAACACCATTTCAAGAAAAAATATAGGACTGTTCACACATAAGGTCGCCCTGTGTTGTGAGAGACAGGCTCTTTAGGGTAAAACAGTGGCACACAATACACGTGTTTTTAATCCTTACCTAAACTAAACTAAATTTGTGGTATGGTATATGCGTGTGTGGTGTATGTGTTTGTATGCGTGTGCATGTGTGTGGTGGGTGTCTCTGTGTGTGTAAGTGCTGTATACCTCGTAGTGTGGTGAATAAATAGTGTATATATGTATGTACTTTCCGTGTGCCGTGTGGCCGTGTGGTGCCCTGTGGTCCCCGGCAGAGTAGAATAGGCCACCCTCACTCTTACCGAGGTGTCGTAAAAAGCGACTAAGGTAAAGCTACTGGCATGATCATCAGCACCCAGAGAAGGAAAACTCTGCATTTATATCAAAACCCTCGCCAACCCGTCTGCCAAGCGTGGTGAGTATGGCAATTACCCCTCACGTGACTGAGGGAGGCCCGTACCCCAGCAGTGGGGACTTAAATGGGCTGATGATGATGATGATGATGTATGTACTTTTTATTTTATTGATTTGACGATCCGTTTGGAACAGTGGCAGTGAACGCTGTCTTTGTGAGGCTGTGCTATCACTCCGGTCGAGCCGGCCCATTTATACCGAAGCGTGGCTCTCCCACAGTCACGGTGTCAACTCGGCCCTTAGAATGACATAATTATTTAGCTAAATGTTAGTATAACTATATCTATGTGGGCAACGCTGCGAGTAGGACGCCAGTAGGTATAATTATGTTATATAGGTACTTACTTATGTAATTATGTTATATACTCATTTATGAAAACTATTGTAAACAAACGAAGCGTAGGTTTTATAAGATTTGTGTAAGCTTTCGCTTTACGTAAATTGCGTATCTTCTAACCGCAACGTTCGAAGTGTTGATTTGATTTTCGATCCCTTTTACACCCAGACAAAGAGCAAATGGTAGGCGTTAATTGTAATGTGTAGTTTCACATTTATTTGTATTCTGTATGGACTTAACATGAACAAAAAAAAATAAACGTTCATCTCTCGAATGTTTGTTCAAAGTGGGAATCGAACTTTTCGTGTATGAGGCAGAGTCCCATCAGCTCCATTCTCGGGTTTATCCTGGAACTGGAGCTACATGAGGTGCTGTAATAGGTTATGGGGCTGCCACAATAGATCATCTACTGATCGCAGTGGCTATGAGACGCAGGGATCACCCCATTTCTAACAAATAATAATAATAATAAGGCAGAGTCACCAACTAAATGCGTTATTGTCCCATTTTAATTGAAAAAATAATCGTAACAAACAATAGAAAGGTTTTTGAATTTATGTAAGCTGAGCTCTGTTCTTTTAAAAATCCATATTATCGAAACATCTTTTTCCCCCAATAACCCATTTCTCAACCATCTATCTACAAATTTGACCTAACAAGATTGATAGGGCAGAACTGAATGAAATAAAAGTAATCTATTACATCGGGTCTGACCTTTTTGGTACTGAACCGCAGATTTTATTAACTACTAAAGAGTTATGGGATGACGGCGAGTTATTTTCGTAATATTAAGGTCGAAAATTAGTTATAATTTGATGGATGATTTTAATATCCGGATGTGTTGTTAGTTATATTTTATAGTAAGGTCTTATCATTTCCTTATTTTTATGAAGTAAGTGGGATCTTACTGCGTCCTAGTCAATTATAAGAGAATAACAGCTATTCACGTGGAAATTTACTCCGTTAATTTTGTAGTAAACTCAATTGTGTTCATCCAAAGTCATTATAGCGAATGACATTATAAACTGGCAAAAAACAAAATGTATTGTTTTGTCGTTCATGAAAAATATACCGGAATATTTTTGTTAAGTAGGGTTACAGGTAATGTTAAAAATCAAAAAAGTTTACAAAAATGACAACGCCATTTTTCCCTAGGATATTAGTTAATTCGTCTAAATTGGCGGTCTAACAATTCCCATTGAAATAGGCGTTGGCTGTTGGATGAGTAGTTGGTTGAGCGGATTTTTACTACCCGACTACGGCGTAGCAAAAATGGGTATGTATGGTTGTTCATCTGTTCCCTCATAACTTCTAAACTTGTTATCATATTTGAACAAATTAGGTGTTGTTAGAAGCGTCTTGACTGTTTTCGGGTTATAGGCGACATCACGTCACGTTCAATTGACTACAGCGCCCTCTAGGGGACTTAGAGTAAGGAACTAAAAAAAAATTTTGCTTGATGGTACCGCGTGGGGTATCAAATCAAAGAGCTTTTTTAGCACATTTCAAATATGTAATTTCTATGTTCATGACTAAAAATATGTTAAATAAAAATAAAGTTTAAAAACTAAAACCCGACTACCAAAAAAATACGCTCTAAAAAGTACGAAACAAGAAAACTGTACTGAAATTATTATGCCGTATTGCCGTGGTCGTATGCCACCTACTGTAGCAAAACATATTCATTATAATAATAAAATAAAATCAATGTGGCATACGACCACGGCAATACGACCACGACAAACAAAAAAAAATAGATACAGAAAAAAAAACAAAACAAAACAAAGGAAAAACAAAATAATGAGTACAAATGACCAGGCAGTGCATATATATTGTGTGTTGTGACCTCCAACATAAATGACCCCCACTCAGCCTATGAAAAAAAAACCGGCCAAGTGGGAGTCGGTCTCGCCCATGAAGGGTTCCGTAGCAAGTAAGATATATGGAAGGTAAATTGCGGTTTACGGTTTATAACGTATTAAAAAAAACTACTCACTATATCTAGTTTAAACCAATTTTCGTGGTTAGTTTTCATGATTATGTACATCATTTATTTTTTTTAGTTTTATAATTCATTTGTTATACTTAGAAGTTTGGGGGGGGGGGGGGGGGACAATTTAACACTTTGGGAGCGTCTCTTGCGCAAAGTATTGTTTAGAGAAAAATGATGTTAAAAACCTCAACATCATTTTTAAAGACCTATCCATAGATACCCCAAACGTATAGGTTTGATGAAAAAAAAATTTTGGGTTTCAGTTTCAAGTATGGAGACCCCCTCAATTTTTTCTCATTTTTCCAATTTTTATGTAAAAATCATAATGCGGTAAACAAAATACATCTATTTACCAGGTTTCAATAGTTTCTTCTAGTTTCGGAGAAAAGTGGCTGTCACACACAGACAGACAGACGAACAGACATGACGAATCTATAAAGGTTCCGTTTTTTGCCATTTGGCTAAGGAACTCTAAAAACCAGCTTCGGCTAGCGCGCACGCAGTTGTTTATTTAAAACCAGGCACACAACAAATGCACCTATAGATTTGTCGACGCAAGGCCTTGCCGGGAGTTCGATGCATTCGCATCAGTCAGCAGTTCAGCACTTGAGCGGCTACTCATAGGCGAGATCCATGGTAAAAAGAAACAAACAGCCTGATGTTTCAATTGCTGTAAATTGGATAATAAACGTTTGTTTAAAGGTTTTTAGCGTCTGTTTAAAGGTTCGATAGATTCCTTTAACTTCATTAACTTGACAGACAAAATATGTTTTCTAAAAAAATATACGCTCTAAAGTAACTATAGCAGCTGTACGCCACCTTTTCCCTAAAAGCACCTACAAAAATAACGCTTAATCTTTACTATCCACAAAAATACGGAGACAGAAACTAATCGGGCTTCATCGCTAAAAGCGTCCGTTCATTCGCGGATAAAGCGTTCATTCAGTGAGTGAATGGAGACAAAAGCTCCTCGGGCGTGACGGTGATCCTTCTCGTCATGGATTAACAGGGGACTGACGTTTCGATGGATGCGACGTGTCTGATTCTAGTGTTTGTCGAATGTTGTTGTAGCCAGAATTTTATGAATGATTCTTGGACGTGTCAAAGAAAATGAAGGAGAGAAAATTAGTTTGATTGTTGAGCTGAAGAATTATTGCCTCGTCGTGGTAATCCACGACGAGCAACATATTAGCAGGGGACTAACGTTTTGATGGATGCGACGTGTATGATTCATATAATTAGTAGGTCCTGTTAGACGAACTTGGTGGCACATTTTCTAAGATGTGGAGCCCGTGTGGGGAAGGTTTCAAGGTCGATACCCTGTCAAAACCAACTTTTAAACTTAATTGTATCACAGAAGCATTTAACCTCCTAAAAAGACTTTGGGCCTTACGTAAGACCGTATGAAGTCCATTAATAATAAATTTATTTCTCTCATAAAGCTTACTTTTACAAAATATAGGTATTTAGAAACTTGTCTTTATTATACAAACAAAAATAAACGCTAAAAGATCACGTACATGACCGGAGCGACTTGGTCGGAGTTATTTCATACAGATATTTATAACATTTGATATGTATCGTAATGTCAAGAAAGAGATAATAAATAAACGAAAGAGCACAAACACGCAAATATGACTTAATACTCACTTTGTTACCACTATATATCAGGTAACGTAGACGGCAGCCCGCCAGTGTTACCAAGACGTCTCGCTCAGATAAATGATTGATAAATTATGTATATGAGTTAGGAAGCCGAGGAGCGAGGAGCTCAGTAATAAGGAAATATGAGCAGGATAATTTTCTGGGCAAAGTGTTCTGTGGTTTTACTATCTTGACCTAGCCAGAAGTGAGAGATACGGCAATGTTTACATACTTGAGAAATACGCTGCCTTAAGAATATAGTTCGATCTGACGATGGAAATATTAGCATTTTTGCCACCGCTCATTGCTCTTACAGAAATCGAAAAACGCTATCACATGTGATTTACTCATTGCTTTGGAGTTAGCTAATGTACATGACGTGGGCATACTTAGTCTTCGTTAATGTTATAAGCCTCTGACGCTTCTGCTCGCTGTCGACATTCTTAAAGAACGAGAAATACGCTATCTCCTGTAGCTAAGGCAGTATCCGTTGAAATATTAGACGGTTTTCAATTTCATCATCATCATCATCATCATTTCAGCCAATAGACGTCCACTGCTGGACATAGGCCTCCCCCAATGTTCTCCACACAGATCGGTCCTGTGCCGCCCGCATCCAATGGATTCCCGCGATCTTCACCAGATCGTCGGTCCACCTTGTGGGGCGCCTGCCACAGCTGCGACTTCCTGTACGTGGCCTCCACTCGAGGACCTTTCCGCCCCAACGGCCGTCTGTTCTCCTCGCTATGTGCCCTGCCCATTGCCACTTGAGGCATGCAATCCTTTGGGCTATGTCTGTAACCTTAGTTCTCCTGCGGATCTCATCATTTCTGATACGATCACGCAGGGAGACTCAGAGCATAGCTCTCTCCATTACTCTCTGAGTGACTTTCAATTTAGCCGCAGTTTTTAAGCGCGCACTAAGAAAGGATTTTTAAAAATTCAACCCCTAAAGGGGTAAAATGGGGGCTTAAAGTTGGTATGAAAGTCTGTCATTTTTGATGTTAGAGTTTTGATAATTCGTATTATGGTTACCGATAAAATAATAAAATTTACTTGTTTGAGTATTTTGTTTTTATTATTTTATTTATTTATTGTATTAGGACAACCAACAAGATAAACACTGTTACAAGCAAAAAAAGTTTTAATGTGGGAGAGCCACGCTTAGGCATGAATGGGCCGGCTCGACCGGAGTGATACCACTGCCTCACAGAAGACCGACGTGAAGCAGCGCCTGGGCTGTGTTTCACCGTGTGAGTGAGGTTACCGGAGGCCCAATGGGGGGGAAGGGGAAAAGGCTGGCAGCGCACTTGTGACTCCACTGGTGTTGCGGGTGACCATGGGCGGCGGAATTGATGACCATCAGGTGATCCGTCTGCTCGTCTGCTACCTCTCATATAAAAAAAAAAAGTACATAGGCAAACATAATCTTAAAGCTTAGTGTCACCTTACTTATAGGTTTCCATGGCATGCTATGTGGACTATAGACAAAACTTTATAAAATTTAATTATGTCCAAGAATTATGACGTGTTTGCTAACGAATAGGTGGTTCAGCCGTCAAGTACTGCAGCACCTGACGCCTGAATTATTGAGGCTTATTTGCGAAAATATCTATTTCACACGCTTTGTGGAGCTTGTTGTATTGTCGCTGTAGTCGGTGCATGGTGGCGTGATGACTCACATTGGGTCTGGTACCCTTAACAAAGAAAGGCACGTATCTTCCGACCCGCGTTAACTTAGTTGGTACGTTAATCTGGATCAATTGTAACAGAGAAGAGTAGTCTGTAGTGTTATTGACTATTTTTAAATTATTATCAAATCTAATAAGAACCTACGATCCTGCACACTATTCATTCTGAAATAGGTCAATCTATCCTCATAAGAGGGTACTGCGTTTGCTTTATAAGTCTTAATGAGAGATGCCACAAGGATCGTTTCTGGACAAATAAATTCAACCACTAACGGGGTAAAATGGAGGTAGAAACATTGTATGGAAGATTCGTTATTTTTAGAGTCATGAAATTTGATATTTGGGCTCATTATACAAATTTACGCCGTGTGGTCCCGGCAGAGCCAAATAAATAGGCCACCCTCACTCTTACCGAGGTGTCGTAAAAGGCGACCAAGGTAAAGCTGCTGGCATGATCATCAGCACCCAGAGAAACAAAACTCTGCATTTATATCAAAACCCTCGCCAACCCGTCTGTCAAGCGTGGTGAGTATGGCAATTACCCTTCATGTGATTGAGGGAGGCCCGTGCCCCAGCAGTGGGGACTTAAATGGGCTGATGATGATGATGATAATACAAATTTAGGAAAAATAATTTTGTGCATTTTTTTTTCTTCAACCCTCAATAGGGGGAAATGGGGGTTGAACTTTTGTATGGGAGATTCGTCATATTTAATGGGAGTCGTAAAATTGGTATTTGCACTGTTATATAAAATTAATATCAGTACTTACATCATATTTTATATTCAACCCCCCAAAAAGGGGTGAACGGTGGTTAAAACGCCGTATGAAAATTTGGTTATTTAAAAAAAATGATATTTGGGCTTTTTATATAAATTAAATATTTAGCATTTTTTCCTCAACTCTTCAAGAGTGGAATGAGCTTAAAACGTCGAGTGGATGATTCGCCATATTTGATACTCGAGTTAATGAAAAGTAGAATTATGACATTCATACAGAAAATTATCAGCACTTTTTTATTCAACCCCTAAAAGGGTGAGCGGGCGTTAAAACTCCGTATAGAAGTGTCAGTATTTTAAAACTAGACTCATGAAAAATTATATTTGGTCTTTTTATATAAATTATTTAGCATTTTTTTTTATTCAAACCTAAAGGAGTGAAATGGGGTTAAAACGTGGTATGGAAGATTATATTTAGTGCTCATCAGTCATGAAAGTATATGCAAAATGCATGACAGGTATTTCAGTATTTTAAGTCTCCGTTTAGTACCTACCTTCTTACCTATAATCTCAGAATTGCTCAACTACAAATCAAGTTCATATAGAAAGACACAATTTCTGAATGTTTTGTTTTAAAATTAAATTACCAAAGCGAAGCAAGAGCGGGCCACTAGTCAATCATAAAGAAACAGATACACGCTATCGCTTCTAACTAGAGGGGTCACCTCAGTTGATATACGCACGGTGCGGTCTGAGTTTGTCTTCGTTAACGCAAGAACCCGCCGATGCGTTTCGCGCTCATCACTCATAAAAAAACAGATAAACGCTATCGCTTCTAACTAGAGCGGTCTCCTCAGTTGATATTCACACGGTGCGGTCGCAGTTTGTCTTCGTTAACGCAATAACCCGCCGATGCGTTTCGCGCTCATCACTCATAAAGGAACAGAGAAACGCTATCGCTTCTAACTGGAGCGGTCCCCTGAGTTGATATTCACACGGTGCGGTCGCAGTTTGTCTTCGTTAACGCAATAACCCGCTGACGCGTTTCATCCTCATCGCCAGCTAATACAATGCTTATTTTGAGAGCATACTGTACCTAATGTGAAGTGTAATTTTAATGAGTACTCTTTTTATTTTATAGATCACAGATGAGTAGACAGTTCACCTTGGTAAGCAATTGCCGCCACTCGCATTACCATTGGAGTCAAAAGTGCTATGTCAATCTTTCATTCTTCCCCTGAATTGAACCTTCAATACCCTCACTCCCTCGGCCAAGCTCTTTTTTCTTCTTCTTTTCCTTACTGTAAAAAATGAAATTAAATGAGTATTTTCAGAACCCCTGAGCTCTAAGTACATGTACATACAAGTTTGTGATACCTACGATGGTTGAAATAATGTTATGTAATGTACAAAAACAAATTGGGAGAAACCATGATCCTCTATATTGGTTAAGTTCCTATATTTGAGCCGTGAGACTGGTTACTTAGATAGTGTTTTTTTATAGTAGCAAAGTATAAATGGGCTCTCCTCAGCCTGATGGTAAGCAAGAGAAGAGCCCAAGTTGCAATTACAACGGAAGCGATGTAAAGGCATCACCTCCGTTGGCACCGCCATACTGGCCCGCGTTATAATCAAATGTGTAATATATTCTATATCATTGTCTAAGCGCATCCCTATTGAAACGGAAGTAAGCACTAAGTGAAAGGAATTCAAAATTATCTAAGATATACCTATTGTGTTATGTAAGTATCAAATTATGCATGCTGTAAATAATGTTGGAAATTGTTGGTCTTGCACTACACCTGCACGTATGACTCGATCAGTGTGATACCATGGCATCGCAGTAAACTGGCTTAAGACATAAGCAGCGCCTGCGCTGTGTTTCGCTGAGTGAGTGAGTGAGTGGTGCCGGGGACGCAATCTGAAAAAACAGGTAATTTAAAAGTTGTTAGCGCACTTGTGACTTTACTGGTGTTACAAATGTCAATGGGCGGTGGCAATCACTTACCATCAGGTGATCCGCCTACTCGTCTGCTACATATCTACCTGTAGCTTAAAAATATGGTCTATGTATATGTATTTTTTAAATAATTCATGATTTATTTATTCAAGTCACAGAGTCCATAGGTGTTAGTAAAAATATTACCTTACAAACTATGTTAGTACATATTTCTAGTCCCCTGAGTAAAATAAATTAAATTTATTTCCCCCCGTAAGCCCCAAAACCAAATGTTCCCATCACACTCGCCGCATTACCACGCTGAAAAGCGATAGCCAGCTTCTGCACCAGGAACAAACTGGAGCGTGAGTCACCAGTCACATCGTTTATTCTGCGACCTATCCACGCACAAAGACTCTAGCCTCTGCCCCCCAACAGCCCATCGTCTCCACAGCCACAGGCACAAACAGGTGGTCTATATTTAAAAAAATATATACCACACTATTTGTTTGGTTATTATAGGAACTATTAATCTTGTTGCGTCTAGAAAACCAAACGGAAATTTTATAACTTAACCTCCAGCATTATTAAAAAGCAAGGCTAATAAAAGCGTTAATTGCTCTCATTATACCCTTCTCTTTAATTTACATACATGATTAGTTTCCACTCAACATGGGCCGGAGTCCCCATTGAACTGGGTTGGGACGCGTAGTTTATACCTCGTTAATCCTGACCCTTCCAAGCCATCGCTCTTCGCCATCATTTGTGGGAGTTAGCGCGTCATGGCGCGTATGGGCAAACTGTGAGTGGAACTTATTTAATGAGAGTTTTTGGCATATTTTTAATTTTTACCCCAAATAGGATAAAATTAGGGCTAATACGTTTAAACTTTGTACAATATGAGAATTGACCAATTAAGTATGACCATTGAACTTAGCACCCATTTACATCTCACTTCTTTTGGCGATGAAGACAACAAACAAGGCAATATTAAAATATTGAAATTGTGTGTAATATTGAGTATGAGCTTTAGTCACTTACACACTATATAGTTTTTGAGTTATGAGGGTGTCAGTAGTCGCTCAGGGTGTGTCGGTAAACATTTTAGGTACATCCTAACGTTGAAGTATGAAAGGTTGATATTTTTATGTGAACGTCCAAAAGTTATTACATTCATATTTTTGATAAAAATAAATTATTATTATTTATTTATATTAAATATGTATTTCGGAATAGTTGGTAGTAAAATAAGATGAAAAGATTGATGTAAATGTTTACCGATATACACAACGCGTGTCATAACTCGCGCCGCTGCTTGCTAGTTCACCTCGCTCGAACTTGGCTTTGACACGCTGCCGTGCACCTAGATAGTTTTTCCATTTACGCGTTCCATACAGCTTGTCCGAGTGACTAGACGTAGGTACGCTTTGATTGATGAGATTTTTTGTATGACTATCGGCAGGGAATTAGTATGTTGGATCATTTACCAGCGATCCCATAACATATTGTGTGAAGATGAGCTTTTATCGGACGAGCTCGTAATAAATCAGCAGCTGTCGTTGATAACAGCTGTTAATGACGTGTAATGTACTTTTTCTGTTTTATGCGCGGTGACACATTAAAGAGAATGATAAGAATCAAGCATCAACTTCATTAAGTCAACTTGTTTTAAGGTTAATGTTAAAAACTATTATTATGTATGTATTCTGTATTTTTAGGGGTTTCGTATTTCCGTACCTCAAAAGGAAAAACTGAACCCTTAAAGGATCACTTCGTTGTCCGTCTGTCTGTCTGTCAAGACCCTTTATCTCAAGAACGCGTGAACGTATCAAGCTGAAATTCACGTGAAATACTCATGTCTTTTGTCCCTTTTAGCTGTAAAAATATCAAACTTCTAAGCCAAGCCAATCAAAAGATACAGCCGATTATTTTCAACTAATTTTCGACACTCTCAAAGCAATCAAAACCTACATGGTACTTCCCGTAAACTCAGAATCTTAAAATTTGGCATGAAGTATTATCATATAATGCAAATAGAGGAAAAATTGCGGAAACCACATTTTTTTAGTTATATAATATGATAAAAATATTTTAATAAATTGAAACTTACTACCTTATTTCTCACGAACGAATAAAGGTATCAAATTGAAATTAACACCAAATACCTAGGTCTACTGTCCTTTTGAGCTGTGAAACATCAAACTTCTAAGTCAACGCGATCAAAAGATTATAAAGTTTAAAATAAAATAAATAATAAAGGGCTTGCTCTTGGCTTCACGCTGAACCCTAGAGTTGCCCAGAAGTATCATATTCACTTTAGCTTTAAAAATATTGAGGTTGTATTCATTATTGCCTCTCAGCTGGTCATCATCCTCTATTAGCTGAAATGATGATCATTTCAGCCAATAGACGCCCGCTGCTAGACATAGGCCTCCTACAATAATCTCCATATAGATCGATCCTGTGCCGTCCGCATCCTATGGATCCCGGTCTGCCACAGCTGCGACTTCCTGTACGTGGCCTCAACTTGAGGACCTTACCGCTCCAACGGCTGTTTGTACTCCTCGCTATGTGCCCTGCCCATTGCCACTTGAGGCATGCAATTCTTCGGGCTATGTCTGTGACCTTAGTTCTCCTGCGAATCTGATCGTTTTTGATACGATCACTCAAGGATATTCCGAGATTCGGAGCATAGCCTGCGCAATTAGTTGAGTTGTTATGTAGTTCGATATATGATGATTAAGTACAATACATATCAAGAGATGGGTGACCTTTGGGTTAGCAAAGTTTGGCGTTAATTCCCTCACCAGTACCAAACGTCCCTTTACCACGGGCCGCTGAGCAATGCCTGAAACAGCAAACACCCTGAAACTGCTGAAACTTCGCCATCCGAACGCGAGGGTATTTGCTCCGGATCAAATACAAGTATTTGAGTTTTGATTTATGTAACGAGTTAGGGCTGTGTAAACTTAAAGGGGATCAAAATGGTCACTAAGGGTTGTTCTTTTTTCTCCTTAAGTTCCTTATTGTTTTATTTTGGCGGATGTGTATGTATGAGTAGTTTGGTTTGTTTTCCTGATTGGAAAGCTAAAGTATTTTATTTTTCACACAATCTTTTTCTGTGTGCATGTTTCTTTCTACCATTAGCTGGCCGTGAGGTAACCTGGAGGTTTCAGAAACGTGTAACTATGATTTAGCTGGTCTATTAAAAGGTTGTGAAGGTCAGACATCAGTCGCTTTATTATAATCACCAGACTCCCCAAATCCTGAATAATGGTTCAGACGCGACAGTCAGTGAGTGGGCATTTAGCTTTATTTATTATAATTAGAGATCAGATATTACTGTATTGGTAATGCAAAGAAAAAAATCTTGAAAATGACTGTTTTTTACTACGCAGAATGTTACGTTTTTATCAAATAACTTTTTAATTATTATTTTTCTGAAAAACCTATCCAACACGTTCCTAAACGTTGTCCAATAAAGCATATACTAATAAAAAAATTCAGCCGTGGCAGGCTCCCCACAAGGTGGACCGATGATCTGGTGAAGATCGCGGCAATCCATTGGTTGCGGGCGGCACAGGACCGATCTGTGTGGAGAACATTGGGCGAGGCCTATGTCCAGCAGAGGACGTCTATTGGCTGAAATGATGATGTAATTAAAAAAAAAGTTTGTATGAATAAAACAGCTTTGTTAAAAAATCGGTATACAAAACGGCAATATCATAGGTAAAGACACAAACGTCAATGCAATCCTTTGATCACTCACGGCTGCATTTGAAATCCTTGCGGGACATCTGTCTAAGTCGATCAGGCTCGTCTCGACAACTGAACTGTAACTCACTTGCCAAGTCGTAACAACCGAGCAACTTGTCAGAAATTGCGTTTGTGACGACACGTTGTTACGGTGCCCCTAAATAATGACTAATGATTTCATTAAAGCCTTGTTGACGTCATGAAGTGGAATTTATTTGCTGAGTTGATGGACAATTTTGAGTACAAACACTATACGAAACCGTGGGAAAGCCATGTTTTGGTACGAATGGGCTTCACAGAAAAGCAGCGTAAAGTAGTGCCTGTACTGTTTCACAGGTTTTTTTTTATGCAATAGGTGGCAGACGAACAGACGAATCACTTGATGGTAAACGATTGCCGCCACCCATACACTGCCAACCTTTAAACTCCCCTTTACCCCTCAATGGGCTTTCGGTACCCTACTAAAACAGCAAATCTCAGCTCAGTGTTGCTTCACGCCGGTTTTCTGTGAGATCGTGGTATCACTTCGGTTGAGCCGGTCCATTCATGCCAAAGTAAGTGAGGGTATCGGATACAATCAGGAGTGAAGGGGAGATAAAAGATCTTCTAACGGCACTGGTATTGCGGGTCTCTAATGCCAGCGGCAATTGCTTATCATCATTATACCATGATTAGATAATCCGTCTGCCATTTATTGCAAAAAAACCTAAATAAATAACGAAGAAATTGTTTCGCGACCATTAGAACGAAATAGTTTGAAATATTATGAGCGATGCTACCTCAGTGGTTCAAAATGCGCCTTCCATACGGGGTGACCGGATTTATCGCGTACAAAAACGGACCCAACGTTTGTGCATGGTTATTTAACAAATAATACAAGTGTTTGCTTAAGAGGTTGTATCCCCGACATTATTTAGAATAGATCCGGTTTAGTAGCTAAAAATTAAAATCGATTGGCGTCACTAGTGTGCCCTACCCGTCACCTTAAGCTTATGCCATTTAACAACAGATGAGACAAAGAACATCATTATACATTTCTCCGAGTCACTGAGCAACGAGCATCATCTCTTCGAAATCTTTTAAGTTGCTTGTTATGTATTGATTCATTATAATCGATTGAGAAATAGTGAGTAATTTATTCAAACCCGCAGCTTTGCTCGCGTGGAATTCGGTTTGCCATAGTAGCCTATGTCACTCATCCCTTTAACTATCTCCAGTTGACTGCCTCGGTGGCACAGTGATTAATGGGTGCCACTTTAAAGGGTTGGCTGAGCAAGAGTTCCGGGTTCGAGCCCCGTGGGTCAATTTGTACCTATGTTTTCGGTAAGAAATGTTTAGTCCCGGAGTCTGGAAGTTGGTGGTCTTGTACCCCCGTGCCTAGTAGCACGTTAAGCCGTTGGTCCTGCGCCCGTTCCCTCGCTGATCGTGTCACACTAGCGTCCCATCGGAATATGAGGGTAAGGGAAAAGAAAGTGCGCCTGTGTTTGCGCACACACTTGTGCACTAATATATCCTGCGAACGTAGCTGATCATCAAGATTGGCCGCCGTAGCCGTAATCTTTTGGAGGATGATTCTCTCCACTTAACTCGAGCACGACGATTCATCGCTCTGTTTTGCTGGAAAAGACAGATAATGAAAAAACATACATATACACTTCCGTTTATAATTTTGAGCCACGGATCGGCATGAATGGGCCGGCTTGAACGTAGTGATACCACAGCTTCACAGAAAACCGGCTTGAAGCAGCTCTGTGCTGTATTTCGCTGCGTGAGTGAGGGTACCGGAAGCCCAATCCGGGGGAAAGTGATTTAAAGGTTGGCAGCGCACTTGTGACTCCACTGGTGTCGCGGGTGTCCATGGGTGGCGGCGCTTAACATCAGGTGATCCGTCTGCTTGTCCTATAACATAAAAAAAAATAGATTTTAGTCTTATTATACTTAACGCAAAGACTCACGGCAGACGGTAGTGACTTTCATTCATTAATTACGAATGAAATATGAGACTGACTGCTATGAGTATTTGTCTTTGTGTCGAGTCTCGAGTGTAACAGTTATTTCCAATTCTTAGTCATTGGTTATTTCCTTTTAAATCTACTGACCATTTCGAACAGCTCAACTGTCATACATATGTCATCTATTCTTATCGAATCACTTACCATCAGGTAAGATTGTGGCCAAATGTATTGTTATTAGAAAAAAAAAACACCTATTTAGTATAATTATGCTTTCTGCTCAATTCTAGCGATTAATATTGACTTGTAGTACTGTCTCGTATTTCTTATATTAATCGCTTCGAATTGAGCAGCTCGCATAATTATGATAAAACTTCACGTAAGGTAAGTTCGATTTATCATTAATAAATGCTTTTGTTCAGTCAGTATACACATCGACATTTTATTTAATTTTTTCAATTTATAAATATTCAATGACTGAACTAAAAAACCGCCTGTAAATTGCTCCTTTATACTAAACTCCAAAAAGTAATAATATTTAATCCGCCCATTGTGTCAACTACTATTATTAGTATTAGTACTTCGCAAAGTGAGTTAGTTCCACGTAGAAGTTATTACAAAGCTCCCAAATTGTGTTTACAGTGACGTCACGCCACAGCGCGCCTAAATAATGGCCAACAATTTCATTAAGCCTTGACGTGCTCTAAATGTAGGCCTATTTGTACACTCCCGCTCGAAATTACTAGGGTTATGAAATAAAAAAGAAAGAACCAAGTTTCGGCATGAATGGTCCGGCTCAACCGGGTTGCTAATATGACTCGCAGAAAACCGGCGCAAAGCTGCGCCTGCTCTGTGTATTGCATCGTGAGGGATGGTACCAGAAGCCTAATACTCAAGGGGAGCGGAGAGCTATTCTAACTGCCGCAATCTAAAACGTCAAATTATCTTAATTAATTGGTTACTTAGGAAATATATTTTGGCACTTATTTCAAAACGCATAAAGACTTTCCATATTATTAAGATAATGAACATGAAAATAATGAACATGAAAGAGCTATGGAAAGGGCTATGCTCGAAGTATCTCTGAAGGACCGCATCAGAAATGATGTAATCCGACAGAGAACCAGTCACCGACATAGCCCACCGAATTAGCAAACTGAAGTGGCAGTGGGCTGGTCATATTAGCCGCAGAACTGACAGCCGTTGGAGCCGTAAAGTCCTTGAGTGGAGACCGTGACTCGGTAAGCGTAGTGTAGGACGCCCTGCGACAAGATGGGATGATGACATTCGAAGGCTGGCTGGTGTGGGCTGGATGAGAGTAACCGAAATTCGGGAGCAGTGGCGTGCATTAGGGGAGACCTATGTAACAGCAGTGGACGAGTGTGGGTTGCTGATGATGAATGAACATTTAGCTTAATTGACCTTTCTTAGTGCGGCAGTTGGTAAATTATCCGAAAAGGCCTTTATTAGATTATTCTTGCTGTCTTTAGCTAGATTTGTACAAGAACTAATTCAAGATGACGGGGAACAGTGCTAATTTTTAAGAATTTTGCTAAAATACTCGCATAAATAACGTTTCCAACAGTAAATCTCAAAAATTGCAAATTTATCGTATACACTATGTATTTGTTTTTTCTTACATATTTTATCTCTGTCTAAAGACTTTCATTTCACATTAAGACAAAAAATAGGACTGACACGAGTACCTACATTATCTAGTAAAATAAGCCTAAGATATTTTTATTATTATTTGTATGCGACTGTACGTTTAGCGCTTGCGATTTCGTATTACATCGTGAGATTAGGATATACTGGCTATTTGTATATCAGTGGAATTACATGTCTGGAGTTTCATTAGCTCCCGATTGTGAGAGAACTCAGCGTTTTATATATATATATATATAAGAATAATCTTGAAAGGGCGTACGAAGGAAATATTAACATATAATTTGCACGCAGTAATTTGAAAAAAAAAATGTGTATTTTATTTTATTATGTATGTAATTATGTTGTGTAGATGGTGACTCTTATGATAAGACTTAAGGTATTTATTATATGGGCCAATGAAATATTTTTGAATGTATCTTGTTACCTGAAATAATCGAGTTATTATTATTATAGAATTGCCGTTTTGTATGGCGATTTTCACAGAAATTGTATTTTCCGTTTTTTTATTGACATAAGGATACATTACAGATAAGTTAATAAAATATCAAGACATTTGTATAAGATGCTTAGTACAGAACTATTACCTAAAAGCATGCATCCCTGACATGGGTAGTTAATTTAAAAACTTACAATAATAAAAAAATACTAAAAGGTCGTGTTACACAATAGTGCCTTAAGGGTAGTACTGAATTATTTAATCTACACTAAAAGTCAAAGAGGGCCCTAATAGCCCTCTAGAAAATATGTATATTTGCGTTAATAAAATAAAAGTAAAAAAACTAAAACCCAACTACGACAAAAAACGTCGCTGAAAAAGTATAAAACAAGCCTTCGTTGTCAATTTATGCAATATTCACTACGTTAAATATACTACCCTTTGACAACGTGTGACTGCGGATTTCCAAACATGAAATTTTATCTCTACATAGTGAATATTGCATAAATTGACAACGAAGGCTTGTTTTATACTTTTTCAGCGACGTTTTTTGTCGTAGTTGGGTTTTAGTTTTTTTACTTTTATTTTATTTGTACTATTTTGGTGTCCAAGTGCTAGTAATATATATATATATATATTCAAAATGTACAAGTCAAGCGCTTTCAAATGATACCAAACACGGAATATTTATCATAACTTTATTTTTTTACTCTGTATGTTTTGTCCGCTAGAGGGCGCCACATTAGATTTTGTGAAACTTCATATAGCCTATAACCAGCGGACGATCAAGACGCTTATAATCATTTGTCGAATTCTGATAAGTAGTTAAGAAGTTACGTGGAAACAGATGAACATACATACATACATACATACATACATACATACATACATACATACATACATACATAGCCTGTCAAAATCATAACCCTCCTTTTGCTTTGCCGTAGTCGGGTAAAAATATCAATATCGTTTTTTTGATTTGGAAAGTTAACTATTAATGCTACTACTCCTTAATTAAGTGCGCCTTAAGGAACAACGCTTAGAAATATATAGGATAGGTGTTCAGAAAACAATATTTAAATTAAAATGTTATTATTGATATAAACTTTGATTCTGTCAAGTAAACATTTTTGCAGCACAAATACAATAATATCAGATCTCTATTTAATATAAACCTTAAAATATAGTCTTTAATCAAAATAATAATATTGTATGTAAAACGGAACCCTTATAGATTCGTTATGTCTGTCTGCCCGTTTGTCCGTCCGTCCGTATGTCATAGCTACTTTTTTCCGAAGCTTTATAGCTTCGGAAATCATCATTATACATCTATTTACCAAGTTTCAATCGTAAAGTTCATAAGAACTGGTAAATAGATGTTGTTGGTGATCAGCGACAATTATAATGAATTGTATATTCGAACTCTTTTCTACTGCCTTTTTCATTTTTTACTTGTTCTTCTTTCTTACATGTCAAATAAAAACAGTACTCTTAAAACGTGTTTTTGTTAACCGCATTACGATTTTTACACATAAATAGGAAAAACAATATTTTTTTTATATACTTAGAACTAAAACTACAATTTTTTTTTTCATCAAACCCATACGTGTGGGTCATGATGTTGAGGTTTCTAATATATATATTTTAAACTTAATACTTTACGCAAGAGACGCTCCCGAAGTGGTAAAATGTGTGTCCCAATAACTTTTATATGAAAGAATTATAAAACTTAAAAAAATATATGATATACGTTATTATGAAAACTAACAACGAAAATTGGTGTGAACTAGTCTAGTAAGTAGTTTTTTCTTATTACGTCATAAACCGTAAACCGCAATTTGCCTTCCATATATCTTACTTGCTGTTACGAAACCCTTCATAGGCAAGCCCGACTCACACTGGCCGGTTTTGCTTATTAAGGTGACGGATAGGGCACACTAGCGACGCCAATCGATTTTAATTTTTAGCTACTAAACCGGATTTATTTTAAAGAAATTCGGGGTAACAACGTCTCGTCAAACACTTATACCAATTATTAAATAAGCATGCTAAAATGTTTTGTCCAACGCGTACGCGAAAAGTTGTATGGTTTATAATTGATACTTTATTTTGAATATTACTGATTGAAGTGTGTCACTTCTATAAAACTTTATACCACATCACACTATTACTACCACAATATTACTTTTCAGACCTAATATAATTATGTAATGTGATTATGCAATAAATGAATATGAATATTAAAAGAAAAGTATGAAATGTATATTTTGTAACTCCGCTGTCGGTTCTGATATCGGAGTGAGATCTATGTTTGTGAAATTCTGCCAATATCGAGTGATTAAAGGGACGTTATTTAAAAGATTGACCGGAACAAAGTAAATAAGTCAATGATTCAGAATGTTGCGTCACTGTGTTTCAGATGACGTGTTTCACCCGTCTAAGGGTCGAAAGTCAGACGACAATGAGCAGTTTTCCAGTAGGTATTTATAAATTTCCTAGTGATTCGCTAGATGGCGCAATCAGTCCCTGTAAATGTTAGGTGTGGTATGATATTTCATGTGGACCCTAATTTATGGGAAAATTGTTTTAGGTTTTTTACATTAAATATCTTAATACTTCGCAGTTAATATGTATTTTTAGTGCTATGTACATTTTAAATGACAGATAGTGATTCAAAACGAAACTTTTCATAAACAAGTAAAATATGTATTTTACTTGTTTACTTTTTATCCCTATTTTCTTATGGGTAAAATAACCGTAAATGTCATGATGATGGTTGGTTTATCAAATATTTCCTATCTATCATAGACAACAAAGGAACTTTTAATTGATAGTGAGAGTAGCGTCATCTGGTGTTGCTTTTAGAAACCACCCGAAAATATCTACTGGAAAACTGCTCATTGCTTAATTATTAATACCAACCTATTTAAGTGTACCCAACCTCGAAAAGTGACACGTTTATGACAGCAAATGGGAATGACACATAAACGGATGATTATAATATGATGTGCCTACATATAACAACATACAAACAACCTCTCATCCGAAATATATAGCTATTCCTGGGTAAAAGGCCAAATTACAATAAGAATAGACAGAGATTTGTGCGTAGACGTTTCATATAGCGGCACCTGGTCATCTCGGCATTATTAGCGGAGCCGGCCACGTAGCCGGGTCGTTTGTCTTCGTTACTCCATAGCCGGCGCCGATAATTGGCTGGGCGAGAGCGGACGCTTTACCCTATATATAGGGTGGGTTATTTATTATGAGGTTATGAAGGTTCGTATCCATCTGCTTGTTTTGATGGATACGTAAGATTTTAAAATGTTTGAGTCGATCTGTAGCGAATTTGTGTTGTATGCAATGCTTACTCATTTCAATATAAAAAATAATGAAAGCAGGGTAAGAAACCTTTATTATCTGGAAATGCAATAAGATTGCGGCACCTTTTTGTAGAAATACCTCTGTTGATGGGACTTTTAGAACCTGGTTAAATGAGATTTGATCTATGAGTTTTCAGATATTTACCTCTTCAATTGGGACTCAGTAACTCATTGATTGTATAAGTGAGACAACATATTATGGAGTTAAGACAGGACGTTTCGACACATTTGCAAATTATTAATAAATAATATTACAAATATGTAACGGTACATTTCGGGCCTCTGTAAATGAGACAACTAAATTCTAAACATATCTAATTGGAAACTGGATAATTTGAAAATCTCTATTAATGGTACAAATCCTTGGTCCCTTTGAGATCCCAATTAACCAGGTTTCACTGTATTCTGTTTATGCATAGTTTGCGGCTTTGAAATAGATCGTTTCGGTTATCGAATAAGAAGAAGAGCAGTAAAAATTGAAGTAACTAAATGTAGAACCAAATTCGCTCACATGCAGTACAGGATAAAATCCTCAGTCTTATATAATAAAGTAAATAAAGGAATATACGACAAAAACTTATTTGAGTGTAAAAAAACTGATTACTGTTTGGCTGAAAACTAAAAATTATATAGAGACGGAGGAGCTACTAAAGTAGAAAAAATAAAATTAACCTTCAACATATACGAAGACGAGCACACACGCTCACTTGCACACACAAACACACATACCTACACACAAACAAACACACACACACACACACACACAAACATACACAAACATACACACATACACACACTTACATACAATCACATATTAGCATTACCATCGTCACATTTACATATATTACTATAAAGCCCGTGTGGTCCCCGGCAGAGTAGAATAGGCAACCCTCACTCTTAGCGAGGTGTCGTAAAAGGCGACTAAGGTAAAGCTGCTGGCATGATCATCAGCACCCAGAGAAGGAAAACTCTGCATTTATATCAAAACCCTCGCCAACCCGTCTGCCAAGCGTGGTGAGTATGGTAATTACCCCTCATGTGATTGAGGGAGGCCCGTGCCCCAGCAGTGGGGACTTAAATAGGCTGAAGGTGATGATGATGATGATGACTATAAAGCATTTGAAATTTATTGTGAGTAGAAGGGATGTTGATTTAGTCTCGCTTGTCGCTGTCTTTAAGGTGACGGTAGGGCACAGTAGCGACGCCAATCGATTTTAATTTTTAGCGACTAATCCGGATCTATTTTAAAAATATCGGGGTTACAACCTCTCGGCGAACACTTATACTATTTATTAAATAACCATGCACAAATGTTGGGTCCGTTTTTGAACGCGAAAAATTTATTCACGCCAAAAGTGGCCGCTTTTGGCGTGAATCAATTTTTTTTGCGTACGCGTTTGACCCACTATTTTTCCATGGTTATTTAATAAATAGTATAAGAGTTTGCCGAGAGGTTGTAAAATTGTTTAAAATAGATCAGGTTTAGTAGCTAAAAATTAAAATCGACTGGCGTCGCTAGTGCCCTACCCGTCACTTTAATGGAGCAGAGCGGCCACGTAGCCGAGTCAATAAATCAACGGCCTGCGTCTTTCCACTGTTAAGCCTCGTCCATGCTGCGCCTAAGATTTTACTCCAAGATTTTCTCCTTCAATCACAGAAACTCCATTTAGAGTCCAACGTGCGTTTAGAACTTGATGCAGGATTTGGGGAGGCAATTACAATAAAGCGACTGCCGTCTGATCATTGGCAGACCTTTAAACCAGGCCAACTGAATCATGGTTACATTACGTTTCAGAAACTGCTGAAAACATAAATGTAGAAATACGAACATATATTTGAAAAATCCAGTGGTACATGTTCGAATTCGAACCACGACTTCTCGTCGTCACGAAGTCGCGTTCTTATCCATCATCATCATCGTCAGCCCATTTAAGTCCCCACTGCTGGGGCACGGGCCTCCCTCAATCACATGAGGGGTAATTGCCATACTCACCGCCCTTGGCAGACGGGTTGGCGAGGGTTTAGATATAAATGCAGAGTTTTCCTTCTCTGGGTGCTGATGATCATGCCAGCAGCTTTACCTTAGTCGCCTTTTACGACACCTCGGTGAGAGTGAGGGTGGCCTATTTTACTCTGCCGGGGACCACACGGCAAGGTTCTTATCCACTGAGCTATGATTGCTCTTTACTATAGATGTTTTGCCAGCAGGCTTTCTAATGTTAGTAATTTAACGAGTGGCAAACCGTTCTACATCATGCTTTATAGTTTTCACTCTTGAACATGTCCGCTCCAACGATTTTCAGTTTTACGGCAGAGCAGCTTACCTACTGCCATATCAAAATGTAAGTCGAACTAAAATCTACGCTCTAGCTATTCCACAATCGAGCCAGGAATACAATACTTCACATCGAGTTAAAACAGAGGTTCAAAAAGAATATTGTATGAAATAAACGGTTATATATAAATGGGACAGGCGGAGTCACAAAGCTGCCCGTCATCGGCGCGCCGATAGTTTCGTCGGGCCGATAATTGTGCACACGCACCGACGGACAACAATTTTCGCGTAAATTGTAAAAATCCAGCGAACATTCCCGCCAGCAAACAGAAGTACAGTTGGAATCGAAAGTGACAGCATATTATCGCCGCTTATCTCACTGAACAATACATCATGAAAACAAATACCTCGTTACATGGACGCATGACGACCCTTTTGGAACAGTGGTAGTGAACGCTGCCTTTGGTCCAAGGGTGTCGGATTCAATCACCGTACAGTACAAACATTTGTGTGCATGAACATGTATGTTTGCATTGCTCTGGATGTTTTCCATGCATTATAAATTATAATTATGAATTTACAAAAGAAAAGTATCATATGTTATTTTGTAATCCCACTGTTGATTCTGATTTGCGCCCAATACTATCTTGTAATTTATTACAACATTCAATTATTCAACAGGGATTAGGCGTCGACTTCGGTAAAACCTTTTCTCGAGTGTACTGTTATAAAATGTTGTTTGTTAAAATATTATTTTACACTTTTTAGTTCGTGGTTTTTGAAGGCGGTTTTTTTCGCAGAAAATTTTTACTATCTGATCTGGCATACATTTTATATTAGACGAACCTTGTCCTAACAATAAGAAATAAAACCAAGAATCCTCCAATTTGGTGCAGTTGTTTTGAAGATCCATTATACATTTAGATAATACAATTAGTAAATGATTGACTACAATAGTCGGGTAGTCGATTTCAACCATCAGCCTACTGTTGCTGATTGTACCATTTGTTGGGCAGAGTTTGTTCGGCTTTTATCACAAAGAGATATGAGCTGTGAGAAGTTCGGCTAATAGGACTCTGATGAGAGGTTACTGTTATAGATTTTAAAGTTTTACGTATCGAATATCAGTAAGACTAACGCCGTCTACTGCTTCCCAGCGCCAGCGGCAGGGCCAGTGCCAGCGCCTTCCAACACGCTCCTGAGCAGTCTGCTTCATCTTAGCGTGTAATTCTAAGTTGCGTCCAAAGCTGGAGCGTCGCTCCCTAGCCCGGGATATGCTTTTTCTTTTTTTTTATGTGTTAGATGGCAGACGAGCAGACGGATCACCTGATGATTTCACAATGATGAATAATTCTTTCTTTTTTATTTGGACAGGATATTAGGATCTGATGATGGGATCCTGGAAAAATTGAGGGGAACTCTCAAATTTTATAGGGACACGTAATGTTTTTGTATCTTTTTTAAAAACTGCACCAGTTTTTACGCCTGACTGTATTAATTTTGTGGCACTGCTGATGATGGAAGGTCAACTGCTCAATGGAAAGGAGTTAAAGGATAACTCTTTCAATACTGTATTCACAATTAGCATCACATTTTTGCTTACAGACTGGAACTCCGAATTGGTGAAAAATAGTTCCGGTTTAGTAACTTACGATTGAAATCGATTGGCGTCGCTACTTAGGGGTACCCGTCGCCATAAGATGAGAATCTATAGAATAAATTTATCAGTTTTGAGTATTTTGATGTGTGGCTTACGTACGTGTGTGGCTTACGTACATTAATTATTTTATCTCCCTGTTATATTTTTAACAAACATCAGATTAAAACTCAAGTAAATCAAAAGTTGTATGAAAAGTTTGCCGTTTTCACCCACATCAAAACTGAATAAAAGTCAAAAGAAGTTCGGGGAAGATTTCAATGTATGTTAGCGAAAGTGTCTCTAAATAGAATATTACTGCGCAAGTAAAGTCCTGTCGTTTGCGCAGC
Source organism: Marasmia exigua (assembly GCA_019059595.1). Taxonomy (NCBI): domain Eukaryota; kingdom Metazoa; phylum Arthropoda; class Insecta; order Lepidoptera; family Crambidae; genus Marasmia; species Marasmia exigua. The sequence goes on from CM032463.1 coordinate 24,174,712, forward strand.
TTCTTTTTGAATATTTGTTTTTGTTTTGGTTATGTGGATAATGTTTACTTTAGATGAATATATTGGTAATAAAAATGATTATGATGATGATGATAATGAGATTATAGCTGTGGATAGGAACGCGTCTTCCATATGGGGATCGTGGTTTGAATCCGACTATGCAATTTTACCATTAGCTCTGCGTTGAGGGACAACATTGTGAGGAAACCTGGAGCTGTATTTTTGATTCACTCGTATGACTTAGCATCGTCGCATGCGACGTAAGTCACATTCGCCTTTTAAGTACGCATGACGCCGATTTTCCTTATTTTCGAATCATTCGATTTCGATGTTGCCAATATAATATGGTAAATTGACATTCTAACCCTTCCATGCAGAATTTTATAAAAACCGGTAACTTCCGCATTGCAAACGTACGCAAAAACCATAGATTATTGGCTGAATATGAAAATCTTTGCTTTTTATTGTCACAAAAAACTATGAATGTCACATTGTGTTAACTGGCAAAATCAGTCAAATCAAAGGTTTTGAAATTTATAATATTTTGTTTATGCTTGTTGCTATTGACGACTTGACAACTATTTTGACGTTGCTTCTACCGCTCGCTTTAAGTCACTTGACCAACGAGTGGGTGGGGTCACTCGTTGCAGACGAATGATTCAGAAATGCGGAATTTCGTATGTCGAAGGAAAATCTGTAGAAATCATGCGCTCGTCACGACGCTAAGTCATAAGAGTAAATCAAAAATAGGTCTCCTGGACGTTTGGAATAGTTTCTCAAAAATTATGGATTCTCTGTGTAAGGGTTGCTAAGGTCATACAGTGAATATAGAAATATTCCTTTCTGACTGCAGCTATCGAGGTTTTATCAGTTTTTTTTATAGGGATACTGTATTATTGACTCCCCTTAGTCAGCTGATGGAATGAAAAAGGAGACTCTCCCGTTCCAGTTACAAAGGACGCGATGTCAAGGCATCAGCTCCGTTGGCACTGCCATACTGGCTCGCGAGATGCTTCTTCACACTTCGTTTGAGGAGACTTCCTTCAAACGAAGTGTGCAGAAGCATTTCGCGACAATTTGAGAATATGAATGGGTTGTAGAAAGGTTATTGGGTAGGTTATCTATCTTTCAACAAAAAAAGCTGTTAATCACAGTGAGTCATATATACATATAACGCTGGTTTAATAGACAAATGCCGAAGCAGACAAAGTGGAACATACTCGCTTCAGCTCAGGGGTGATTAATGACTATTGCAAACGAGTTACAGAATTTTCTCTATTGTGACAGCTGCGCCTGAAACTGGTTTTTTTAGTACAAAAGAGTACAGAGATTACTCTGTGATTGTGTACTAGTAATTTAATGGAAGTATGGTATTGTGTGTAAGTAAGAATTTATGTCGAATTGAGAACCTCCTCCTTTTTTTCGAAGTCGGTTAAAATGATGTTGATGTTTCTAATATATATTTTTTCTAAATTTAATACTTTGCGCAAGACACACTCCCAAATATAAAACAAAAAATATGTGATATAGATTACCATGAAAACTAACAGCGAAAATTAGTTTGGACTAGGCCTAGTAAGTAGTTTTTTTAATACGTTATAAACCGTAAACCGCAAATTACCTTCCATATATCTTAACTACGACACCCTTCATGGTGGAGTCCGACTCACACTCAATTTCGGGGATTACAAGCTAACGTATCCCCTGACAGCTGTTAGAGCCGTAAAGTCCTTGAGTGGAGACCGTTACTCGGAAAGAGTAGTGTAGGAAGCCCTGCGACAAAATGGGATGATGACATTCGAAGGCTGGCTAGTGTGGGCTGGATGAGAGTGGTCGAAAATCGGGAGCAGTGGCATGCATTAGGGGAGACCTATGTCCAGCAGTGGACGAATGTGGGTTGCTGATGATGATGATGATGATGTATCCCCTGATGTTAAGCAAAACCACTGCCAATAGATTGCAACTGCAGAACAGTCATTTTATTTTGCCTTACTTGCATTATTGCAGTTTCAAAAAAATCAGCGCATATATTCGTTGAAAAAATAGATCGATCATGCGAGGAACCGAATGCCCACTGAACAATGCAGCCATACGTCACTGTCGGCTTCCGGCCCACGCTTGCGGCCCATCGGAGTTGCCTCACTGGTCATTTGTTATTAGGCTGTACTTTGCTAGTATCACTTGTTTAGTTATTGAGTGGGTTTTGTCATATGTGAGGAGTATTAGCACCCTTATTTCACCATAGTAGCACTTGTTTGTAATCAATAGAGAGCACATGATATTTTCCAGTCGATGAGTCTAAGTGGATGATGACAGCCATCATCCACCATCACATGGAAAGAATATTCCACTACCTATTAAAACGTGTCATGTTTATATAATTAAGCATTTAAAATTAATCATCGAAAACAAATATTATTTCTTTATAATATCAGCCTATAAACGTAAGTTGTATGATTATTATTCTTCAAGATATTCTTAAAAGCCAAACTTTTTATAACAAAGTTTTCAAAATCAGCGTAACTTTAAGGCTATCGGTTTTGACCCTTTTATTTCTTACGACACGAAAACAAAGTTAACATTTTGCCTTTACAAAGAAAACAAGCACCGGTGATAGGCCAAACGAGGTAACTTCATAATATTGACCATCAACTCGACGAAGAACACTAAACTTTATTCCTATATTTTTACAGTTGAATATTGCAAAATCTTTTGAGGCAATATACAGGGTGCTCGCAAATGTAATAAAGCGGGTCCGTCGCTTTAACGAACGGCCGCCGGCGCGTGAACGCTGCCGCTCGCTCCGCTCGCTTCGCTCCGGATCGATGAGCGATCGGACCGTAATGGCTTTTGTCAATGTTTCCCGTTGTGACACTCAATGCGTACATACTGAATTACAAGAATCATTTTCATTTCGTATTTATCACAGTTTACTTTTTGATTGCGAGTGTATTGTTGTGTTACCGTTGACTGAACACTGAATGTTCGTTTCAATTGAACGATGGCGACCATTGACAGCCGACAGTGATATACAGACAGAAACAGTAGAAGTACATTAAGGTGCCTTGTCGACCTATTCATTTATTATTATGCTCTTAATAAAGTTCTTGGTAAAGTCGTGTTAAGTCAACCACTAAAGGAAAATGATTAGACTATTTCAAAATTCAGCAAAGTCTAGCTAGCCTGTATCAGAAATTTAGTAGATATGAATCAGAAAATACCTAAATAACACTATGCTACAATCTGCGCTTATTCACTGATGGTATAAAAGATAAGGGAGTTAATTTAAATTTGTATTATTACGCCAAAACATTATCATTTTATGAACTTGTAAGCAGAAACCAACCCTCGCTAAAACCGTAAATCATTCATGAGGTGGGCATCACACTATAGATTCTGTCCTCACTTTTGTGATAAGGTAGTGATAGTGGTCAAGCTCTTCCTATACAACAAAAAAAACCGAATATTTGTTTCAGTGTTTCAAACAATATTAAAAATTAGGCTGCTTAAAATGAACAACATTTATCACAATAACTCACAAACTTAATTATAAATCTGTTCGTCTGCCATACATAAAAACACTTCAAAATATTATAAGAGGTCATTTATTAAGGAGGTCGTTAATAATTTCTGTTGAGCATCGACGGCTGGACCAGCCTCTTTTATATTGTTTATTTTTTTATACTTTTTTTACTAATTTTGATATATTATTGTTTTGTTTATTGTGGTTGTTGTGTTATGTCGGTTGAAACGAAACGAAATGCTTTGCTAATATCAGCGACTTTTTATTAGCATCTTTTAACCAGCGCTTTAAGTTTATATACACTCCATCGTCAACAATTTTCTTTGACCTGCTTCGTCATCAGTAGTTAAACTCTCTGGGGTCTTCTCGCAGATGAAGGCTAAGTTAACATCTTCACACCAGGTATCGTCCAGACATCCATTTCTTAACAGTGTTGGCTATGACTGTCGAGTGAAGGGTTGATCACCTGACCCCCCGACCAGTCGCTGTACCCTGCCTCGTGAAGTAATTGACCTGAAATGGATTTGAACTCAAATCAATTGAACTGTTTCAACTTTAGATACATTCGTCCTTAACTAAGAATTTTATGTAGTTTAAAAAGAAATTTCTTATATTAATTTATTTTCTTACCAGGCTCTTAACTACCATGTGATATGCAAAATAAATAAACAAATCTTATAAATCATTTTACATTTTTGGGTACGTTATGGGCCCATATAATAAAATATTATGAATGGTTGAATCAAACTAATATTATTCCATGTAATATTAAAATTTACTCAAGTATGAGGTTGGAACTTGTACGCATATTCCATCAAAACCCCTGCACGCACTTTGTTACCTACTAAGCTACCATTAGAAATAAAATTATGTCATGTAAATAATTAAAGTAAAAGTATTCGCAAGAAAAGCCAAATGCAGACACTAGTTTGAGTGTACTCATACATACCTAGTGTACTAGTATATATCCATCTAAAAATGGATACTCGCACAATAAGCTCGTACAATAATGACTCGTGTGTGAACCAGCAAAAGTCCGTCACCATGCTGACTACAAAAATGTACCTGGTTGTTTATTTATTTATTTTATGTGATAGGTGGCAGACGAGCGGACATATCGACGCGACCTGATGATAAGCGATTGCCGTCGCCCAAGGACACTCGCGACACCAGTGGAGTCACAAGTGCGCTGCCAACCCTTAAACCCCCCTTCCCCCAGATTGAGCCTCCGGTACCCTCACTCACGCAACGAAACACACCACAGTGCTGCTTCACGCCGGTTTTCAGTAAGGCCATGGTATCCATTCACGCCGAAGCGTGGCTCTCCCACGGTCAAACCTAGTTATGATAAGTTAATTATTGTGAAGTTATACGCATTTATGTAACGGTAGATATGTAACGGAAATGTGTTTCCTACACTATAGCGAGCAAGAGAGTAGACAGAACACTTATAAACACAAACTGACACAGACAAAAAAAAATAAGAACGTTTTCATTTTATACGTATCTTATCCTTTCAGTAAAGTATCAGCCAATAAACTGACCCACTGCAGGGCAAAGGCCTCCATCATAGAAATCAAGTCATCGTTACTATGATGGGATTTGGCTTAATCACCACGCTTGCCAAATGCGGATTGGTGATCTCAAACCCGAGCTATGTTCGAAAAATTCGAAACATACTTTTCGCTCGACCCGGGAATTGAACCCAGGACCCCAAGATCACGATCCGGTACTTAAACCACTACACCAACAGGGCGTTTTTACTTTCAGTGACTCCACTGAAATAACGTGTGTATACGAATCAAAATCAAAATCAAATAATTCTTTATTTGCATAGGCTTGTACACAGCACTTACAAATCGTCATACATTTGAATGACTTAAAACTATTTATAAGTACTTATGTATAATTTACATGTTAATACATATATATGTTGATACATAAAATATACTAAAGAAATAAATAAACATAATGCGATTCTACCACCGGCTCGGAAAGTTGTTTCTGGTCGAGAAGATCCGGCAAGAAACTCGCCAGTTACTCTTTTTAATCGCCAACTTTTTTACAATGGTTTATTATCCTCATACCAAGTCATACAGTCTAATGCAACACAAAATAGAATTAAGCAAATTAAAAGCTAAATATGAGGTAAACCGAAGCGGACCAGTCCCCAAAGGTGGCACCTGTTCACAAGTATGACGTATGTGTCAGCCATCATTTCACTCAACCATATTAGAGGGAATGTAATGACCCGCCACATAACGCCACCACCTCAGAGACATTTGAGTGAGCATGACTACTTAGGTTCCCCTCATAGGTCACAGAGTACTTAATCCAATACTAATAAACTGCAGGACGAGGTGTACAATAGTAGGTGGTTAGCATCTTGTCAATTGTTTGATTAATCAATACTAATCAATTTGTATACAATAATAAATGCTGCTAAGCCTAATTTATTAAAATTGATTAATTATATAATAATAATGATTCCAGTAAATATTTATACAATTACTACATGTGTGCAGGCACGGAGGTCATTATGTCCATGAATCCTTATCATTTAAGTAATCTACAATTTTATAGTATCCTTTACTCATTAAACAGGTTTTCACGTGGGATTTAAATTTATGCGTTGGTAACTCAATTACATTTTGTGGCAACTTATTGTACATTTTAATACTTTGACCAACAAATGAACTATTAATCTTTTGGAGCTTCAGATTTGGAATCGCGAGCTTGTGTTTATTTCTAGTGTTAAAACCATGACAATCAGATTTTTTAGAAAAAATATCAATGTTCTTTCGCACGTACAAAATACAGTCCAAAATGTATTGGGAAGCTACAGTTAAAATGTCGATATTCTTAAACAGTTCTTTCAGCGAATCGCGAGGCCTAAGGTTGTATATGGAGCGGATGGCCCTCTTCTGCAATACAAAAATAGTCTGTATCTCAGCCGTCGACCCCCACAACAAAAGACCATATGACATTATACTATGAAAATAACTTAAATAAACCAGTCTCGCGGTTTCAATATCAGTCAGATGTCTGATCTTCTTAACCGCATATGCGGCGGAACTAAGTCTTCCCGCCAAGGCTGCCAAGTGTGGCTTCCATTGCAGTTTGGCATCCAGTGTGATACCTAAGAAAATTGTCGAATTAATAACTTCAATGTGTTCATTATTCATAACGACGTTAGTGTTGACCTGCTTTACATTGGGCATAGTGAATTTTACACATTTGGTTTTCTTGGCATTTAAAAGCAAGTTGTTAGTTGTAAACCAATGTAGCACTTGTGAGAGGGTGTCATTTACGTCGTCAAACGTATCTTTTCGACGGTCAACGTTAAAAATCAACGAGGTATCATCAGCAAATAACACTACTTCACAAAGATCTTGTGCAAAGTAAGGGAGGTCATTTATGTATATTAGGAAGAGCAGAGGTCCCAATATTGATCGTTGGGGCACTCCCATTAATAGAGGGGCGCCTGAAGAGTCAGTTCCATTGACACTGACTTTCTGAAGTCTATCTGATAAGTAAGAATTTATCAAACTTAATGCATTATTTAGAACACCATAGTGAGCTAACTTCAACAACAATGTTTGATGCTCAACGCAATCAAACGCCTTCGAGAGGTCACAGAAAACACCAATTGCATCCTGTTTGTTTTCCCATGCATCAAAAATATACTTAATAAGTGCAACTCCTGCGTCAGTGGTTGACTTACCCTTGGTAAACCCAAATTGTTTACTATGAAGTAAGTCGTTAAGTTTAAAATGAGACAGCAACTGAACGAATATGACTTTTTCAAAAATTTAACTCAGTGCTGGTAATAAAGAAATAGGCCTAAAGTTAGAAGGGTCACTTTTTTCACCTGATTTAAATAACGGTATGATTTTGCTGTACTTCATTAATCTAGGAAACTGACCCTCATCAATACATCTGTTGAATATCGTTGCCAAATGGGGTGCAATAACTAGTATTATATTTCTTAAAATGTCTACTGATATTCCCCAAAGATCTTCAGTTTTTTTCATATTCAGATCTTTGAAAGTTTTAACTATTATCTCGGAGGTTACATGGATAAATTTGAAAGGCGTTTGACACTCGGCAACATTTGCTTTAAGTAATGAGATAGCAAGATACGAACTTGAATTCAATTTACTTGTTGTTGCCACTGGTATATTAGTGAAGAATGACTCAAATGCATTTGCCACTTCAGTATCAGAGTCAAGACATTTGCCATTTATTTTTAGAGAGAACTTGTGTTGTTGTGTTTTATTTTTACAAGTCTCTTTGTTGATGATGTTCCACGTGATTTTACTTTTGTTAGTTGCTTTACTTATTTTGTTTTTAATGTAGTTAGATTTAGCAACTGCACATACTTTCTTAAAGCACTTAGAATAATTTCTAACATATTCAACTATCGCAGGATCACGTGAATTTGCTTTAATATCATATAATTCAAACAATTTTCTCCTGCTTATGTGAATCCCTGTAGTGGCCCAGTCACTAAATTTATTTTTAGAACTGTTTAATTTAATTGTCTTTTTTGTAAAAATATCATTAAATTCCTTTTCAACAATTTCGAAAAGGTTTTCATACAACTGGTCGACACTATTTTTATTACCAGGCATTAAGGATACCTTATTATAAATATTATCTTTGAATTTATCTATACGTCTTTTTGTAATAGGCCTACATGTAAAACTTGTAGACGGATCATTTCGATGACAGTCGATAACAGCCAGCTGGCCACTGTGATCAGAGTTTATGAAATTTATTATAGATTTCTCCCCTACAATACAATCACAGAATATGTTGTCCAAGCATGTAGCTGAAGTGGGGGTGATTCTCGTAGGTTCGTTGAAGAGGTGCATCAGATTGAAACACTTAAAAAGATTCAGAAACCTAATTGAGTTCTGCGAATTCTCCAGGATGTTAATATTAAAGTCACCGCACACGATAACTTGTTTACTAGTTGCACATACTTTTCTCAGGACTTCTTCCATGCTAGTCTCAAATGAGTCGTAATTTGCAGAAGGGGGTCTATAAACGCAGACAATGATATGCTGCTCCAGCTCTGCACACGAAATTTCAATAGTTCGTTCTATAGATAGTGACTCAATATCTTTACGTTGTTTACATTTAAGAGTACTTTTTAACAAAATGAGTGACCCTCCTCTTATTGCAGAGCCTCTCGTGAACGAACTGATAATTTTGTAATTATTAATAGTAACAATTAATTGATGTTGATTTAACCAATGTTCGGTGAGACATAGTACATCAACATTTATTTCTTCTAAAAATAATTCTAGTTCTAGTTCTTTACCAGGAAGTCCCTGTATATTTTGGTGAATAAGTTTTAAATAATCTTCCCTGGTCAATAAATTGCTAGAGGCGTCCTCTATTGCCTCTATTGTGGTAATCAATTACCATATCCGTTTGCTCGTCTGCATCTATCACAAAAAAAAGATGTAAAACTACTTTCAACATTCAATTCGAATCTTGAAAAGCCTGTATTTTGTTTGGACAGGAAAAACCAACGTTGGTCACCAAAGAAATGGCGGAACCGCGCGGCATTCGGGCATTGTATACATGTCCTCTAATTTAACTTTTATTCGTTCGCTCTCCAGGGCCTTAATTTCAGTAGCGAAATTTGTTCTTGCATGAAATAGGTGCGGGCTGCTTTGTTATTTACTTTCAGACAACTACGGGGAATATGGGATCTTTTTTTGTGGATTACACCCACGTAGCGGACAAAGGGAATGCGCTAAATGCTCGTAAATGGAAATTAATGGCGCTTGCTGACGAAATGAGGCAAAAAACATTTACTCGCTAATCGTAACGATAGCCTGATTAAATGAGATGATTAATTAAGTGGAATAGTATTACTTTTGGTTTGTTTTATTTTTATATAAAATAATAGAATCGTGTTTTCTAATTAAATATTATGATGATTATGAAAAAAGAGAGTTAAAGATCTATTGTCTTTAACTCTCTTTTTTTCTATACATAATAGGATGTATAACTTCTTTATACTTTACAAAGGACTATACAAAGGTCACCAAACCTTTGTTTTGATTTAAGAATTGATTTTAAGATTTACATTAAATAGAGATAAGCTATTATTGTGTTTGTGATGCAAATAAAAATCTTAAAAATCACCCCTTTTATACTTGGAAGAATTAAAGTTTTATCCATAAAAACTTTTCAATAAAAAAAATATCTTCTGAAAAACTATTCTACACGTTCCTAAGTGTTGTCTATTAAATCAGTTAATTATGGAGTAGTAGCATTAATAGTTACTTTACAAAAAAAAGTTAGTATGGAAAATACAAGTTCTAAGAAAATCGCCATAGAAGACGGCAATTTCATAGGTAAAGGCGTAATATTAGTCAGGAGGAAGCACAACCAAAATGATTTCATAATTATTTTATGGAAAAAGCTAATGGGACTTACCTAACTTATTATTTAGGGTTCCGTAGCCCAATGGCAAAAAACGAAACCCTTATAGATTCGTCATGACTATCTATCTGTCCATCTGTCCGTTAGTCGTCATTTAGCTTTATGTAGTATAGATTTTTTTCTAAACTTAATACTTTGCGCAAGAGACGCTCAAAGAGGTAAAATGTCTCGTAAAGAATTATGAAAGAAAAAAAAACTATGCCAAATTAAATTTAATTACTATCAATAAATATAACTTAACACAAATAGGACTTTCAATAATTCCTCTGTGTTTTCATAGGAGATATTTAGGAGTGTAATTTGAAGAATACTTTTAGTGCGAAAATATAGATAGGAGTAGAGGGATAAATTGGCATTTAATCTATTGTATAATAAAGGACCTAGGCATATGTAATAACAAGAAGAGAAAGCATGGTTAGTGGGCGTGGAGAAGCAAACTTTATCGCCCCTCCTTTTTTTTATGCATTCAATTCTTAACACAGCACAGCAAGGCGTGTGTTTAAGGACTGTGGCCTTGACCTTAATCTTTTTGTATAGTAGGGCAGTGGGGAAAATAAACGGAAGGTTATTAGCAACTTTTAGGACTGCTCATTGGGCTCTCTCAATGGTCAGCATAAGCGTTTTACCTAAATACCTAATAAAGAATGTCTATCTATAAAGCTCCGTGTGGTGGTTTGGTTACTAGTCTACAACAAACGCCAAGCAGGAATGTTACCAATTTACCATAGCTTGAAAATTTAAACGCAAAAAGACTTCACTGAAAAACTATCAACAGAGATGCTTTAGAGAATTGTAAATGAGAAGTCGGATCTAGCAAATTGACTGAGACAAAGGTAGTAGGGGGCAGTGGAGAGGGGGGCACTTCATTGTGCGAACTCAAAGTCCAAGTGGCTTCACTGCGGAATGGAAAAAGTTTAATCCCAGGACTATTTTTCAATTACCACGGCGTGTTTAAAAGTCCTTTTACTGTGTTAGCTTTGGTTTGCCATCGTGATGGCTGGCCGATGATAGCTTTTAATTTTCAAGGTTGTCTTATTTTGTAGTTGTTTTCAGAAGTTTTCAGCTCTTGTTTAACCATTTTATTACCATTATAATTTTGTAATACAGGATCAAACTATCAACATGTACATTCTGTTGATCACTTATAACACACACACATACTTACTTTCACGGGAATAAAACATTCTTGTTGACAGGGACAACTTTTTCTAAAAAATAAAAATAAAGAAATAATGCTGACCATTTTTTTTGGCCATTTTTTGCATTATTGAATTATTATTTTTTCGTTCTTTATGTAATATAAAAATGTACATAGTGGTCAGCATTATAAATTTAATGATCTTTTAGTAAAAACCAAACAAAATAAAAAATAAAGGACAGTTACACTATTTTTACAAAGATAGAGAGAAGGTTCTGGTTTTGCACGTACTTAATGTCGATGGCTATCTGTTGGGCCGTCACCTATCGCCATTGATATAATAAACTTTATATCGATGTCTATCTCAAAAAATACTCATGTAACTATTTAACGCGTCTAGTATTCTTCCTTTTTTTTAAATTAAACTTTTCATTTGATCTTTTGCTAAGTAAAATCTTGTTTTCATTAAAACCTAAGAAACGCTTAAAATATCCACGACCGTTATCCGGTTCATAATGGACGTTATTCTCCGGGGCTCCTAAAAATTGCGCCTTAGGTGTTTGGACAAAGGTGGGTTTGTTATTACGGTTTATGGTCCTTCGAGCCGGATGTCGGCAGAAAATTGTTTTTTCTTACGGTAACAGGTGCGTGCTTTGTCGACATTCCGTTTTTGTGTGAAACCGTCAATGGATGTCGTGCGGTGTTTTACTGGATTTTTTTTTTCAATTTTGTCGGGTCGTAAATCTCTAATAGAATTTATGTTTTTTGTGGGTCAGCTTTCTGGACGAGTTAAGTTAACTTAATGCAACCTTTTTAGAAACCTAATTTTATCGATCTTTGTCACGTGTTCTTGATATAAGAATTGTATTGGTTTTTAGATATTTTTGAAACTAGTCAATTTCAAATTTTCATTAAAATATTTGCTGAAATTAGAAATTGAAGCCCCAGGTCGGCGTATAGCTTTCATTTTAATTAGTTAGCCTTCTTACATTTCCTTTTTATAAAGTCGGCCGATATTAGATCCAGTTAGTCTCATTTTACAAAGCAGCTAAGAAAACCTACGTAATCTTATTATTTTCTTTACTACTGATTCGACAATCTATACCAAAACAAAATCAATACCAGTGGTAGCTTACTCCGAGATTCCACTAATCTTACTTACGTACTACTTTGGCTCAACCATTAAATTCTTGTCCCTCATCTTAGGTTATAATTCCCAAATGCGTCTTAACTCACAGCATCCAACTGGTTGCAAGCCCTTTTAGTTAGCGGAAGGCAGCTCACAGCATCCAAGTGGTTGCAAGCCGTTTTAGTTAGCGGACGGCAGCTCACAGCATCCAAGTGATTGCAAGCCCTTTTAGTTAGCGGACGGCAGCTCACAACATCCAACTGATTGCAAGCCCTTTTAGTTAGCGGACGGCAGCTCACAACATCCAACTGATTGCAAGCCCTTTTAGTTAGCGGACGGCAGCTCACAGCATCCAACTGGTTGCAAGCCCTTTTAGTTAGCGGACTGCAGCTCATAGCATCCTACTGGTTGCAAGCCCTTTTAGTTAGCAGATGGCAGCTCACAGCATCTTTAGTTAGCGGACGGCAGCTCACAGCATCCAACTGATTGCAAGCCCTTTTAGTTAGCGGACGCAGCTCACAGCATCCAACTGATTGCAAGCCCTTTTAGTTAGCGGACGGCAGCTCACAGCATCCAACTGAGACACCGCCTTCAAAAACCACGAACCAAAAAGTGTAAAATAATATTTTTAACACTTTATACACTTCAAATAAAATTTTATAACAGTACGCTCGAAGAAGTCGGCGTCTAATCTCTGTTGAATAAATGAATGTTGTATTAAATTACAAGATAGTATTAGGCGCCGACTTCGGTAACCTTTTCTGGAGTGTACTGTTATAACATGTTATTTCTGGAGATAATATTATTTCACACTTTTTATTCGTGGTTTTTGAACGCGGTTATTTTCGCGGAATATCTGCATGTTGTTATTTATCTACTTTTTGGAGTTGCCACGGTGGTAGCTCATTCCGCGATGGCGCGAGTCGGATAATTCAATACCCCTAGTGAATTATTCATGTGCGACATAGGATTACGACTGTAGAGCGCCATTTTATTCCTCCGCGCGGGATTACGGGCTGTAACCACTAAAGCTTAGCGGAGTACATAGGGGAGCGATTATTGAGCCATTCTGTTGGTATTTGCTATGATGTTTTGACCGTATCTCATAGAAAACCGGCGTGGAGCGGCACTGTGCCGTGTTTCGCTGCGTCAAGTGAGGGTACCGGGGGCTCAATCTGGGGGAAGGGGAGTTTAAAGGTTGGCAGCGTACTTGTCACTCCATTGGTCCCGGGTGTCTATGGGCGGCGGCAATTGCTCACCATCAGGTGATACGTCTGCTCGTCTGCCACCTATCACATAGAAAAAATGTGGTGACTGCCTCGTTTGCGCAGTGGGTAGTGCATCGCATTTTAAAACTAAAGGAAACGTTTTGTTAACATATACATTACATTATATACACCGAATCTAGTTCTTCTCTTCCCTGAGGGTCTCGGGGCGGCAGACTAGATAAAAAAAGCGGTTATAAACCGTGAAAAAAAAAACTTGTATATATATATATGTATATATCATTTTTGGGATTCCGTAGCCAAATGGCAAAAAACGGAAACCTTATAGATTCGTCATGTCTGTCCGTCTGTCCGTCCGTCCGTATGTCACCGCCACTTTTTTTCGAAACTATTAGAACTGCATTACGATTTTGACACAAAAAAAAACGAAAAAAAACACAAAACTAGTGTCCTTATTCTTAGAACTGAAACTCAATTTTTATTTTCGTCAATCCCATACATGTGGGGTATCTATGGATTGGTCTTTAAAACTGATGTTGAGGTTTTTAATATCGTTTTTTTATTAACTTAATACTTTGCGCAAGAGCCGCTCCCTAACCGAAATTTACCTTCCATATACCATACTTGCTGCTACGGAAATCTTCGTGGGCGAGTCCGACTCGTACTTGGCCGGTTTTTATAGGTAGTTTTTTATAACATATGTGATATCCCAGGTGTTGCAGATGTCCATTAGCGGCGGTGATCACTTTCCATCAGGTGTGCCGTCTGCTCGTTTGTCCGCTATAATTAAAAAAAATGGTAAAGTAATGAAAATGTCTTGATGGTAGTTGCGTTTTACAAAATGTCTCAAAGATATTAACTAATCTTTTTGGTCATATAGAAAAAAATATGAGATCATTCATTACACTTCTCTATTATACCAAACAAACTACTGACAACCCTTAAACCTTCGCACGTCGCTCAAGTGGCTACATAAATTCATCAGGGCATATACCCCGGGTCAACGAGGCCCGCTCTTCAACCCGCAAATATTTGTCCGGGCCAATCCCGGGCAAGAGCTGATGTGGTCCTTCGACCAGCGGGATGGGAAATAGTTTCTTATGTGATCCTACATAATTTACATCAAGGCTGTAAATCTGCGGCTTTTAAATTCAATTGCGTGATTTCAGGAGACATATTTTTTATGTGATTAGTGGCAGACAAGCAGACGGATCACCTGATAGTAAGCGATTGGCCCCGCTCGTGTCCAACCGCGACAGCAGTGGAGTCACAAGTTTTAACGTTAAGGTTTAAAGTTACGTTAATATTAAGTTAACAATTTAACACGAAAAAAAGAACATAAAAAAAACATATTAAAAGTATATAAAGCCTGTTTTTTTTTTGTTTTAGTTCCAGTAAATCGGAAACTTGCTAAGTCTGTAGATTTTTGCTTTGTATACAACTACTTAGTTTTCGGTAAGTTTTTCAGCAGAAGTTTCAACTTTTATGTGATAGGTGGCAGGCGAGCAGAGAGAATAAAATTTAAACGATTATAGTGTTGACATTAAGGTATGAATTGTATGAAGTTTGATACATCGTACCCAACATGTTTCTGTCTGTACTTACGTACATACGTACGTATATATTAGCATTAATTTCTGTTTTATATTACAATCTACGCATGCTGACGGCTGCACAATAAGTTTGTTTGCATGCGTAATAACCCCTTTTCTTTTTTGTATATCGGGGATACAGAGCAATAGAACTTACTTATTTTAATAATAATAACTTCATCATCATCATCATCAGCCCATTTAAGTCCCCACTGCTGGGGCACGGGCCTCCCTCAAACACATGAGGGGTAATTGCCATACTCACCACGCTTGGCAGACGGGTTGGCGAGGGTTTTGATATAAATGCAGAGTTTTCCTTCTCTGGGTGCTGATGATCATGCCAGCAGTTTTACCTTAGTCGCCTTTTACGACACCTCGGTAAGAGTGAGGGTGGCCTATTCTACTCTGCCGGGGAACACACGGCGGAATAATAACTTGCGTGTGTCAAAATTTTACAAATTTATTTACCTTCGGTATCAGTTTGTTCCGCATGTCTTGTTGGCGCAAGACGTAATGACATCAAAGTTTATCCTTAGTATACAGTAGCAAACCTAACAGTGTGGCAAATGTGACTCATAAAGTGCGCATTCACGGTGCATTTGCCAGATTTAGACGAACCCTTACTAATTTATTTATAAGTAACCAAACAAACCGTTCGTGCTGGTAATTATAATTACTTTAATATTATATTTTATTACATCACATACATTGATCAGACTTCGATCACCCGTATTACGGATATCAGAATCAACAGTGGAATTACCATCAAACAGTCTTTGGCATCATAACTTCTAAATGGAACATGTAAATTTTTTGAGAGAGGGTACTGGTCGTGATTGTTCTTCGGGCATGTGGTTTTAACAAATAACCAAAGAAGCATATTAATTGATACAACTAAATGCATTAGCAAGCTAAAGTGGTTATAGGCTAGCCATTTGGCAGTAGAACTGACCACTGCCGTGAATAAAGGTGTATTTTTCAGTCATTTATATTTACATTAAACGAACTTATCGCTTAACGTATCAGAGAAGTGGAAGTTTCTGAAAAAAACTGACTAACTGGGTAGCCACTTGAGCCATTATGATTAAGATTGTATCTATGATTTGCTGATTTGAGTAATTAATATGTTGTATTAATAATATGAGAGCCATATTATAAACCGAACGAAGCCCAAAGGATTGCATGCCTCAAGTTGGGCACTGGGCAGGGCACATAGTGAGGAGAACAGACGGCCGTTGGGGCGGAAAGGTCCTCGAGTGGAGGCCACGTACAGGAACTCGCAGCCGTGGCAGGCCTCCTACAAGGTAGACCGACGATCTGGTGAAGATCGCGGGAATCCATTGGATGCGGGAGGCACAGGACCGATCTGTGTGGAGAACATTGGGGGAGGCCTTTGTCCAGCAGTGGACGTCCATTGGCTGAAATGATGATGATTATAAACCAATTTTTATTATTTATTTCTTATTCACTTGAGTGGAGACCACGTTTCGGCAAACGTACTGTTTAAAGACACTGGGATACCCGTAGATCAAGTGACGATAACGCACGACTTGTGGGAGCCATTGAAAAAGTTAAAGAAATAATATAAGATTTTGTCAAAACCATAAAACAAAAAAAAAATGGCGTGCCCATGAGAGGCTGATACATATACTGTTGAACGTGTTCGAATGAAGGTTGATGATTCCTCCTCATCTGTATTAATCCCAGTTCCGTCCAAAATTGTCGATTCAAAGCGCTGGGTACGCTTGAGTCATGATTTACGGTTCGGGAAGTCTGATTATTACAATGATTGTCGATTATGATTATGAAAAATAGGTATTAAACTGTTAAAGTTAACGTTTGACCAGGCAATGTATCATACGAGACCACCAGATTTTGAACTTTGTGCAGTTGAGATAAGGTTGAAAACCAATGAAATAAATGACGTTTAGGTGCCTGGTCAAGGGTTAATATAAATGTAGATGACCTTACTGTTACCCCATCGCACTGGGCGCAGACTGGCGAGTGTCAACAGCAAAGTGACACCTCCCGCCACGTCATTAAGACGTCGCAATTAGAGCTGTAATCAACTCATATTTACCTCCTCCGTTTGATTAATGTGCTCAGGCGCACGAAACGGGCTTTTAATTACACTCTGTTTGGGCTGACGTTTGCAAACTCTGTACGTGGTACACGTGTGCTTTGCTTTAAATGGGCGAAATATTTGATAAAGAATAACAGCAGAAACCGTTAAAGCTAAACTTCTTGGGGTAATTTTAGCTACGCGGGCTTACGTTAAGGGTAATTTAATTTCGCAATACAATATTGTTTCGTTAAAGTAGATAATAGTGTATGTAGACAAACACAGCTCCATTTCGCCCCATTTCAATTTTAATTTTGTGGATATAATGGGATATAAAGTCCTAAGTCCAGTCAAATCGGTCAAGCCGTTCTGAAGTAATAAATAGTGTAACTAACTCGACTTTATTTTATAAATATATAAGATGATAATTTGCCCATATATTGCAGCTTCTCGCATTGTAATAAATCAAAAATAAAAATCAAATAATTCTTTATTTGCTAAGGCTTGTACACAGCACTTACAAATCGTCATACATTTGAATGATTTAAAACTATTTATAAGTACTTATGTAATAATTTACATGTTAATACATATATATATAAAAAAAACATAATGCGATTCTACCACCGGCTCGGAAAGTGGTTTCTGGTCGAGAAGATCCGGCAAGAAACTCGCCAGTTATTCTTTTTAATAGGAAGCGATAACCCCTCACACAAGAAGAGTGAATGTTTTGTTAAAGGTAATCGGTTCTAGTCTGATATAAGTAACACTTTTATTTCAGTCTGGTAGAGAGTGACATTTACTTTGCATTTTTGTATGTTGATTGGTAGCGCCGCCACACATGGAGACCCGCAACATGAGTGGAGTCCGAAATGTGCTGGCAATCTTTCTTTCCCCCGTATTGGGCTTTCGGTAACCCTTACTCAGACCGTGAGATATATGTAACACAAGCGCTACTTTATGCCATTTTTCTGTAAGGTTGTGGTCCAGTCAGGGCCCTGAATCGTGGGTTTCCCACGGTCTCTCCCGGGCATTTCCCAGGGATCTTTAAAAATAAGAATCTAATCCATCACTCAGCTATCCCAAAACATCAGACATGAGTACGCAACCTTTTTTACTATCTCATGTAAGGGAGATGTTCACATGTATGGCCCTGTTTACATGCGAACGAGCCGAAACGACGACAACATGGTAATCTCGCAATTACATTAGGTATCAACGTTCTCGCGTCATCGATTCTTGAATAGGCCCACGAGGTTGAATTATTCATGAATCTTTGTTTTTGGGAGGAAATACTATTCAATTACATTGTACGATACAACTCCAGGATTGTGGTTATCGATATGTAGTTTATACCTTTATTTTTTATCACAAACGCGCTGCTGGCCATTTTAAAGAAAAAACAATGGTAGTATACCTATTGGTTCGGACATACCGCGAGTGATATATTATCTATACAATATTATGAAAGGTGAACCAATAAACCGTTGAAACCTTTTAAACAGTTATTCTCCTTGTTTTTGAAACATGTTTTATTGCACAGTGTGAAATAAAGAACAAAATTCAACGGCATTCAAAAGCACAATTCCGCAAGAATCTTTATCGACATTCCATGCAAAACCTAGCGATTCGGTGATTTGTTAAAGAAATCCAAAACTTTTAAAATAACAAAAATACTCGTAAATTATTACAAATAACAAACAGATTACATTGAATATATTCTGTAGTTGGGGGTAATACAGTGACATTAATAACCGCGTTTTGTCCCGTCCACACTAATTATTGTAATACAGTGAAGTTCTCAAAACGTTTTTATTATTATTTTGTCACAATATTTTCTATTTGAACTGTATTCCAAAATGATTTTTGTAAAATTTGTAAATTTTTCTGCAAAAGTCGCAGCAAACTTTTAGAAGATAATTTTATTTTGATTCATAAAATTGATTCAAACAGAAAGTAATAGTACAAAAAGCTATAAGAAAAGAGTACCCGTTATTTATAAAACCAGCAGCACTCTTGTGACTCCACTAGTGTTGTGAATTAATGACAATCGCTCAATACGAGATAATTAGTGTGCTCATCTGACACTATCTCGTAAACTCAACCATTTCTGCACAAATACTTGTGTGATGAACATTTATGTTTGTTTAGTGTAGGGTTGTAATGTTTGTATTTAAGTTTTATATTTGTGATCCCTGTAGTATATCCGTAACACAAGTGGTAAAGCTACTTAGTGTAGGATCAGGAATCCGCACCAAGCGATTCGCTTCCACAGTCATAATGCGGACAGCTAAGGAATGGAACTCCTTGCTATCCAGATTGTAGTGTAAAAACAGACCTTGGCTTTTTCCGGACCACTACAATCTGGACATCTTTAAGGCAAGAGTGAATGAAGTCTGATCAGACATGCAAAAAAAACCTCCATTTTTCCGTCTGATCAGACAGAACAATAGAGGATTTTTTTGTGATGAATGTAGCAAGAAGAAAATCAAATTCGAAGTAAGTCGACTTGTAACCACTTTTCACAGGACGCACAGAATTTCTCACGATATTCCCGAGCGCATAGCTGGTCAACCTAGCATTACACTACCGAGTCCGTCCCTTTGCCATAATAAATAAGCATAGATAGACATAGGATTGTAAAATAGTTTTATGAGTTGGCTCGCGACCCGGGCTGGCCTTTTTTACTGTCCGCAGAGTGTATTAACATATAAGTTGCGATAAAATAGAAAACAAATCGAGACGGTCAGCGCGACTCGATTTTGGCAACGTTTCGTGTCAAAAGATATAAAGTATTGACATGCAGATATTTATATTGGCCACACATTTATCGGTAAACAGTTAAATCCTTCTATTGCTGAGGTCTGTGTTTCTTGATCAGTATAATCTGGATTTTCAAAGCAAGAGTGAGCAGGAATATTTTATTGTGTTTGGTATAGCAATTCTTTGCAATTTATTCTTAAGTAAATAATACACTTAAAAAATTCACCGTAGGGCTCAGGTGGGACTCGAACCCACAACCTTCCACAGTCCGGGTGGCTGCACTAACCATTTATGCTATCCGAACCCCTTGCTAAGACGACGAATTTTGTAAGTGCTTGAATCGTCATGAGCCGACGATGGTCTCATCAATATTGTAGGTATACTTTACAATATCCAGTGGAAACATTGTTACAAATATTTGACCACCAGTTAAGATGAAACTGCTAAACGAATATTATTGTGTTTGGTATAGCAATTCTTTGCAATTTATTCTTAAGTAAATAATACACTTAAAATATTCACCGTAGGGCTCAGGTGGGACTCGAACCCACAACCTTCCACAGTCCGGGAGTCCCACCTGAGCCCTACGGTGATTTTTTTAAGTGTATTATTTACTTAGGAATATTTTAGGCTAACGCGTATCTTCTGGACTGGATATAGCACTCTTCAAAGGGTTTCAATTGTATTATTATCATATTTATTTTATTTTCACACAATCTATACCGTGGGTGAGCTACGCTTCTTCTTGAATGGGCTGGTTTGACTAGAGTGATAATACAGCCAAACATCCGACGAGTGATTAAGGCTATCAGAGGCTAACCCGAAGGGACTCCACTATTGCTTCATATGTTTATGGGCAGCGGCAATGGGCGCAATCGCGTGTGAAATATCCGTTAGATGGCGTGCTTGTGAACTGAGGTCCATCTTCAACATCATTGGCTGATTTATTCGTTAATTGTCAATTTGACATATCACGACTAAAAATACCCAATCACCTTGTAAATGGAACTCAGTCCAATAGTACGCCACCATGTGGATTTTTCGAATGCAGTAGCCTCCATTGCTTTCCATTAGGTGATCCGTCTGCTCCTCGTCTGCCACTTATCTTATAAAAAACAACGACTAGCGCAAGTCGGGCTCGCAGTTTGCTAGGAGAGTTTGTCAAACCACTGGCGAGGTCTTTATATTAGGTTTTGAGTCCAGTTATTTACTCACGTTATCATTGAATCTCTTGATTAGGATGGGAATTTTCTGATATCGGTTTCAGTTAGGTTCTCAGTTTCACTAGGAGTTCTAAACAAAGCATCTAGGCAATAATGCTCCTGTGACAGTCAAGCAATATTGAGCCGTAATTTAATTGTAATGCATTGCTACTAATGATTGTTTGTGGCTAGTGGATTCTGATTTACTAATTAATGTCAATGCTTTAATTTAATGTAATTTACTTTAATTTGATTCGATTTGATTCAGTTCTGTCTGATTCAATTAATTCAACTCAACTCAACTCAACTCTCAGCTCAACTCAATTAAATTTAATTAAATTAAACTTAACTTGATATTTATTTATTTATTACAAGGTATGAATGTCAAGTATTGTATTAGCTATTATAATTATCTATTCTATTTTGTTTATGACTTGTAATTTGGTTAAATTAAATGATATATGTATGTTTTTATTTTTTTAATTAACATAATCACCAGGTTGTACACTTTTGATTTGTTATTTTTTTCGGGTTCTAAACTCTAAAGGAAAAATACGGAAATCTTATAAGATCACTTTGTTTTCCGACGGAACGTGATTTTAACATAAAATGTACAAGAAAATGCTAAATTAGGCATTATGTTTTTTTTTCTAAATAAATTGGTACAACAGCTAAAGAAGTCCCTTTATAGGCGCCACTTCTGTCACTGTCAATATTCAAATTTCATATAAGATGTTAGTTAAATTCCGTATTATGCCGCAGGACTCTTTCGTGACGCGGAGTCTAAAAGAAAAGGCGAAAAAATCCAAGATAAACAATCCTGAAAATCCAATAAAAACATTTATCAAACGAGTTGTTAAGAAACAAAGAATCGCAAGAATTAAAATCTAAAAATACGTATCGTAAAACGTTCCGAGTCCAGTCCAAGAAACCATTACTTCTGGCGCTATCATTCTAAAATCGGCCGATATTAATGATATGAATTCCCGGCCCCAGTCCAGCCATTCAGACCGATGTTTTTCTTCACCGACCACCATTTTTTACCCGCTTCCAAACCAAAAATCGCTCATCATTAATCTTATTCACAAACGGGATTCTATTAAGCGAATTCGCATTCAAAAATGGCACGAATTGAATAGAAATAAAGGCGATCCGGATTTGCTTTGATTAATCACGGACACTGTCTTTTGTGACTGTTTCTGTCAAAAATTATCTGAAAGAGCGTAATCGCTTACTCGAGCTTATATAAAACGTTTGGGATTACAAAGGAAAACGATGAATAAGGAATTTTTATCATTCATTAGCAGTACAATTTTAAATATAATGTTTTTTTTTCGTGTTGCTTTGTACTCTTTTCCGGCAACGTTTTTAAGTGAGTTAATTGTTGCAGAAACGTCTTTTGGACATTCAGTAAATTGTTTTTGTATTAAAAAAAGGAACCGACAAAGTTCGAGTCGGACTCGCCCATGAAGGGTTCCGTAGCAGCAAGTAAGATAGTACTTAATTGTAAAACAATTGAGTTGACTAAATTGAAGGTAAATTGCGGTTCACGGTTTATAACGTATTAAAGAAAACTACTACCTAGATATAGCTCAAACCTATTTTTGTTGTTAATTTTTATGGTAATTATATATATTTTTTCACAATTTACCACTTTGGGAGCGTCCCTTGCGCAAAGTATTAAGTTTAGAAAAGAGTTATATTAAAAACCACAAAATCATTTTAAAGACCTATCCATAGATACCCCACACGTATGGGTTTGATGAAAAAACAATTTTGAGTTTCAGTTCTAAGTTTGGCACCCCAAAACTTTTTATTTGTGTAAAATTCGTAATGTGGTTAGCAAAAAATTTTCTGCGATAAAAACCGCCTTAAAAACTACTGAACTAAAAAGTGCAAAATAATATTTCTATCACTTTACACTTCAAATAACATTTTATAACAGTACACTCAAGAAGAGGTGTTACCGAAGTCGGCGCCTACTGAATGAATTGAATGTTTTTTTAAGACACTAAAGTCTTATTTTTTGGCAGTCAGATAGACCTGACGAATCTATAAGGGGTTCCGTATTTGGCTACGGAACCCTAAAAAGATAACCCTAGAACGAAACTTTATTTATATTTTGAGAAAATGTTTTGTAATTGCTTTTTCCTCAACATTTCAACTAAGGACAGAAAAAGAAAAAAAAACAAAAATTAATGGTGTTTTCACCTCTACCTTTGAACTCAACCCTTCAACAAGCAGATCCTAAAAATAGGTATAGGTAATTGAAAAATAAAATGAAAATGAAAAATATTTATTTACAATCACAATTAACACATTTTGCTGCGAGTGATTGAGACCGCCTATCAAGTATGCGGAGATACTTGTGTCAGGTGGTCTCGCTCTTCCCAAAGCTAAGTTATCAATTGTGTATTGTAGTTACAAAGAAACAAACTTGGATATTACAATACTGTGTTAACAGAAAGGTGAATGGGGTATCCATAAAATTTAAATTAACATAAAATATTAAGCCGACGAGTATACACGCATGCTCCAGCGAAGCTGTGTGGTGCGTGAAGCGGCGCGTGTCTGTGTGTGTGAAAGCTGCGTGCATGGTTGTGAGTCGAGCGCGTGTGCACAAGTAAATGGCGGAAAGATGCGATAATGTACGGTAGTTTATCTTAATTTTAGTTTTAATCTTAATTCTATTTTATTACAATTTTCTTAAAATAAAATATCAAATTTGACCAATTTAACTTTTTTTTAAATTTAATTTATATTATTTTTATTATACTATTATTATTTCATTATTCTAATTTTTTATGGAATTTCATTAAATTTTAGTTTTAATTAATCCCACTGAGCTTAATATTATTATTTATTGTATTGTGTTAAATTAATTTTATTAATTTAATTTACCTCCTTAGTTTTAACGAAATATTTCCTTTCACAAGATTTTCAATGTAGGTAGTCGTAAGATTTAATTAAAAGCCATTTCATAATCAATTCTTTGGTTTCATGCAGATTAGTGCGCGTATATTTAGGATTTTATTTAATTGGTTTTACATTTTAGCATGTATTTCTTGCGTAATGACGTCTGGCGATATCTGTTCTACCTCCTTGAATCAGCAACCTTATCTTTTCTTCTTTTATTCATTGTGGGTGCATTATATGGTAGTGTTTTATGTGTTCTTAAGATTGCTGACAAGATGTATAGTCTTCTAACAGAGAGTACTCACAAAACTTGTAAAGGTCGTTTGTGGGAAATCTAAATGGTTTGAAGTGCATTACTTTTAATAGACATTTTTGACTTCTTTCTATTTCAATAAATTTAGTTTTTAGTTGCACCTCCCCATATCGAAATACAATATCCAATTACTGATTGGCCCAAGCTGATATAGATTTCGTTGATGAGTTTCCTGGATGTAACCGCGTAATTAATTAGCTTTGAACAAAGTATGGCGCCCAACATACAGACAATAGAGGTCCATTGATTGTAGGCCTAAAGGTCATAAGTTTAAATATCTTATTTGTTCACAGAGGAGCCCTCTCCAACGGCACCCTTTGGCTGGGTCCGTTCTCAGCAGCGCAGTACCGCAGCGACGTCCACGCGGCGGTGTACCGCTGCCGCGCCGCTAGCACCGTGGGCGCAGTGCTGTCCAGGGACATGCGGCTGGAAGCTGGTGAGTCCAAACTGTGTCAGTTCACTGCCGAATGTGGCAAACATTCAAACTCTTTTTTTATCTTCAACCATTTCCCTCACTGCTAAGGATCATGACTCTTTGAGTCCAAACGCCGGTGTCTAGTCACCGCCAAACAATTACGTTCTGTATATTTTTGTTCGTTTCCCTCACTAGTGACCTTCGCAATTATTAAACAGACTCTAGTTGATGGCCTCAAAAATAATTGCGTAATGGGTATCCACAGTTTGATACATTATCCAAAACGTTCAGGTCTCCTCAGGTATCCTCTCCACGTTATTTTCACTAGGTAGAAATTCAGATATTTGAAAAATCCAAAGGTTTTTCAAATATCTGACGATCGGATTTTTATTTATGACCAATATTAATTTAGCTTCATATCGCTCAAAATATATGTAATCTTCATGACGAATTTTGACATTTTAATAGGAGAAAATTATGAGGACGATCAAATCTAGCTAGCTACCTAATTGTTTGGCATTTGATTTCTTCGACTGTACATAGAAACAGTTTACAACAAATTTACAAATTCAAGCTTTATTCAACTAGAATAAAGGCTGATGATGATATTTCACCAAAAAGCGCCATTAATATTAGTCCAAACATGGCCTATGTGGCTAAAGCTCGAATAAATCACAAACAGAAGGTTTAATACGTTTGTGTTTGGCGCGAGAATTGTGTCACAATGCGGTTCCAGATAACGCACATGTACGGATTATTACTGAGCTTTGAATCTGTTCATTTCCAGGAATTAATTAGGTAGGTTATGACAGATCTCATCTCATCTCAGCATGCACGTTAAATTCACAAAAAAAAACATAAAATATCTTTAAATTTTTCATTTTGACGTTTAATTCTCAGAAAAACAGAAGTCTCCTTCAATTTTTGATGAACATGTCGTGTTTTGGATTCGGCGGGTAGTATTGCATCAGCCCATGCGGCTAAAAAAAGCCGCATGGGCTGATGCATTCCAAAGGTTTTAAATTAGTGTCTAGTGGTTTTTAGTGTTCGAATTTGGTGATTATTTGTGTAGTGAAGTGCCGCAAAGTGATCGTAATAATAACAATCGTTGGATTGTATCGTATTTAACACTGCTATTGTGTGTCGAGTGCGTTGTCTCGTGACAACTTGCTTGGACCTAATAGAGTCTTAAAACCTGCGATTGCTTTTAGAGCTGATATCCGCTGAATCCGTAGGTCGACAAAACGTAAAACACCGGCGTTTTATTGAGTAACTGTGACTCTGACTGACTTCGACTGTTAGAATTATCTTCGGGTAGAGCCATAATAAAAAAAATACGTGTTTTGTCATAAGCAAGTTGCATACTTTCGGGATATGTAATCAGACCAATTTAAGAACCATACTGTTCTGCTAAACATTTAGTTATCTCGACTATACAAACACACTCCACTCATAATGCTTTCGTGCCTATGTATGAGTGTGCGTATCATCATCACAGACTTAATATTTATCCCTCGCCACTTGCATCCACTTCGGACTAGCATATCTCCGAATGTCGTTGACCTGTCTTCCCATGTGCGAACCTTTAAAAAAGCAATCAGAGATCCGAAATATAATGTGGCTACTATAAATATGTCAAAATGCATACGCGGGCGATGCGGTGGCGATGGCTGACCGCATCGCACCGCACTGCACCGGACTGGGCTCAGATTATGCCCGCAACGGATGGAATTAAACATTCGCGGATTAAAGTACTCGAAACTAATTATCCGAAGTGGGATCAGATGGTGAATCTAGTAAGTTGTCTGAAGAACTTTGTGAAGCTTCTAAATTTTATGAAATCTTTGAAAGTTTCGGAGAGGGATCAGATTTTTAATCGTTATAGTTTGCTTGTTTATATGATGAGCTAGGTCTGAATTTAACTTAACTAGCAAAAGTAAACTGGTTTTTGTAGAATCCGCGATAAACAAAACACAGTTAGGGATCTTTAATATTTCTACTTTCGCATTGTTAATATTATGGAATAGTTAATCATATCAATTAATTGATTAACTTTTGTCCATCTACTGCAGATCGAAGCAACAGATTGTTACGTCTAGTGGCATTACTTCAGTGCTGTTAATGAGCGCAATACTATTACCATTGTTCTGTGCCATTACATGATCTATCGACTCATCTGCCACCTATCGAATAAAAAAATTCTATCTTTTAAGATAATATCTAGCAAGAAGTTTCCGAACAAAGGTTGAAGGTCTTGTAATATGCAACGTGAAGGGGAAAATGTGATAGTTTTTCTTTCTTTACGGTAAATACAAACACTAGACATTCCCCATTCAAAGGCTCGGCCCGCGTAATGACTACAAATGCGGCCCAAATTGTCAGCGGCGGCTCTTGCACTCGATTTCAATTTTAGGGATCCTCGGTGACTTGGAAACTTGGGACTGGTATTAGACGAGCAGACGGTCCATCTGTTGTACACACACCAGTGAAGACACAAGGGTGCTACCGGTTTATTAAAGAGAAGTGCGTTCTTTTTTTGACAATTTAAAGTTCGCATTTCTTCTCAAAACATAGAAATCATAATTTAATAGGTGGGCATTTAATTATGATTTCTATGTTAACTTTAAAATGTGATTTCCGTTGTTAAAACAATTGGCGAACTACTGTCTTTTACATTCAGTTTTTTGTAGTCAGGTTAGATGTTTCGTGCCAACTAAATACCACTAGCGTCATTTCTGTTTTAGTTCGGCCCATCCAAAACTCTGTCGTAACAATCATAAACAACGTGATTCGATGATACGAAGACAAAATTTAAAATTTAAAATTTAAAAAAACCCCGACAAAAACATATAGGTTATTCGTCATTTTCTGACGGCAGCCATCTTGAATTTGAAATTTGTGACAGATAAATATATTCTGCTACTCAAGCCCTTTTATATGATACTCATATTGTGGGAGTTGTGTTGAAACATACAATCCATATTTTGAGGCGGCGGCCATCTTGGATCGATTTTATCCAACATAGCTAAGAACAACTTATCCATCTTTCAAACAAAAAAAATCGGTACACACACACACAGACACGTCAAATTTATAACACTCCGTCGTTTTTGCGTCGGGGGTTAAAAACTAAACGTTAATGCCCATTTTTAGCAGATAGTGTTTTAGGGCGCACTAACCAGACTCCCCAAATCCTGTTTCATGCACTTGTGACTCCACTGGCGTTGCGGGTGTCCATGGGCGGCGGAATTGCTTACCATCCGGTGATACGTCTGCTCGTCTGCCACCTCTCATATAAAAAAAATGCTTCAGGCGTATCCCAGGCTCTAGAGCGATAGCTTTGGACGCAACTAGGAAAAACACGCAAAGATAAGGAGGAGTTTTTGGGTGCACTAGCCAGGTCTTTTGTCACGCGCGTTGCGACATGTTCTTGACTGATTTTTTGCGAAGGACATCGTCGATTTGAAATTCCCGTCACAAGGCGGTCCCTTTAGCCGGTGGATTGAATATAAACACACAGGTCACGTGCGGCGACGGAGCGGAGCTGCCGTTTATTCATTTCTTCTAGTGGACGTTATCGGATAAATAAATAAAGTTTCCAGGATATTTTTTTTCTGCGACCCGTTTCGTTTTTAGATGTTTTTCAACAGACGGAAAAGGAATTGCGGTTGCTGAGTGGGCCGTTCTTACGGTGGGTGTTGAAAGGGGTTAGTCACCTGATGGAAACATAAGATATGGAACAATTTCCTTTTGCCCGCATTATTAGAATGTTTTACTCAATTTCGAATGAATCCTTTGCAAGTCCAAGATTAACAACAATATACTGGTTTTTCGAAGACTGTGGTAATAATGGTAGCTCAGTGGTTTAGAACGCGCTTTCCATACATGGTTCTATAGGGTCGTGGCTCGAATCCGAGCATGCACCTCTAGATTTTTCATAATCTATTTATGTATTTCTACGATGAGGCGGTGAGGTAAAACATCGTGAGGAAACCTGCACGTTTCTGATAGTTTCTGAAACTTGTAACCACAGTTCAGTTAGTATGGTTCCCCCGTTAGGGAGTTGCGAGGGAAGCAACCGGGAATTCAACGCTAACATGAGGAGAAGGACTGGTTTTCCGAAAATAATGTAATGAAGTACCTATTTGTGCAATGTTACTAAATGTTTATTTAACTCGTATCGTATACCTACTTTTTTGATATCCAAAAAAGCGTGAAAATATGCAAAGGTAACGAAAACATGGAAAATCGAGCTTGAGTGCCTATTGGTACAAAAAACCTAATGAAGCGGCGGATTCTTCCCCGTGAGATCATGAAATCGGTCTTTTTTTTTTTTGGTTCACAAACGGAATGTAACGTTTACATGACAACGCAGCATTAAATTAAATACATTTATACCTACGTTCATTCTAATAACAGTGAACACTGCATGCAATAAATGTGAACATTAGAAATAGGGAAAGAATAATAAATATATATATTTAAATAACATAAATAGGTAACTACTAAATAAACTACTCAACCAGGGCAAGTTTTAAATCGGCCTTCGCCGAGTCATAGAGTATAAAGACATGACATATGGCGTGAAGTATACCATTTCATTCGTAGCTTAACGAAAACCAAAATAAATTTCATCACACAGACAGTGCATTAAAAATTTATAGTGTCAAAAATATGATTATTTAATCGAATTGACTGAAGTTATTCTCATCATCACTCTTTTCTTCTGACTCGAGTTTAGTTCCTTAGGTATGCTCCTGTATTCCTTATGTACCTTGATGTTGTTAAACAGATTTTCTTTCTTAAAATTTAAAGATTTCGCCTCTTCGTAAATCTTTGCGAGTTAATCTTCGTTCCCTAAAAGATTATCTCTGTGAAATTCCGCGGATCCAAGTTCCCTCGGCATCCGGGATCCCGACCGTGATGCACGCAAAGAGCTGGAGGTTTACGACAAACTTAAAAGGTTACTTGATTAACATTTAGATTTTTTTCCTGATAACGCGCTCAGGCGGGATTTCAACACGAACTTTCGACGTGCCCTTTGACTGTTCTACCAATTAAGCCATTAAACACTGTTAATAAGACAACGATTTTTGTAACTGCTTGATTCGCTGTAACTAGAACAAATTTTGTTTAGAATAATTGGCGAAACACGTAGGTAAAGGGATGTAAATGTTCACAGGTACATCTTGTATGTAAATATCTTTCATTTTGAAGTAAGACCAATAAGGTTCGAAATGATTCATCATCATCATCAGCAACCCACACTCGTCCACTGCTGGACATAGGTCTCCCCTAATGCACGCCACTGCTCCCGATTTTCGGCCACTCTCATCCAGCCCACACCAGCTAGCCTTCGAATGTCATCATCCCATCTTGTCTCGGGGCGTCCTACACTACGCTTACCGAGTCGCGGTCTCCACTCAAGGACTTTACGGCTCCAACGGCTGTCAGTTCTGCGGCTAATATGACCAGCCCACTGCCACTTCAGTTTGCTAATTCGGTGGGCTATGTCGGTGACTCTGGTTCTCTGTCGGATTACATAATTCCTGAAATGAATACCTACATCAAAATACAACCGCACTTATCGGTAAACAAACATGCTCAATCAATTTGGACCCGTAAGACGTTTATTCCACTACAAGAGTACCTTGTCCACTCCAACATGATTTGCCGGTCCAGTACCTCGTCAACATTGCCAGAAAATCACTTCCACGCGCCACCCGAAAACTTTACTTAACACTTCCGAGCACGGTTCAAATTGGCTTACCTCTTCGGCCCTTGACCTGGCATATTGACATTTCCGAAGTTGGGATCAATCTCTTCAGAAGCTGGAATGCAAATACGATTCTTTATGGAGGCGGTAGCTGTAAAGAGCTGAGATTGAACCCTCGCCCGCAATATCCCGCAATCCAGCTTTGTAGGGCGCGAAAAAGGGCCCGTTAATGGAATCAGGTCGGAGTGCAAGCTATCCTCATTTAACTGGGGGGTGCTTTACACGATAGTAGGTACAAATGGAGGCAGTGAGCTCTGAATTATTGGAACGAATGGTTGTGCTTGTAAGTTGATAAAATAAGATGATTTTGCCGGAACCTCATAGTAATTATTATAGAAGATGACCTGTATTAGGTATAACTGTTGAGAACTAGCCGCAAACTTTTGAAATGGCGTGATCAAACAAAACGATAGTAAGTAATCTTCTTTATTTTTTGCCAATTAGGCTTGATTCGGACCAATCTTAAACCGATATTAAATCTATGGTATATCGCTGTTATTTCATACAGATCTGAGGTTATATCATAGATTTATTCACGGATAAGAATTTATCAAATCGGCCCTTAGACGAAACACAGTGAGACTATTGTATAACCTTTATTTTATTATTTATATTATTTTACTACAGTCAATTTGGGTAACTTTGAATTATCTTGTATTTATAACGTAATTATAATGTAATTATAATGTTATCCAAATTGACAAGTGTGATACTTGACCGGTCGAACACTAGCCAAAATACGCAAATACGCATGTACCAAACAAAATACAACCATCCGACAACACAATCTAAATGCACATGTTGTTCTCCAATTATTTCCCTAACATCAATTTTGGGCAATGACAATTTGGGTTATCTAGACTATGAAACACAAGAAGCAAGGAGGTCGTCGTATTCCGCCGAGACAAAAGTCGCCGCGCGCCCCATTGTGCCATTGTGCCGCGCGAGCTCAGCCGAGATCTTTCGGATATCGAGTGGCAAATCACTAATGCGTTGCAAGAGTTGTGGATATACTTGTGATGTCTTATCGATCATAAGGTGCGGGAGATTTTTAAAAAGGTAACGCAATAAATTCGAACAACCTTTTAATTTTTAAACTACAAGGAATGGTAATGAAATATCGACCCTAACGACGCTAAACTAAATATGCCCGTCCCGTCCGAGCGCTCGCAGCAAAGTGATGATCAGCAAGTGATCCGACCCCGTCTTGCGTTAATGCCTGGAGGTGCTATTGGTAGGAGAATTCCCTAAAAATATCGTCACTGCCTGGAGGTTCCATTGGTAGGGGAATTCCCTAAGACTAGTAAAATGCTTCGAAGATTGACCAAGGTAACTATTTAAAATGTATCGATGAGCGCTGACTATGGCTACGTCGCTTCTGTACCTACTAAATTATGGTATCCTACTTTGCGGAAATAGCAAAAACATACAGAGTCTTTAAAGCCCATAAAGTGTATACGTGCATTTTCCTGTAAAAGGCCATATGATACTGGCAGGCCTCTCTTTGCCAGATTAGGTATAGTTACTGTTCAAGAAATGTACATACTGGAAATCTATAAATTTCTTTGACAAAATCCTCACAAACTTACAACCGCTTAAATCTATCATATAAATTACCAGATCATCAAATAGACTTGTACTAGATGTTTGTCCTAAAACATGCCTTTGTCAAAAGAGCTGTTGAGGCCTGACGAATTCAAATAAGGTCCTATTACCTTAATGAAAAACTAAAAAAGTGGTTAATAACTTATGTATTTATAGCGTCCAGGAATTTTTATAAAAAATGTCATGTTATTGTATGTATAGCAGGATAGAGCATTTATAACATTTTTATATTATCGTGTATGGTACCTATTCAATGCGAAAAAAATAAGATTTTACGGTTCTTTATTATTGACTAGATGACATAACTAAATGGATCACTAATAAACCTACCCGAAGTAGGTTGACTTTACATATCCGACCCAGCTGATCCATTATTATCTAGGATTCTTTAGGCTGCAAAACACTAGAACCAAGGAGCTCGTTGCATTCGGCCGAGACTAAAGTCGCCGCGCGCCCCATTGTTGTGACATAGTGCCGCTCAGCCGAGATCTCTCGGATACCGCTCGAGTGGCAAATCACTGATGCCTTGCAACAGTTGTGGACATACGAGTAAAATAAAGTTTTTCCGTCTTTTATGATTGCGTAGAGCAATGTGTACTATACGAGGAGTCGAGGCTCTAATCTGACCATGCACCTTTCAAATCTATGTGCGAAAATTTACTATTCGCTCGGCGATGAGGCGAAACATCTTGCGGAAACCTGTACGTTTCGGATTGTTTCTGAAACAGGTAACCCTAATTCGTTTGATCTGGTTCCTCTGTTAAAGGACTCTGAAGGTCAGAAGGACCTCAGGATCTATCAAATCTATGTGCGAAAATTTACTATTCGCTTGGTGATGAGGCGAAACATCGTGCGGAAACCTGTACGTTTCGGATTGTTTCTGAAACGGGTAACCCTGATTTGTTTGATCTGGTTCCTCTGTTAAAGGACAATAAAAGCAGTCGCTTCATTACAATTACCAGACTCCCCAAATCATGTATCATGGTGCCAGCGTACTATGGGCTCCAGAGAGACAGTTTTGGACGCATCCTGTAATTGCACGCTAGGTGAGGAGGAACCTTTTATTATTAGAATAGTTATTTACGAGATTTCTACCATGTACCTACCTTATTTTTGAGTTTCCGATATTTCGGAACTGTTGCAAGCGCCATGGTCGCGGAGTAACTGAAGTTTTTGCGGGTAAGATGTTACTGGCAGAGAAAACGGTCTACCCTCCTTCGCAGTCTTTTACTACGCGCACCTGCGCAATATAAGGTACATGGTAGAAATCTCGTAAATAACTATTTACTAACATAGTTATAAGGTCACTGTTACTAACCAATTTGATATGTGTCATGCCTGAAATAAATGATTTTTATTTTATTTTATTCTAATGTTAGTGACCATGAAAGTTTAAAACAAAATACCTTTTATTATTGCCTAGGCGTCAAAAAACACCTAGATAAACCTTCTATCCAGCGTAGTCATGCTGCTGCCCTCATAGTGATGAGGTCATAGCCTCAGGGTGGGGCGGTAGTCTTAACTAATGTTGACTGAAGATTGTCGAGTGTACACAAATACACGAATTTGTGCGATCAGTCTTTCATCGAATTAAATATCCGCATTGATTGATTTAAGCTAGGTACATTGAAATACTACGAGTAGAAGCGAGGTAAAGGAACAGGGTCAATTCACTTAGTACTTATTTCCTTGGTATGGGAAAAAATGTTCTGCGGTTTTCGTTAGATAGAGCTTGTAAAAAGCAGGTGTAGCTTTAAAAAGCAATCAAGCAGATGGATTCGGCATTGTTTCGGTAGATGTCACTATGCATTTTTACATCGCTCTAGTAATGCGTGTTTCCGGAACAATAACCTTAAGCCGCCCGCCTACATTAGCAATTTTTACAGTATGGAAAATATACCAGAGAAGTAGAAGGTATTGGGAATTTTGTTATATTATTATAGCAAATATAATTATGCCGGGGACCGTAAGATATAGTTGGTAGGCCACCAGTCCGCCGGGAGGCAGCTGGTGGCCCGGAAGAAATGATGCACCAGGTTTTGTATACGTAACTGGTTTATTATTGATAATGCAAATGGCATCATGTGAGAAAATCTCCAAGGCTTATAGACTAGAGATGACTGACGTCATATCATACCACATCTGCTGACATAGCGTACGTGACGTGAGATAACAGTAGGTCTTGGAGATAATCCTTATCATGCGTGCCGATCTGCTACAATAATTATTATTTTCTTTAAATCCGATTTACGATATTTCTTTCCTCTACTCAAAGGTTGTCTGGAAGAAATCGCTACTAAGCAATAAGACCGCCTTATTGTACTGTCGGTTGCTTTTGTATCATGCTTGTATTTTGTTTTTGTGCAATAAAGAATATCTATCTATCTATCTATCTATCTATCTATCCGTGGCCGTCGTTTTCCTCTAGATGGCGCTAGCACTGGCTACCCGACTGATGTCTCTTTCTCAGTATATATAAGTTACTCTATGATAAAGAACGCCTCACAATCCACCGAAACAAAACAGGCGACGTGCCGAGAACATCCAGCTGGAGATCTCTCGGATACCGCTTGAGTAGCAAATCGCTGATCCGTCGTCGGAAAAACAAGGTTAAGGGGTTTTGTAGTAGCGCACAGTAAATATTTTGCACATTATAATGGGAAATAGAATTCTTACGCCTCTTTTCTTATTGCGGCACATTGAATTCACTCAAATTTTAGATACTTTAGATACATTTTTGATATTTGCATCAAATTTCCAATTTCCAAATTTACCAAGGGTTTAAAACCAATATGCTAATGACAAGACTTCTGGGCTAACACATAAATACTTAACCGAAATAAATAGGAACTTAATACTGTGTGACTCCGCTGGTGTCGCGGGTGCCATGGCCAGCGCCAATTGCTTACCATCAGGTGATCCGTCGGTTCGTCTGCCTACCTATTAAATAAAAAAAAACTGTGTGGGAGATACAACAGTTATATAACGTTTTTAAACATTTGTTAGATAACTTGTTATAACAAATTCCTTTGAAAAACATTTTTTTATAGAAAATGCTTTAATAATGGCAACCCGTTAGGAACAGTGGTAGTGAAAGCTGCCTATGGTCCAAGGGTTGAGGGTTCTAACCCCGCACAGTACAAACATTTGTGTGCTTTAGTGATATATGTCGTATGAAAATAAATGTCACGAGTCCGAGTATTGGGCTCTTAATCTCGGAGTCAGATCAAATATTTGTAAAGAAAATTATAATTTTCTTTTAATTTGTTGGTGTACAACCTCCTGCGATATATTTATTTTTTCTGTGCTTCGTCAAATCGAAGCTGTCGTCTTGACGTTTAAAAAAGACGTTCAGATAAAATTGATAAAAGAGCAAACAAATAATTATTTTATTTTAATATGTTATTTTAATAGTATAATTAAATAACATATTAAAATATTTGTATAATTTTCATTATTTCATTTGCTATAAGTCTGTTGTGTGTGACTAATAAAATAAAATCATCAGAAATGATGAGAATGAATTAAATGAATGAATGATCGTATCAGAAATGATGAGATCCGCAGGAGAACTAAGGTTACAGACATAGCCCAAAGGATTGCGTGCCTCAAGTGGCAATGAGCAGGGCACATAGCGAGGAGAACAGACGGCCGTTGGGGCGGAAAGGTCCTCGAGTGGAGGCCACGTACAGGAAGTCGCAGCCGTGGCAGACCCCCCACAAGGTGGACCGACGATCTGGTGAAGATCGCGGGAATCCACTGGATGCGGGCGGCACAGGACCGATCTGTGTGGAAAACATTGGGGGAGGCCTATGTCCAGCAGTGGACGTCTATTGGCTGAAATGATGAATAAAATAAATACATTATTATTGACGACCCGTTTGGATCAGTGGTAGAAAATGCTGCCTCTGGTGCAAGGGTTGCGGGTTCAATTCCGGCACAGTACACATTTGTGTGCATGAGCATGTCTGTTTTTATGCGTCTGATTTTTGTTATATTTTATAAGTATATTTTTTCAAAAGTTAAGTATGAAAATGTAAATATATTTGTAATTCCGCTGTTGGTTCTGACATCCGTAACACAGGTGCTTGAGCTACCTATCTCGGAGTCAGATCAATGTATGTGATGTGATGTTATGAAATATTTCGCGCATACAGCATGTAACGAAACATGAAGAGAGGCAGAGATTAAAACCGATCTAGTGATAGCGTGTTGTAACCCGTCGCTTGGAGATGCTATCAAAGTATCAGTGCAGTAAACATTTTATGTAGATGAAACATAATGTACACACATAACTATAATGTAGGTTTTCCATGTATATATTTTTTTCTTTCTTCCTTTTACTTCATGGCAACGCGACATTTAACCACGCCTCCCCGCGACTGGTCGGGATGTAGTCCAGTTCTGAGCACGCGCATTTTATATGTTCCTTTTTTTCTTCTTTGTTTAGTTTTATTTCTTTTATTCTTATTATTAATTTATATGAATGTTTTCCGAATGTCACGCGATTACTTGTGCAACCAGACAAATAATCCCGTCACTCAAGGTCCAAACTGAAAACTAGCGCTGCAGCGGCTTCAAGCAGTTGCAGCACATGCTGAGGTTGGTCCTTGTTGACCACTGGTAATCTTCCATCCACTGGTGACATACATGTATTTGTTCCTTTCTTCTTATTTTTAACATCTTGTTGTATTGTATTAGTGTCCTTAATCAAAAGCCCGTGTTAGACCATCAATATTTTTTATCACTCGAACCGTAAACTGTCACGTACAGCTAACAACACTCCCCCCCATCCTGAGTCACCCTGAGCGATCCTTCCGAATCACCTGATAACTACGGGAAAGATTTCACCATCTGATACAGAGCAGTCCAGGAATGTCTCTGTCACGCAATAATAATCCAGTTTGGTGTGTGCTACTAACGTTATTATGAAAGAAAGCTAGTTTTTGAGCGTAATCCTCGAACGTTCTGGATAACATAGTTGAAAGATTTTTAAACCTGGTGTTTTTTGCCTGTGGCACGTAAATTCTGCTCCATGGCTTGATACATATGTCCTTATCCAGTTATCAGAAGACATCACGTTTTTCCGCTTGAATTCCATTGGACCCCCCATCTTAAATGACGCGTAATCTCCACGAGAGTTCAGCTTCTCTACAGTGCACTCGCCACTGCTACATATAGTGTGGAGATGCTCACGTACCTGTTCAACTGTGGTACCTTCTCGCACATAATATAAGTGCAAGTATCTTCTCTCTCGGCAGCCTTGCAACAACGTAGATCCCGTGTGCCGTCTGTTCCTCTGATGTAAGCCGGAATGCGATGTTCGTGTCGTTTGCGCCTCACTTTCTTCCCAGTCACACTTTATCAGCGCCTTCTACATCATTATGGGTGTTCGGCATAGAAATTGATGCAGAGG
The DNA here is from genome assembly GCA_019059595.1 of Marasmia exigua. Taxonomy (NCBI): domain Eukaryota; kingdom Metazoa; phylum Arthropoda; class Insecta; order Lepidoptera; family Crambidae; genus Marasmia; species Marasmia exigua. Next base: position 24,212,253 of record CM032463.1, read on the forward strand.
ATCTCGCCCGTATGTTCCTTGTGATTGATGAGGACACGAGGCGTAAGAGGTCCGGCCTGAGTTTCGAGTATGACAGGCTTGGTTTTTTGTTTGCGGTTCCGTTTAGGTGGTGGTACAGTTATTGAAACCGGCTTATTTTCAGTGGTAACTAAATGTGTAAAAGTATTACTGGACGCCGAATTTGTAGCATTTGCCATCGACTCATTGGCATTATTCCTATCCGACTTATATTGTTCTTCGAATTCCAAAACTTTATTCATCACTAAATCTATTTTATCCATAAATTCAGTTTTGAACGCCAAAAAACTGTTCAATCAATATAGTATTTATTTTGCTGACAAGCTGAGCTTCAAAGTCAGCTTGTAGCTTTTTTAATTCCTGTACAACAGAATCCTTCAACGATTTCACCAAGGCATCTTCAGCTTTGTTTCCAATAGGAGACAAATTTGTATTGGTCTGGGTGTTTTCTATGTATTATAAGTAAATATTTACAAAAGAAAAGTATTATATGTATATATTTGTAATCCCACTGTTGATTCTGATATGCGTAACACAGGTGCTTGAGCTACCTAATCTCGGAGTCAGATGAATGTATGTGATGTTGTGGAATATTTATTATTATTAATAGTAATAATATGTTTTCGTGTTTGAGAACGTTATTCAACTGCTGTGTTTAAGTGCATTCCAACCACAACTGCAACTGCGCTAATATCCTCCAACCGATTACGGCTACGGCGGCCAATCTCAAAGATCAGCCACGTACGCAGGATATATTATAGTGCTCAAGTGTGTGCGCAAACACAAGTGCACTCTCTATTCCCTTACCCTCATATTCCGATGGGACACCAGGGTGATACGACCGGAGAGGGATCGGGCGCAGGACCAACGGCTTAACGTGCTTTTCGAGGCACGGGGGTACAAGACCGCCAACTTTCAGACTCCAGGCTGACACTAAGAATTTCTTAGGTATACATTTTTGGCCCGACCCGGGGATCGAACCAGGGACCTCATGCGCAGCCGTCGCTTTAAAGTGCGACCCACCATGTTTGTTAAATTTCCTACCGGGCAACTATTACGATTAAGTGATAGACCATAGCCACTATTCCATTGTGTTCATCAATATTTATAAAATCAAATATTTATGTTGAAACTCTAAATCAGTATTAACCCATGTTCTGCTCTGTAATTTTCCTACAGATGTTTTCGTAAATACATATCTTTACGTTTAAAATCAAATCAAAATAAAATTGCATAGGCTTGTACACAGCACTTATAAATCGTCAAACATTTAACTATTTATAAATATATTTTTATATGATATAGGTGGCGGACGAGCCGACGGATTACCTGATGGTTAGCGATTTATGTATAATTTACATGTTAATACATAAAATATACTAAAAAAATAAACATAATGCGATACTACTACTAACTCGGAAAGTGGTTTCTGGTCGAGAAGATCCGGCAAGAAACTCACCAGTTACTCTTTTTAATTGCAATGCTATTAATACGAATAGGTATCATAATATTAAAGTTACAATTTATTATATTAAAGTAAATTATATCTTATTTAATTTAACTTAAATTAACAGTAAAAACAAAATAAATAATATCAAACACAAATGTTTAATCTCAAGTGTTAATGTGAAAATGACTTGAAATTTTAACTGTTTTAATGATGTAATAGTTGCTTGCTTGTTTTTTTTTTTTACTGTAGGTAGGTAAGCGTTTGACCATATTTCACCTGATGGTAAGTGATAATATGGTCTAAGATGTAGCACGATTACCTAGAAGATACCTATTCACTCGCGCTTTGAAAAAACTCCCAAATTGCTTGTTTTTGTGATTGGCATGTTTTTACACATACTTTTAGAATTACAGTCTACCATAGCTGCACACTAACTTTGTATAATTTTCATCATGTCATTTGCTATAACTCTGTTGTGTGTGACTAATAAAATAAATAAATAATGACCCGTTTGGATCAGTGGTAGAAAACGCTGCCTCTGGTGCAAGGGTTGCGGGTTCAATCCCGGCACAGTACACATTTGTGTGCATGAGCATGTCTGTTTTTATGCGTCTGACTTTTGTTATATTTTATAAGTTAAGTATGAAAATGTAAATATATTCGTAATTCCGCTGTTGGTTCTGACATCCGTAACACAGGTGCTTGAGCTACCTATCTCGGAGTCAGATAAATGTATATGATGTGATGTTATGAAATATTTCGCGCATACAGCATGTAACGAAACATGAAGAGAGGCAGAGATTAAAACCGATCTAGTGATAGCGTGTTGTAACCCGTCGCTTGGAGATGCTATCAAAGTATCAGTGCAGTAAACATTTATGTAGATGAAACATAATGTCCACACATACACTATAATGAAGATTTTCCATATATATATTCTTTCTTTTGTTCTTTTTACTTCATGGCAACGCGACATTTAACCACGCCTCCACGCGACTGGTCGGGATGCAGTCCGGTTCTGAGCACGCGCGTTTTATATGTTCCTTTTTTTCTTCTTTGTTTAGTTTTATTTCTTTTATTCTTATTATTAATTTATATGAATGTTTTACGAATGTCACACGATCACTTGTGCAACCAGACAATTAATCCCGTCACTCAATGTCCAAACTGAAAACCAGCGCTGCAGCGGCTTCAAGCAGTTGCAGCACATGCTGAGGTTGGTCCTTGTTGACCACTTGAAATCTTCCATGCAACAGGTGACATACATATTATTTGTTCCTTTCTGTCTTATTGTTAACATCTTGTTGTCATAATATTCGTGTTTGTTGACCACAAATGTCTTTCGTACTTACTTACTTTAACATGCCTATTTCCTACAGTAAATGGAGATAACGAAATAGTGGAGTTTTTTTTTATGTTATAAATGTTACAGTCAAAACTCATAACCAGTCAAAATCACTTTTGTCTGCTAAAATCAGACAAAACTGTTTTTAACTAAGAGTGTCAGTCATGCCAGTTTTAACTGAAAAGATAGCGGGTATAGTGTTTGGTGACCGGATGTATCGATTAAAAGGTCGGTTTGTCTAAGAATGTTAGTACAAACTACTTGATGCTGGGAAATATTTAATAAAAATCATAGGTAATTACGAAATCGTTAATTTTTATTTGACACAAGTTTAGTTCTAGTTCAAGTTTTAACAAAACTGGTTTACATGTTTTTAGAAAAAAACACGTATTATTTAAGTAAGTATTATACTAGTCCATATTTTTAAATTAAACAAATTAAAATTTAAAAAAATAGAAGAATCAAACTATAGAGAAGTTACAAAACACTTACTGTAGTTACCCTAAGGTTCTATTGATCATAATTCATTATCAATTAAAGGTGTATGTTTTTTAAAATCCATGAATTTTAAAAACATTACACCTTTTAATTGTTTTGTGTACACTTTTATTTATTAATTTCCCGGATAATTTCAACTGACCTCCTTACTTTTTATAATTTTGACCGATAGTTTGCATCTTCAATTAGACAAAACCAGTTTTCACTGTCTAAAATCGAACAAAAGTAGATTCTGATCGGGGCGGACACCCTCTGTCAAAACCCTCTTGACTGGGCGAAAATCCGTCAAAACTGTTTTTAACTAAGGGCGTCCGGCCCAAAAACACTTTTAACTGCAAAAATATCGGGTAAATAGTGTTTGTGACAGACAAAATACTGTTTTTAACGTAAGAGTGTCAGTCATAGCCAGTTTTAACTGAAAAGATATCGGGTAATAGTGTTGGTGACCGCGATGTATCGATTAAAAGTCGGTTTTGTCTAAGAATGTTAGTCAAAACTACTTAGACTGGGAATATTTAATAAAAATCATAGGTAATTACGAATTATTTTTTTTTGACACAATGTTTAGTTCTAGTTAAAGTTTAACAAAATGTTACATGTTAGAAAACAACGTATTATTCAAGTAAGTATTATAATTGTCATATTAAAAATTAAACAAATTAATATTTAGAAAATAGATGAATAAACTAATACGATAAGTTACAAAAACAATACTGTAGTACCTAAGATTCTATGGATCATAATTCATTATCAATTAAAAGGTGTAATGTTTTTAAAATACATGAATTTAAAAAACATTACACCTTTTAATTGTTGTATAACACTTTTGTGATGAATTTCCAGGTAATTTTCACTGACCTCCTTAACTTTTTATGAATTTTGACCTATACCTAGTCTGAATCTTCAATCAGACAAAACTAGTTTTGACTGTTAAAATCAGACAAAAGTGGTTCTGACCGATACCCTCGGTCAAAACCACTCTTGACTGCGAAAATCCGTCAAAACTGTTTTTAACTAAGGGTTTCGGTCAAAACCACTTTTGTCTGATTTTAGCAGTCAAAAGTGATTATGACCGGTTATGAGTTTTGACTGTAACACATATAATGAATTCTAATAGATTTCTTTGTACCCGTATCTTGAATCTACTTTAGATTATGCAAAATACGCTTTTACATAAACAAGCTTATGTACACCCGAGTTCATTTGCTAGATATGTGATTGGTTTTACGAATTCTTTTGTAAATAAAAGATTTAGTATTTGTTAGGCACTTGAATTTCGGAGGATATAATCATTTCATCATTTCAGCCAATGGACGTTCACTGCTGGACATAGGCCTCCCCCAATGTTCTCCACACAGATCGGTCCTGTGCCTCCCGCATCCAATGGATTCCCGCGATCTTCACCAGATCGTCGGTCCACCTTGTAGGAGGCCTGCCACGGCTGCGAGTTCCTGTACGTGGCCTCCACTCGAGGACCTTTCCGCCCCAACGGCCGTCTGTTCTCCTCGCTATGTGCCCTGCCCATTGCCACTTGAGGCATGCAATCCTTTGGGCTACGTCACGTTACGTTATAATCATTCATTCATATGTTTTTAATTATTAACAAGAGCTTTTAGTTATATTAATGAAGTGATTGCATCAATTGTAGATTATTGAGCGTTTCTAATGAAGCTTATTTTATTTTTAAATTATCCATATAATTCAAACCATTGAAAGCTGACTGACTAACAGGCTGACAAGGGTTAGACTTAGTTTGCCACAATTTGCAAAAAAAAAATCATCCCCATGCAATAAATAGTTACAGAGCTACCAATCATTTAAAGGGGAAAAACCACCCTTAATTTCGACCGTCTTTTTGAACTACAAGGAGGGGTGAAAAAATTAGGAAAATACAGGGTACAACAGCAGATTAGAACTTATCTAAAAGTATTTTTTATTATTCTAGGCCTATTCTACTCTGCCGTGTGGTCTTCGGCAGAGTAGAATTGGCCACCCTCACTCTGACCGAGGTGTCGTAAGGCGACTAAGGTAAAGCTGCTGGCATGATCATCAGCACCCAGAGAAGGAAAACTCTGCATTTATATCAAAACCTTCGCCAACCCGTCTGCCAAGTGTGGTGAGTATGGCAATTACCTCTCACGTGATTCAGGGAGGCCCGTGCCCCAGCAGTGGGTACTTAAATGGGCTGACGATGAAGTTTACCGCAAAAAGCCATTAAAATTGTAAAAATATTACAAATATATTTTTTAAATATTATAAATAGAAATCAAATAGTTTCAATCAGTTATATAAGTAGAAAAAATAAGTAGTCTATGTTCAGGCCTCCATTATTCCCATATTCCAAAAAGAAGAAAAAAAGCACTTCATGCCACTGTGCAAAATGATGTCCCGAAACGAAGTGAGGCGGGCGGACCAGTAGTATTTTGTATGTATTAAGTCACTTTATTATTTAAATTTTAGCGTCATTTTGTAACAAGCTGTTATTATATAAAAGAAAGTATTCTTATTGTATTACCCACAACTTAAATTGATATACAATTCACAAGGGAAAACAATCATTCTACCGCTCTCTGTTATATTGAACAGGCAAAAAGTTTTCATTCTTTGTAGCCTTCCAATTCAATAAATAAGATTTTCAATAAAACACTTACAGCTCGGAAAGGACAAACCTTCTGGACCCGCATTAACAAGTTTTATGCGCACCTTTTCTGGGTTGCAAATTCACAAGTTAATCGGAAATGTTATGGGCTCGGATTCTACTTAAAGAATTTTACCTGCTTACATGCTTTCGAACAATTGTCTTAGATTTTGGTGTGAAATTGATAATTTAGATAATTTAAAATTAGAATACTACTAATCAATTTCAAAGTTAAGCCATACGTATGAGAAATGACGTACTGAATAATATGTTAAAACAACTGGCTGGGCTGTTATCACTTCTAGTTTGAAGCATATACTTTTAGTTATGTAGTAGAAAATTTCACAATTAGAAAACTCATTATAATTTTACCAGTTTGCCTTGTTGGTTTCTGCATCTAAGTATAAAAAGCCACCTTACTAAAAGAATAACTTTCAAATTAGAGCCACCTTTGTCCCAGACTAAATGAGGAGGTGAAAGAGTCTAATTTGAAGAGAACAAAAAGAATAATTCCGGTCATGGCCGAGACCATCCCGCCCAGTGTACTCACTCTGAATATCTCATTTCTGGAGTAAATTGGAATACGGTCGGTTCACAAAGCCTCAAGTAATAAATTATAATTCCTTTTTGAGAAAACCAAGTCAGTTTGTTGTCGTCACAAATTAAAAACGTGTCTCCACTGCCAATGCGAGGATTTGTCGCAACATGAAAGAAGATTCATTAATTCATTAAAATGCTGATGGTAAATTAAATGTCCTGATGTTGCCAGTATTACTCGAATCGTTTTGTTTTGGTTAAGTTTTGAAAACTTCTTGATGCCGAATTATGCTTGTTCCAAAACAGAAGTGAATAGCAATCTTTTACTTGCGCGGACTCTCGGCAGATGACTGGCAGGAGGTGGCGCAAGATCCACCAAGATGGAGGCTCTTATTATCGGAGGCCACTCACTATAGGCCGCTGCGCCAACCTAGTTAGTTAGTTTTAGCAATCTTTTGCGATTTATTCTTAAGTAAATAACACACTTAAAAATTTCATCTCGTGTTCAGGTGGGACACCAAACCTCTGAACACGAGATGAATTTCAAGTGTGTTATTTACTTAAGAAGTGAATAAAATGAAAATCAAATAGGCTTGTAAACATACAGCACTTTCAAATCTTCATAAATTATTTAGAACTATTTATTTGTAAGTATAATATACATGTAATTACACATATTATGTCGATAATATAAAATGTACTAAGAGATGAATAAACATATTTATTCTACCACCGGAATCGGAAAGTTGATTCTGACGAGAGTAAATAATAAATAAATATTTCACAACATCACATACATTGATCTGACTCCGAGATAGGTAGCTCAAGCACCTGTGTTACGGATATCAGAATCAACAGAAGATATAGAAGATTAGTACGAGATGAATATTTTTACCACACGACGTTTTACCGTTACAGCGGCGAGCTGAGTGGCTAGCACAAATATAAAGGGATTTGTGACGTAGTCGTAGCGTGCCCACACTATATTTTGTCACTTTTTAATTACCAAGTAAGAGAGAAGATAGTTATGCTTACGGACGATAGAGGGAGCTCTTTAGTTTTCATACAAATTGCTTACTGGATAGCCTTTTTGATACGGCTGCTGTAACGCAGACGAAACAACAAGCATGTACAACAATGTACTATCGGACTTAACGCAAAGATAAAGAGTAGAGTATTAATGATATTATGACAATAAAGTTGTGTTCAAAATTGTTACGTTAAAAGGAAAGTCAGTCTAACACACGAGCGAAAGACTAATGGCGGTCGGTGTCGTACATTCAGACCATGGTAAGAAGTAACATCAAAATAAAACAAAGTTAGCAACGAGTTAAAATCACAACAAAACAGTTCCACAATCACCACATACATGCCTAATTAATTATATTTTTATTGCAGTTAGGTAATACTACCAAAACTCAACTATGTGTTTGGCAAGTCGCTTTTTAAATAGATAGAACGAGTCAACATTTTTAATTTGCGAGGGTATTGTATTAAAAATGCGCGCGCCTTCGTAGGTAACTGAGGTTTGTCCGTACCTCGATTCTGACTATGATCCGCTTATATACGCATGATAATGATAACGCATTTTAGTCACGAAAGGGTTTATCCGTAAACGTGTGATACCACCATTTATACTTACAGTTTTTTTCCTTTCTATCTAACGTACGTATCTTGAATTTCACGATCAAATAGAACTTTTTATAATTTACATGGTATCACAAAGCGTTTATGAATAAGTTTGTAAGGCTGATGTTAATGCTCGTATGTATAAACGAAAATAACTGTTAATTGTATAAAGTATATCTTTATCCCGGGATTCCCGGGATTCCAGGCATGTCCATATTATCTGAAAAGATCGCAACTGCCAAAAATACCAAATACCTACTCCGATCATTGCTCATAAGGTACTCTTTGCTTTAACTCACGCCACTACTGTTAATGTTACATGTAATGCTAGAGCATCGTATATTTTTCCTGTTTTTTGTTTGTAATATTTTTAGGAAGCATTATGGCCTGCTCCCTGATCCCCTTATTAAAATGAGAAGAGGTCCGCGGCGGTCTATTAGGGATGATGTAGTAATTTGTATTTTTTTTAAACTCGTTCGTTTGAAGCTGGAAATGTTATGGAAATATTAATTCATTGTTTTAAACCTTCATAGTTACCAACACTAGAATAGTAACCTATTTACGAGATTTCTACCATGTACCTTATTTTTGAGTTTCCGATATTTCGGCACTGTTGCAAGCACCATGGTCACGGAGTAACTGGAGTTTTTGCGAGTAAGTTGTTGTTACTGGCAGACAAATCGGTCTACCCTCCTTCGCAGTAATTTACTACGCGCACCTGCGGTACCACTGTTCACTAACTCACTATTTTCTCGCACCTGTTCTCGACACACAACACTCACAGTATCTGCAAAGCACTGGATACCAGGCATTTGACTAATTTAAACCCATCCTCACGATTGAATATAATGAATATTGGAAACTCAAAAATAAGGTACAAGGTAAAAATCCTATAAATATTACTATTCTAATTTCATAATATATTTTTTTATAAATGCCAGACCAGACCAAATAGATCGTGGTTCTGGTCTGCCATGGATCATGGTCATATCCATTTGGTCTGGTCAATCTGTTTAAGGGTTGCGAAGGTTACAAGGCAGCCAGACTCACCAAATCACTCACTGGATCGTGGTCCAAAACAGCCTTCTCTATTCTTTGCTTTGGTTCACCATCGTCTTTGGATTTGGATGCAACCAGAAATAACATAATGAGATAATATAATTTGCTAATATCAAGTATATTAATAGTTCTCATTTTAGCACAGATTATGAAATAGTTATGATTTGATAATCAATAATATTTTATTTATGTATTTGCATTTAAACTTTCTGTGTAAGTATATAAATATTTAAGATTGCACCGCCCTACACCTTCATCAAGTGTCCTTTATTCCAAAGGTTGCCTGGAAGCAGATCGCTCATGAGTGATAAGCGCCGCCTTTGTTGTACACTAGGCCGCTTTGTTGGACACGATACCTGTAATATCTAGTTTTAAGTTTTCATACTTTATTTTGAGTGCAATAAAAGTATATTCATTCATTCATTCATTCATTCATTCATTCAATAATTGGAGTCAGTCAAGTTCACAATACATAAAGCATTCTTGCTTATCGGTAATTTATTATTTGATTCATTTTATCGCTATGTGGAGGCAGTTGAGAACAAATTAAGTTAGAAACTTATGTTTTTAGTTAATTCATTAAGTTAGAAAACCTAATTCGGCAAGCCCAATACAAAATATCACTTTGTTGGGATTTATTAGCTTTATTATATAAAAAATAATTAAATTCTGATTTGATGTTATTTTAGTTGTAGTTGTTCGTGTTGGTCGAAATAAATGTTTTCATTCATTCATTAATTTATTATTTTACTTCACCATTTCACCTTGTATGGTAAACGTACACAGAAATTTTGATTTCAACATTCAAAAGCTGTGCGATTTCTCGTTATATTTATTTAGAAATATGCAACCAATAATTTATTTCAGACAAACATAGTCCATATGTCATTTTTGAAAAATTAGTCAGCTTACAAATACTTATTATTACATACAAATTATCTACATTATTATAAATATTACATAACAAATAATTATTATTTTCATCTCATTTACATATTCGATTACAAATATCTAAACTAATACAATTAAATAAAGTCCATAGGTGTTAGTAACAATATTACCTTACAAACTATGTTAGTACATGTTTCTAGTCACCATAAATAAATTAAATTAAATTAATTCCCCCCCGTAAGCCCCCAAACCAAAAAATCCCATCACACTCGCCGCATTACCACGCTGAATAGCGATGACCAGCCTCTGCACCAGGAACGAACTGGAGCGTGAGTCACCAGTCACATCGTTTATTCAATTAAATTCTACAAGTCATTTCCTCATAATCCAGCTTTGGAGTGTGAGAGCAGTGGAGTCACAAGTGCGATGTCAACCTTTAAAACCCCCTTCCCGCCAGTTTAGGCCTCCGGTACCCTCACTCATGAAGCAAAACACAGCAAAGACGCTGCTTCACGTGCTTAGAAAAATGTAACCGTTCCCTGATACATCGTGTCTACGAGTACAGTAGCGTTTTTGCTTGAAACATGGTTATTGTGGTTAATTACTCGCGGCAGCTGCGGGTTATGGCGACCCAGCGGCCGCGTCCGCTCACACTCGGGCAGAACGCGCCCATATTTTATGCAAATAGGGTGAATGACTTGACTTTTTTGCGGGCGTAACGTCAAGGCACTGTATCTAATGCGGTTGAATAATAAAACTTAGTATACCTTTCCTTGAAGTTTTTAAAATTTTATTTTACTATTCAATGCACTAGCCTTATTTGCAATTGATTGGGCATTGTTTTTGTTTTTATTTTATGAATAATTTTATTTTATGAAGATATTTATCTTTGAGTAACCGTTTTCTATGAGGAACCGATTCATGAGTTCAGCTAGTATTAATTTTTACAGTGGCGCTGTATATAAGCTCTCCTTAGCCTGATCCTAAGCAAAAGGAGAGCCCACGTTGAAACGAATGTATGAGAATATCCTTATAGGTCCAATTTGAATTATTTTTATTTTTACTGCATAACATATATGACTGAATTTATAAATAGCAAATTAAGAATAATTTATGATATTTAAATACATAAAATACACAACCGGCCGCGTGGTCCCCGGCAGAGTAGAATAGGCCACCCTCAATCTTTCCGAGGTGTCGTAAAAGGCGACTAAGGTGAGGCTGCTGGCATGATCATCAGCACCCAGAGAAGGAAAACTCTGCATTTATATCAAAACCCTCGCCAACCCGTCTGCCAAGCGTGGTGAGTATGGCAACTACCCCTCATGTGAATGAGGGAGGCCCGTGCCCCTGCAGTGGGGACTTAAATGGGCTGACGATGATGAAATTAAGAATAATTGATGATAATAAAGATTTTCATAAATATATCACCAATGTTTTAAAAATATTAATTTCTACGCCTAATGTAACATCTTGATGCTACCATATTTTGAGAAATAAAGCATTTCATTTCATTTTAATTACAACGGACTCAATGTCAAGGTACCACTTCCGTTGGTACTGCCATGCTTTGAACAAATGTTATTTTTTGTGAAGAAATTACTTAAATTCCTACGTAACAATAAAGCTGTTATAATATGCAAATTGTGATAAAATGAGCAGACTTTCTACAGCTGTTTACTTTAAGACACAAGAGCGTGATAAATGTTACTATTACTTTCATCTGGTGTTTTTTTATGATTTACGCGTTAGCTTTGCCCGCGTAGTAGGTTCATGTGTGGAATAAAGTTTACTTTTAATAACTAGATTGAGATGCGATCTGAGTGTAAGGGTACCGGAGGTCCAACCTGGGGGAAGGTGGGGTATAAAGGTAGGCAGCACCGTTATGAGTCAACTGGTGTCACTTATCATCAGGTGATCCGCCTGCTCGTCTGCCACCTATCACACATAAAAAAACTTACATTTACCTTTGGCAGATGAATTTGAAAGAGGTTTTTGAAATTCTAGTATGCACTCCTTACAGCACAAATCTTTACGTTTCCAAACGCGCTTTATTTTTAAAATTTACGAAATATTATATTTTATTATTATTCGTATAACAATAATGTATACGTTTTAAACCCATCATTAAATCTGCCATTTTGAAGAGCGGGTATCTACCATTTGAAAATGGCACGTTTTGTAAAATTGAACAACACTACATTGTCCATTAGCCCGGCCACAAGTGGGAACTTACCCACTTTCCCTGCAAAGGACGCAGTACGCAGCGGTTCCACTCCTGCGCCGAGACAAAAGCGGCTAAACGCCCGCCTCGAGCGCTCTCAGAGGCCTTATGGTGCACGCGATAAAAGATAACTCACTTCACGCTGTATCGCACTGTTCGCTGTCGATAAGGGTCAGAGTTCTGTGAGCTTTTGTAGATTGAGTCAGCAAATATTGCCCTTAACAATGGAGTGGACACTTTATGGGCGTTTGACTAAAGTTTGCTATGAACAATAGGTACACAGCTACTAACTTAAAGTTAAAACACGCATCATAATCATTTATTTATTTTATGTATTTAAATATAATCCATCGCCCGATTGGTCTAGTGGTTTAAGTACCAGGCCGTGATTTCGGGGTCCTGGGTTCAATTCCCGGGTCGAGCAAAGGTATATTTCAAATTTTTCGAACATAGCTCGGGATTGTGATCACCAATCCGCATTAGGCAAGCGTGGTGATTAAGCCTAATCCCATCATAGTAGCGATGACTTGATTTCTATGATGGAGGCCTTTACCCTGCAGTGGAAAAGTTTACAGGCTGATACTTTACTTTACTTTTATATATAATCCATAGACCAGGATTCACATTTCTTATGTGTGTTTACATCAATATAGTTACAGAGAAATCACTTATAGGTCCAGTCAGATAGAAATTAAGTAGAAATATAACAGATATAAATATAGAATATAAACGTAGATATTCATTCATTTCAACCAATAGACGCCTACTGCTGGAAAAAGGCATCCCCTTAATTTTCCACACAGATCGGTCCTGGGCCGGCCGCATCCAATCGATGACTGCAACTTTCACCAGATCGTCGGTCTCGTTGGTTTATTTTGTGCGACTTCCTGTACGTCGCCTCAATTCATGACCACATGACACAATACGACGTTTCCGCCCCAACGGTCGTCTGTTCTCGCAACACTGAATTACAGTTACTCTGTATACAAAAAAAAAGTACAACAAGACGTTGAGAGAGCCACGCTTCGCCATGAATGGACCGGCTCGACCGGAGTGATACCACGGCCTCACAGAAAACCTGCGTGAAGCAGGACTGTACTATGTTTTGCTACGTGAGTGGGGGTACCGGAGGCCCACTCCCGGGGGGTTTAAAGGTTGGCAGCGCACTTGTCTATGGGCGGCGGCAATCGCTTACCATCAGGCAATTCGTCTGTTTGTCTGCCATATATCACATAAAATAAGTGCAATGGTTTAAAATTCAAAATGTAAAATTATCTAAGTTCTCTATTTTGATTAACTTGCATGAAAAACTTTTACAAATATTAGTCATTCGCCTGTTTTCCCAGAGCTACGTATTATTAGCAAAATATACCTAATACTCCCAATAAAGTTGGGCATTTCTTCTGCCCCGACATGTTTGCCCACTTAATGGACCCAACTTTTTACCTAAATCGGCATTCTGCGAGAAAAATGGAAAGCGTCAACTTAGAGATTTTTGCGGGTATTTGAGTTCACAGGTCCATTTTTATTCACGAAGAAAACTTTGAATGCTACGAGTGTATTGTAACGTTGACGTCGAACCGAATTCGCTAAGTTTCACGAGTTACTTTACGAAATAAGGTGAAGTGACTTTTTGGATTTCACGATAGATGATTTTATATATTGATGGCGTCATTTGTGCGAAGGTAGTTCGAAGGTAGATAGATAACAACGTGCGACTCCGGAACGGGAAGTTGTAGATTCAAATCTGAGCGTGGATCTCTTGATTATTCAAACCTTTGTCCGTAGTTTTACCATGAATTCGGCGATAAGAGGAAAATATTTTTTTTTTATAGTAAAGTAAAGTAAAAAGATCTTTATTGTCAATAAAAAGTAAACTAACAATAAATCTAAGGCTACAAAATAATATAAACAAAAAGTATGGCTGTAGTACAATTATTGACAAAAGGTACTAGTCTCAGCATTTGCTCGGCTAAATGGCCAAGCGCTGGTTTTCAGACTAGCCCTTACGGCGAAAAAGAATAAAAAAAAAGAAGTATGTTAAAGCATGTGTGTGTGTGAGTTTTATGTGTGAGTGTACTTATGAGTAGGTATGTTTTGTGCTTGTAAACGTGTGTGTGTTATAATCTTTTGCTAGGTTGAGCAGTCCGTACTCCTGGTCACTGCTATCTGTTTGAGTGGAATGCGAGGAGGCTTCGTGTGTTGCTTTTTAAGGTTTTAGCTTCTATTCGCCTCTGTGTCGCAAGTAAATGTAATTTTACTTTATGCACATTTCAGCTCGTTCGGCTTAAAATAATGGTATAGCTGCGTAGGCCACCCTCACTCTTACCGAGGTGTCGTAAAAGGCGACTAAGGTAAAACTGCTAACATGATTATCAACACCTAGAGAAGGAAAACTCTGCATTTATATCAAAACCCTCGCCAACCCGTCTGCCAAGCGTGGTGAGTATGGCAATTACCCCTCATGTGATTGAGGGAGGCCCGTGCCCCAGCAGTGGGGACTTAAATGGGCTGACGATGATGATGACGATGATAGCTGCGTATCATCAGCATATAGGTGAACCTCACAATACTTATGTGATAGGTGGCAGACGAGCAGACCGCGATTTCCGCCGCCCATATATACCCTTGACACCAGAGCCAACCTTTAAACCGCCCTTTCCCCCGGATTTGTCCCATTGTGAGGAAAATTACACTTTTCGGATAGTTTCTCAAACTGTGGATACTCACAATAGTTAAGATATTTATTTAAACGTTCTTATCCTCATACTATTTGCCGCAGAAAGATATTTGACACAAAGCACGCTGCTAATTAGAAGAGCAACCATCACAACCGTTCCCAGCAGGGCAGCAGTCGGCCGGCAGTAAACCGCGTAATAAGGTGATGAGAGTGACAGTAACGAATCCGTGAATAATGCACGCGGGCCGCGGGCCGGACGCTGATTTCCCCTGCCGCCGATGCGGGCGGAGCGTTCCGCAACTTTGACGCCACTATAATTGGTGGCAGAGAGGCAACTACGCTTTTTAGGGTTCCGTAGCCAAAATGGCAAAAACGGAACCCTTATAGTTTCGTCATGTCCGTCTGTCCGTCTGTCCGTCTGTCCGTCTGTCACAGCCGATTTACTCGGAAACTATAAGTACTACAGTGATGAAATTTGATGGGAATATGTGTTGTATGAACCGCTACAAAAATATGACACTAAATAGTAAAAAAAAGAATTGGGGGTGGGGCCCCCCATACATGTAACTGAGGGATGAAATTTTTTTTTTCGATGTACATACCCGTGTGGGGTATCAATGGAAAGGTCTTTTAAAATGATATAAAGTTTTCTAAAAAGCATTTTTCTTAAAGTGAACGGTTTTTGAGATATCAGCTCTCAAAGTCGTAAAAAGTATGTCCCCCCCCCTCTATTTTTATAACTACGGGGTATAAAATTCTAAAAAAAATAGAGGTGATGCATGCTAATTAACTCTTTCAACGATTTTTGGTTTGATCAAAGTATCTCTTATAGTTTTTGAGATAGGTTGATTTAACTGTAATTTTGGACTTTGCTGCTACGGAACCCTTTGTGCGCGAGCCCGACTCGCACTTGGCCGGTTTTTTTTCTCTTGTATTTCAAACCCATGGAAGAGCCACGCTCTGATCCAGGGGAAGGGGAGCTTAAAGGTTGGCAGCGCACTAGTGACTTTATTAGTGTTACATGTGTTCATGGTCGGAGGTACTCTCTTATCATCAGGTGATTCGTGTGCTTGTCTACCGGCTATCACATAAAAAACCGGCCAAGTGCGAGTCGGACTCGCCATGAAGGGTTTCGTAGCAGCAAGTAAGATATATGGAAGGTAAATTGTGGTTTACGGTTTATAACGTATTAAAAAACTACTCACGTTAGTTTTCATGATTATGTACATCATATTATTGTTTGGTTTTATAATTCATTTATTATAGAAATTAGAGGGGGGGGGACACAATTTACCACTTTGGGAGCGTCTCTTGCGCAAAGTATTGTGTTTAGAAAAAAATGATGCTAAAAACCTTATTATCATTTTTAAAGACCTATCCATAGATACCCCACACGTATAGGTTTGATGACAAAAAATTTATAGTTTCAGTTTCAAGTTATGGAGATCCCCCAATTGTTTTATTTTTTTCCGTTTTGGGTAAAAATCGTAATGCGGTTAACAAAATACAGCTATTTACCAAGTTTCAATAGTACAGTTCTTATAGTTTCGGAGAAGTTTTCTCCGAAATTATAAGAACTATGACGCTGTGACATACGGACGGACAGACATAACGAATCTGTAAGGGTTCCGTATTTTGCCATTTGGCTACGGAACCCTAAAAAGGCCCCAGCTTATGTTTGTTTAAGTTTAATGAAAACTTTGTTAAATGATTAAGAAGTATGTACGGTATACAATGCTAATAATCTAAGAAGGTAATAAAATTATTTTACCGTGTGTCTGCACAGATGGCTGTGTCCTTTTTACGCTGTGGCTGGGGCGGGCTGTGAAAGCAAACGTCGGACTTGAAACTTTTGTTTGAATCTGGGGTTCCCGAACGGTTTGCTTAGATGGAATAATTCACTTACTCACTACAGCTACTAACTTACTCACTACGTGCCGCACAACAATTTAATGTTAGAAAAAAAAAAGTAATATTTATTATATTAAATATAATGTTAGACTATAAGGTATTTATGATATGGGCCAATGAAATATTTTTATAATGTATCTTATTGCCTGAAATAAATGAATTATTATTATTATTTTAACTAATAACAGGACGTTCGACCAATTCCGCATGGGGGATTTAAAAAGGTATAGCCATAATAATCTTTCTATATTGCTAAAAGTGATAAAATGTATATTTCTTATAAAGATTGTGGTCTAAGCCTGCGCGTTTGGTTACAAGAAAGACCATAGATATTTTACGTAAAGGAGCTCAAATAAACGTGTTTTTAGATGTTTATATATTGACGATATGTTTCTGACAACCAATTAAAGGCTCCTAACTGAAGGAATTACCGGGACTTCTTTGTACATTTGAACATGGTGTAGCCCAAAGCCACACTTTGGCAAGCAAGGGGTACACGATAATTATAAGGTACCTTATCCGTTTTCTTCCCAAAATAATTTTTAAAGGATGCGTTGTTTACTGTCTCTATTCCAAGAGGCAGCGAATAAATATTATTTTACTTAATTATAAATTTGTACAAGTATAACAAAGTCGAAACAAAATAAAAAAAAAAACTAAATAGGTCGGCACAGTGACCCATAGTCTTGGCCTCCGATAATAAGAACCTCCATCTCCGTCGGTCTTGCGCCACTTCCTGCCAGTCATCCACCCAGGGTCCGCGCAGATGCTTATCGATCTCATCTTCAGTAAAGAGAGCGTACCTGAGACGTCCCAATGGGCGAAGGTCAGTCGGCCGTCCAAGATACCGAAACAAAATAAAAATTTTAAAAATCCCTGACCTATTCGTTTGCTATTAAAAAAGCTACAGGCTAAAGGCTATTATTCAAAACAAAACTGTGAACTGTGTGACACATTCGTTAGGGATTGAACTGTACAGTTACTACGAGTATCCTAAATCTTGATCAATTTATAAACCAAATGCAAAACTGCATAATAAAACAGCGAAGCCATTCCAGAAAAAATAGTGAATAGATGTTCACAACCAACCTCTCACCGCAATTGCATCTTTTTTCGTTTATATTTTCCTGGATCTGCCGTATTAGGCTTTTGCCCCAAAACGGTATATCAAGAGGCTCTTACTATAAGTACGGCAAAACTCTGAGACATTTTGTTGTATACAAAGGGATAACAACAATACTTGAAAAGACAGGCCACAAATTCCGGTCTAAGCGGGCTCATACAACATTCAAGCGACGTTTGTATCTACCTCCCTCTTTCACCTCAGGGAGATCTCAAGGATCACGCTGTCAATCATTGTTTTTATAGTTTAACGTTAGTACACAAAACTCTAGCATGTTTAAAAATAAACCTTCTTATATCAGAAAAATAAAGGACGTGTTTAAAAGGTGAGGTTCTCTTTTTTAATTCTTTCTTTAAAGATACAGGTTGAGGCACTTAATTAACTATCTAATATAAGCATACTCACTGAGGATTTTATGTCATAAACAAAAACCGCGCGTTAGAATTGTTGCTTATATACTTTCTTACTCACTGCCAGTATAAAATGACATAAAATGTATACATTTGAACATAAAACCTTCTTGCTTTTTGAAGTCGGTAATAAAATACCACGAACTAAAGAAAGTTTTCTGCAAAAAAACCGTCTTCAAAAACCAGGTACTAAAAAGTATAAAATAATATTATTTACGCTTTAAATACCTCAAATAACATTTTATAACAGTACACTCGAGAAAAGGTGTTACCAAAGTCGGCGCCCAATACTATCTTCTAATTTAATACAACATTCAATTATTCAACAGGGATTAGTATATCGTGAAAAAAAACCGCCCTCAAAAACCGCGAACTAAAAAGTGTAAAATAATAATTTTAACACTTTATTTACCTCAAATAACATTTTAAAACAGTACACTCGAGAAAAGGTGTTACCGAAGTCGGCGCCCAATACTATCTTGTAATTAATTACAACATTCAATTATTCAATAGGGATTAAGCGCCGACTTCGGTAAATCTTTTCTCGAGTTTACTGTTATAAAATGTTATTTTAGGTATATAAAATGTTAACAATATTATTTTACATTTTTTAGTTCGTGGTTTTTGAAGGCGGTTTTTTTTTGCATAATTTTTTTTTTCAAGCCTTTTAGTGTTCCTTTTTTTGGCAGCTAAATAAAATTTGAAAGTTCCCCTCAAATTTTCCAGGATCTCATAATCAGATCCTGATATCCTGATCATGGTACCAATCCGGGACTATCCACTTTCCAACTAAAAAAGAATCATCTAAATCGGTTCATAAATGGCAAACATAAAAAAAATATATCGTCGGTTATTTTTTTTTTAGCTACACAAAACAGAACATCATTATTACAAAATCTAAACTACACAATGACAAATCTTATGAGCTAGATGATATCTTTAAAAAAAACACGCGTACACATCAACAGGTTAATAATGCTATTATTGTTATCTCATCATAATGATAGCAAATTCTTTGGAAAACATTTGTCTTCGTAGCAATTATGTCACGAGCTGTCAGCCTTTGTTACACAAAGTTTGATATTGAAATAGTGAAAAAGGAGTTGAAGTTATATACTGGGGAGAGAAT
This sequence comes from Marasmia exigua, assembly GCA_019059595.1. Classification (NCBI taxonomy): domain Eukaryota; kingdom Metazoa; phylum Arthropoda; class Insecta; order Lepidoptera; family Crambidae; genus Marasmia; species Marasmia exigua. The sequence continues at coordinate 24,231,795 of CM032463.1, forward strand.
AGAGATGATCTAAAAACATACAGTTTTTACTCAATTTCCTATTTAAAAAAAGTAATTGTTGAACTGTTTCTACCCACTACCTTGTGCTTCAAATGTGATATGGTTTTTTTTTTATGATATAGGTGGCAGACGAGCCGACGGATCACCTGATGGTAAGCGATTACCGCCGTCCATGGACACCTGCAACACCAGTGGTGTCATAAGTGCGCTGCTTACCTTTTAACCCCCCTTCCCCTGGATTGGGCTCCGGTCATCCTCAATCACGCAGCGAAACACAGCGCATGCTCTCCGGTCGAGCCGGCCCATTCATGCCAAAGCGTGGCTCTCCCACTGTTAAAAGGTGATGCCGATGATGGTTTCCCCTGGGACACAAAAAAGTATCCGTACATAATTTACATCTTGACTTTTACACTTGACTGACCGGATGGCGCAATTGTAGGGACCCTGCCTCTTACGCCAAAGGTCGTGGGTTCGATCCCCACCCTGGACAAACATTCGTGCGATGAACACTTGTGTTTGTTCAGTGTCTGGGTGTAATATATGTATTTAAGTATATATTTGTGTTCCTCTATTGTCTGATATCTGTAACACAAGTGTTTAAGCTACTTAGTACGGAATCAGGTCAACGTATGAGATGTTGTGTGAATTAAAAAAAAATCTTGTTCCAGTGATGGAGGTTCCATGGGATGCACGCGTGCAGCCCAGCCACAGCGTGGCGGGGGGCTCGGCGCTGCTGACGTGCTCGGTGCCCGCGTCCGTGCGGAACCACATCTCCGTCACCAGGTGGTTCAAGGACGGGGCAGTGCTAGCGCCCATCGCGGTTGAGGCTGGTGAGTATATATACTGTCTAAGTAATGTAATCCACAATTGATGGAGAGATGGAGGTTCCGTGGGATGTGCGCCTGCACAGTGCCGGTGTCCTATCTAGCATAGATAGTCACCAAGTGGTTCAAGGATAAGATGTTGCTAATCGCCAGAGATCAATATGGTGAGTTTTGTGTTAAGCATACGTACTGTCATAGTATTTTAACACACGCAAAGCAGCAGTCCGGCAACAGCTGGTGAATGTATAGATTCTATTCAATTGGTTTGCTGTACGCTATTTGAACGACAAAAATGATCTTGACTCTCAAACGCTTCAAATATGCTAGTTTCTCCTGATCATATCCAATACTGTTTCCCCAGACGAGATTCCAGATTTTATAGCGCATCCTAGCCAATATCAAATTGAGTAATAACAGTAGTAATAAAGCCAGTGACTTCACCATACCTGCATGTACTCAACGCTGAGGCAAAGATTGGATACAAACGTAGTACTGTAATGAGTTCTGCATCTGTATGCACTGTGTATGGTCTTGATCACTCCCTGCATCCCGTTGTGTTTAACCTCACAGTTAGCCTACAATGTCTTTTCACACTCACACACCAAAGTCAAAGTCAAATAATTCTTTATTTGCATAGGCTTGTACACAGCACTTACAAATCGTCATACATTTGAATGACTTAAAACTATTTATAAGTACTTATGTATAATTTACATGTTAATACATGTATATGTTGGTACACAAAGTTTTTACGTGCACGCGTATGACTGGCTGAATAGAAGTCGTTTGGTCCATACACTTTGCCTTGAGTGTCCGTCATGTAAGATAATATCTTAGCAGTGCCATATTATGGCAGAGATGCACAATGCACATAGGCTGTTACAGAGCAGACGTAGCATATTCACAGCGCAAGTAGCACGGAGAAAATGTACGACGCACCCTAATTTAAGTGCTAAAGTCTCTGGAGTGGCACTCGACAAAACGTTTCCCCCTGTACACAAAACGCGATCTAGAGTTCACCCCACGAAAGAAATCACGCGACAAAACTCGCCACTGAAATTTTAAATTTCTTGTGTCTATGAATATAAAACTCAAATTTTAATGCTGATGGCGACTGAAGCACGCTTTTCAAGGGACATCTTTGATGGGGTGGACTCTAAGAACAATTTCGGAGCAAAACAATGAACTACAAGTACAATAATCGCCTGCAAAATGCGCAAATAAAATGCGCCACCTGGACAACAAGTTCTTAGTAGGGTAAAAAATTTAAATCGTGTTTTATAATAAGGTGGTCCTTGTCTTGATACTGGCTTTTATAATGCTGTGAGTGGAACATTCCTAACTAAATCCACAATAGTTCTTTACCTGCAGCTGGATATTCCGCCGAGCGCGGGCCTTGCGGGAACGGTTAACATATTATTGGCTCGCCTTTACCGGCTCCGAATTGTTCTAACTCGGCTTTTATTTAAATAACATTTCGCGTCCATAAAACTCTTTGGAAAATTCGAAAGCTGCAATAGATTATGAAATAGTGCTGGCTATAAAATGCTTTAAAACGTTAAGCCTGGTATCATTAACATGCATGCCATGAGAAATAGAGATTTATGCGTGAGAATACCACAATTTGATATGAATGGTCCGATTCGACTGAGTTGATACCACGGCCTCACAGAAAACAGACGTGAAGCAGCGCCTGCAATGTGCGGCAGCCGAGTGAGTGAGGGTATCTAAGGGCGGTAACCATTAAGTGACTCATCCCATCATATAAAGTGTAATTTGGTCGCATGTTGTTAATTGTATAAATGAAAAAGCAGGAAAGTGCCTGATAAAAAAAAAACAAACAATAAAGCTGATAGCTTACTCCTTAAACTTTATTACAATTTTCATTCATCGCCACTCATTCCGCCAACTCAAACACAGATACAAGCCTGGAAAGTTGCCAGCGCTGGAACTTATACAATCGAAATTAATTTCAGAGCCGAACCGATTATTGGCTTCGGTCGGGATTAAGAATTTTTCCCAGCGACAAAGCGGGTGTCCACGACAGCTACAAGGGCCTTTCTTTACGACTTCTAATTCTCTCGATTAGACGGGAATTCGATTAAACCACCGAGTTTTCATTTCTTTTCGATTGCTCCACTGTAATGAGTAATTAGGATCGTTGCCTCCTCGGAACCTGTCAGATGCCAGAATGGCTTTTTTTGCGTTGATTCACAAAGTTTTCTGTCGCAAAATCTTTTGATGTTAATTGTGAAGAAGTGAGTTAGGGCGACTTCTGTTTGAGTTGTTCCTCGCTTTGTTTTGTGATTTTATTGAAAACAAAAGTTTTAATGAGTTTTTTAAGTATCGACTCTTAGCGGACGCTCTTGTACTTAGATAAAACTTGAGTGAGCAAAAACAAAATAAACGTTACAGCCGATATTTAACTTACATTTTTGCGCTATGAAATATGCAAACTATACTATATAAAAGAGCTTTAATTATTTAAACGGTTCAGATGAAATGTGATATTATGAATAGGTGAGTGTTTTTGGCGATCAGTGTTTAAAAATCCTATAGCTTGATAATACAACACACTAGTTTTTTATGTTTTGGTAGGCAGACGAGCAGACGGATCGCCTGATGGTAAACAATTGCTAGTACTTGCGTAAGATCTTATGTTGGAATATCCTCACCTAGTTGGACATAGTTATGCAAATTGGAACCAACCCACACCTTGGTCAAAAATGAGTTACAAACACGGTTATCATTTTATTTTTATTGATGTCCTAAAAAAAACAAAGACCTACACCGTCTCTTTGTAAGAAAAAAAATGTATCACTTTGGGTATTCGGTGTTGGTACCCAAAGTATCATTATCTTAGTCATCGGACTAAATTATTTAAAAACAAATAAGAACCATGCAGCTCAGTTCCAGATTAACTGCAGTTTCGATTTGTAAAATGGAACCATGATGCATGGTTCCTTGCAAACTTTATTATTTCTATTACGCAAACAGGAACCATGCAGCTCAGATCCAAATTAACTGCAGTTTCGATTTAAAGAATGAAATCATGATGTATGGTTCCTTCCAAACTATAGTATTTCTACTACGCAAACAGGAACCATTCCACTTAGTCACTTCTATCACCACAACAGATTTTCAGACGCCGAGTAATAAGAGTGAAATAATATTCACAAAAAATATGCTTTTTTAATAAAATTGACAAATAAGAATAACACCATTGTTTTATTATTATCACATTCAACTATCAAAGTAGCTAACTAATACAATTACTGTAGGTTGGTTTCTTGCAATAAGCACAAACCCACAGTTATTATATTTTTGCAATTAGGAACCACATATTAATTAATATAAAAATGTATTTAAATTACGAAAAATCAAAACTTTATAATTGCTTACATTATTCTCAATTTCACTCATTACACTGTAAAGTTCTTTTCTTGGAATATTTATTACAGTAGTTTGTGAAACCGATAGACAAAAATGTAAATATCTCGAAATTAATAATTTGTGAGTTGGTTCCTGTTTACATTAGCAAATCCAATAGGCAATTTGCCTCGTGTCACCATTTATAAAAATAACTTTTTATTCAAATATTATTTCCTACAAGGGTCCGAAATATATAAACTTCAATAAATATAAAAAAGGGATTTCTGTAAAAATTCAACTGAAACCCGTTATATTTTTCCTTTTTTTATTCTTGATTGAAAACACCGTCCGCCATGGTTCTACGTCAACATTATTTAAAACAACAAAACGTCAAACGCCAGTTTCAGGTTATTCATGGTCTTTCATTTATACGCCTTGACGGTCATGACAGTCATGCGTATTGCTTACAATAACAGAAAATATAATTTAAAATATATTTAGGTAAGAAAGGTACTTAAAAATAACCATTTTTTTATGGCGCAATATAATGAACCGCTCTATCAAATAATAAAAATTTAAATTTAAAAAACCCCCGAAGGCGTCCATCTTGGATTTGAAATTTGTCACAATAAATATATTCTGCTACTCAAGCACTTTTATATGATACCCATATTGTGGGATTTGTGTTAAAACATACAATTCATCAGATTGTATGTTCATTGGCCGTGTGGTCCCCGGCAGAGTAGAATAGGCCACCCTCTTTCTTACCGAGGTGTCGTAAAAGGCGACTAAGGTAAAGCTGCTGGCATGATCATCAGCACCCAGAGAGGGAAAACTCTGCATTTATATCAAAACCCTCGCCAACCCGTCTGCCAAGCGTGGTGAGTATGGCAATTACCCCTCATGTGATTGAGGGAGGCCCGTGCCCCAGCAGTGGGGACTTAAATGGGCTGACGATGATGATGATGATACAATTCATATCTTTGTGACGGCGGCCATCTTGGATCGATTTTTATCCAAGATAGCAAACAAAAAAAAAATTAAAATCGGTTCATTTGTTCGGGAGCTACGATGCGATAGTCAGACACACAGACACACACATACACACACATACACGTCTAACTTATAACACCCCGTCGTTTTTGCGTCGGCGGTTTAAAAATAGTAGCCTATTTTCAGTAAAGATCACAAAAATCTTGTTAAACACATTGATCACAAAATTATAAAGGCAGTTCATAATATAAAATGGATAAGTTGATATAATACTAAGATAACTATTTGTTTTTTTAATTATTGACCCTCAAATGGCAAATAGGTAAATAGATATCAATAGGAGAACACGAGACAGGCCTTTGCCTAGCAGTAGGACAATTATAGACAGAATAAAAAAAAGTTAAAATATATTTTTTTGAATGTAGTGTAATTATCTGTAAAGATACGCAACCTGTCGTTTTCTAGACAGATACAAACAATATTGGACCACTGAACGTTGAATTAATAACTGAGATGTTCAGTGGCAGGAGATGAAAGCTGCGATATTCATCTCTTCATACCACTTTGGTTGAGTTGTCACACCGCCACAGTAAAAATTAAATAATAATAAATTCTCATTACATCTCATTTATCGAGCTAATTCGATAGTTAATATCTTAAAAACATGTGTTACAAATACCAAGCAACAGAGAAAGCGTGTTTCCGAAACAATAACCACAAGCCGTCCATATTAGCAATTTAAATAAATTATGGAAATTAAACCAGAGTTGATATTTTATAGCAATCTTATGCGATTTATTCTTAAGTAAATAACACACTTAAAAATTTCATCTCGTGTTCAGGCGGGACTCGAACCCACACCTTCCACAATCCGGGTGAATGTACTACCAATTATACCACTGAACGCGTTACTAAGTCGACGAAATTTGTAAGCGCTTGATTCGACATGAGCTGTCGATAGTCTCATCAATATTGTAGGTATATTTACAATATCCAGTGGAAATATTATTACAAATATTTGACCACCAGTCAGTTGACGGATTGTGGAAATTTTTAAGTGTGTTATTTACTTAAGATTAAACCAGAGATCTAGAAGGTATTAGGAATTTAGGTATATAGCGAATACATTTATGATATTTTGTTAATCGCCCTGACTTATTCTCGAAGGTGGGTCTACTACATAGCCGTTGAGTATTGGTCGTTTTCTTCTAGCACTGGCTAGGCGACTGATGCCTCTATCTTAGTATATATGTCGCAGGGATATGATAAAACCAGGGATTTGATCAATTCCCTAAGAGATTTGATCAAATCACGGAGGATTTTAAAATAACAACACGATTTTATCATTTCCCTGTACAAATCCCTAAATTGGTTCAGTGAAATGCCAAAAAACATGTCAGTGCCTGTTTAAGGCGACGGGTGGCCCTAACTAGCGACGCCACTCGATTTCAATTGATAGCAACTTAACCGGATATCTTTTTAACAATTTCGAAATTCGAGCCTCTCGAAAAGAATATTAACTATTTATTTAATACTTATAATTAACTTTTTAAGTTACTCCATGTCAAGAATGTTGTTATAACCAATCGCAGATCCCTCACTGCCGCCTGTTGTGCTGTGCCGGCTCTTCCAATAGTAGCACTTGATGTCCAACCCGCCGTTATTAATGAGACTTTACAATCGCGACGGACTCGGGTGTTATTAATGACTTCTGTATATTAAGTCATTGCGCTAGTCGTTTCAGAAATAAGATAAATAGTGTACGAACGCATTTAATCTTAGGTGTAGCTATTGGCAGATTTTTTAAATAGCATTGAGAAATAACAGTCAAAAGAAGCTATGTACAAAATTTCAGCTTGAAACCTTATGTATTACTTTTGTTATGAGCCCTCAAAGGCAAAGATAGGCAAGTAAATTTTAAATCTTAAATTTACAAAATGTTTATATAGCAATCGATATCTTATTCAATTTTTAACAACTTTTGTAAAAAAAAGTGATTTTCAAATTAGGACAATTTGAAAATCACTTGAAAGTAGAGTTTCCAAGCTAACAAATCCATTCTCTCACCGATGTTTTCACTAGGGGTTTTTATATTACCAACAAGAGAAAAAAGTACTACACAGGCCTATTAAGTTTTTTTTCAAGTCAAGCTATATTTAAAGAGCAGTTTTAAAAGTAGCATTGAAGAAGCCGATGCGATACCCAAGAAGTGCTTTATTCAGGTAAGCTGGAGTACTCAGTGTGAGAAGGCTCTTCTATTTGAGGGTTTCTATTAACATGCATAAGTCGGTATTAAACTCTAAATCGTACAGTGAAATGCTTGAGAAACGTGTATTTAAGGTACCTTATCCCACTGTCAAAACATCTTTCGCTCAACGTTTTAATACGTGACTGACCGGATGGCGCAATTGGCACTACCCTGCCTCTTACGCCAAAGGTCGTGGGTTCGATCCCCACCCTGGACAAACATTCGTGCGAAGAACACTTGTGTTTGTTCGGTGTCTGGGTGCAATATATGTATTTAAGTATATATTTGTGTTCCTCTGTTGTCTGATATCTGTTAAGCTACTTAGTACGGAATCAGGTCAACGTATGAGATGTTGTGAGAATTTAGATTTAGATATATTTTAAGTTTTATTGTAACTTTGTTAGATTTGTTAGCCGAACACATTTTCTTTCTGGTAATCGTAATATCAACCTCCACAGGACAGGCATTGCCTAGTGTGGGGGTCAGTTTCGTGTTATTCTGTGAAATGTTATATTGGCAATGAATATATTTTCATATTTTTTCATTTTCATTTTCGTTTTTTTAGTAGGCCCGTCATTACAGGGCATAACTTAGCCTACCCTTTTATGGTGCGCTTCAATTTTATATTTTTTTAAGTAATTGCTAAATTAGATCTTCAAATAATAATTCTCACAACATCTCATACGTTGACCTGATTCCGTACTAAGTAGCTTAAGCACTTGTGTTACAGATATCAGACAACAGAGGAACACAAATATATACTTGAATACACATATTACACCCAGACACCGAACAAACACAAGTGTTCATCGCACGAATGTTTGTCCAGGGTGGGGATCGAACCCACGACCTTTGGCGTAAGAGGCAGGGTCACTTCCAATTGCGCCATCCGGTCAGTCTTAGTCAAATACTTAAAGGGAAGAAAAAGAATTTTTTGAGACAATTGCATTTTTTTTTTACAATATGGCAGACAAACAAGCAGACGGTTCACCTGATGGTAAGAGAATTACCGCCACCCATGGACATCTGCGACACACGGGGCATCACAGATGTGTTGCCGGCTCTTAAGGGAGGAATAAGCTCTTTTCTTGAAGATCACCAGGTCGTATCTGTTCGGGAACACCATCGTTGGTAGCTGATTCCATAGTTTTACTACGCGCGGTAGGAAATGGCGTGAAAAGCGCACTTTGGTTTTTACACGCGACAAGTACTGATATTCGTAGGAAGAAGTTAATACATAAGTTTGTCTCAAAAAATTGACAATATATTCCGTATTTCTAAAACTGATAATCAAAAACACCTCAATTTCACTTCGCTTGCTCGTTTGCCTCCCTTTCTCATAAAAAAAAAAACCTGGTAACTGGTAATAATCGCCACAATCCATATAAATTTATTGGCGGCGCTAGTTTCGCAATGTAGCACCGTAACGGAATTGCCAAATTCTGGATGCTTGTTATAAGCTGATGATGATGATTCTTATTTTTTTTATGTGATAGGTGGCAGACGAGCAGACGGATCAACTGATGGTACGCGATTGCCACCGCGCATGTCGCACACCCGCGACACCAGTGGAGTCACAAGTGCTCTGCCAACATTTAAACCATCATTTCCCTCTCTCACGCCTCTGCAGTGCCACTCCGGTTTTCTGTGAGCGTTTATTATAAGCGTTTTGGATGATAACATATGTTAGTTTGTAAGAAATATATTAAATATACAAATAAATAATAATTCTTACAGCATCTCATACGTTGACCTGATTCCGTACTAAGTAGCTTAAGCACTTGTGTTACAGATATCAGACAACAGAGGAACACGAATATATACTTAAATACATATATTACACCCAGACACCGAACAAACACAAGGGTTCATCGCACGAATGTTTGTCCAAAGTGGGAAATGATAACCTACCTCATATTCAATCACGATAAACACACCTTGGTTCAATATTAATTAAGAAAATTCTGATTTATACCTTATATGTACATTTGTACCTGACTGTACTATCCTTCAAGTTAAATATACTTAATAATAAAATCCATAATATATGAAGAATAAGGACTTGGCACTTAGTCACTAGGCGAAAGAAGTCCCTTCGAATAACAATAAATCTTAATATAAGTAAACACAACACCGTAAAACTGGAATAGTAGTCTACTGTGCAAGCGGAAATAAGATTCAAATTCAAAAGTTTCAATAAAAGTTAAGCCCCGCTAATGCAAGTTTAATGTCCGTCTTTGATGCAGTTGCGAGAAATTACCGCTCGAAACAGATGCTATGGTAACTGGATGAGTCCTTGAAGCATTGAATAGTAGGGAATATTAGATACTGTCTTCCGCTAAATTCGAGCACCTCGGTTACCTCACAGTAACTGCCACATTTAAATGACGACAACCATTGCATATTTTTTCTGTGCACAAGCATAGAACAATGTGATTAGGACATTTGGTTTTCATTCATTTATTTGGATGCGTGTTTGGGTATATCTACTAACTTGTGTATAGAGAAAAAAACATTCGTACTTAAATTATACTTACAAATGTTGGATCAACCATGATCCATTAGATCTGGTTCCTATGTTGAAGGCTTCATTTTAATCAGAAATCTAATAAAGCCTGGAAGGATTACAAATACATTCCAGGTTACAGAGCAAATGTTTGGGATGCAATTAAAAATGACACACTAATATATTGGTGATGATACCATTGAGACATCTAAAGACTGTTTGTACTAAACTTTTGCAAGACATCGATGCAAAAGGTTGTCATGTCTTAGTATATGAAACTCCAGTACGACTGTTACTGCCAATAAATGGAACCACCATCAATTCGGCATCCACACACTTTTAAACGTGGCGCTCGTCGGCCGCTGGACCGTAAATCCAGCAAGATGAATGCGCTCAGTGATAAACGTTTGCGGGAATGGATGTTCTTTTGAATATGTCTGCTGATCTCACTCAAATATTTTATGTGTGGGTAAACTCTAGTTATAGCTTGTGGTAGAAGTTTAAATTTGGCTCAGTGTCAAGAATTCAATAGTTGGTCACTTCATTTTCTAAAAGGAAGAGTACATTTATAAAAACCAATCTTATGGTTCTTTAAACAATCAATCAGCCAGCTTTTTGCTCCGCTGAACGTAAAGATTTCTCTCCCAGGCTTTTTTCAGTGCTGCAACTGTCTCCCTGAGTTCAGCAATGTATAGTCAACGCAAGGACTCGCGATAGAGTATTTTGAAATATAACAACGACTGCCACGAGTTTTGGGCTCGACTATAACATTCCCTTAAAAAAATCCTTTAAAGCAGTAGCTTTAAAGTTAGTCAGTAGACTATTTTGAACAACTTAACTATCATTATATCATTTTCTATACAAATTTTAAAGAGATAAATCCTGCAGACAGTGGCAACGCTTACATATAATCTGAAAACGCGAAACGCTTGCGTGATGTAATCGGCGCCATCTAATGCTATTAAGTGGAACTTTCTCCCGGAAGGAAGTGAGGGCGTTACACTAATTCATTCTATGAAAGGACTAAATGACTCTATCGTCTGCCGCGAGTCCTTGCGTGGTCTATAATAAGAATCAAGTTTTACTATTGAAATAAAACGCGCTAAGTAAATAGTAGCCCTATCTAGATGCTAAAGATGTCTGGTGCTCGTCCCGTCTCGCAGCGCCGGCCCTGTTTATGCAGATTACCAGCGCTTGATTTAATGCAGCCGCTGCAGTTAGCTGCTTACACAACTTCTTATGAGCTGGAGTTTTTTGAAGAAATGGTTGGGGTAGGCGAAAGTCTTCATCCCACTGTGACGAAAATCATCATCATATAAGCGTTTTGTCCCGGTTAAGTCCCAGGCTGTCGTTCCAGACCCTGGAGCCTGGACCGTGTCCACTTTTCTGCTTCTACTCCTCCTTATTTTGTGCATGCATTGTGGTCAATTTATAAACACGCATAGAATTTATTATAAGACGATACTATGTTGGCACCCATGTCCTCCCTGATGTCAAACCACACCTTTATAGGTCTACCGGGTAGACTCTACCCCTTCTGCCGAGACTGGTGGTTTTAGCATATCCACTGTTACGAAAGTGTTTTTGATTACATATTCATACGGCTCCATATTCGGATGGTATGGGTTTGATTATCGATCAGTTTCAGTTTCCCTGAGGTAATATCTTATGTACTTAATTTGATTAATAGAGAACTTGTTATAAGTTCACTCAAGCCTCTACTAAGTCTGACATAAATTATAATTGAAGATTCTAAGATCAATCTGCTACTATAATCCATAAGATCTCTTATCTTCTGAAATAAGATGGATGTTATAGAATTAAGTTAAGTAAAATTTTACTAAGTAGAAAAAACTAAACCACTTTCAATTGAACTGGCTAAGGCAGCTTCTACGAGCAGTTCTACTATAAAAATTAGACCAATCAAATCTACAGCTCGGGGCTAGTCTGGCACTCAGGCCATTTCGGCGATATCTACAAAAAACAGACGGCTCATTTTCATTAGTCACCTCTATCGGACGACGAGTTTAGGACACAGCAGTATAAAAAGCAGTGAAATAACTGGTCTATCGGGCTAAACCTTCAACGCCAGTGGCAGACTAGCAGTCAGGCCATTTGCGTGTTATCGGCAAAAAACAGACGCCAAATTTCCCTGTGTCACCTCTATCAGACGATGAGCTTGCGACACAAGGAAGTAGAAGGCAGTGATATAACTCACCTGCACGCTCTTCAAATGACTGAGCTCTTTACACCGGTAAATCTAATTAACAGATCTTATAGCTTAATAATTATGGAGAGACGAAGTCGCCAAGGACCTCAAAGCAATCAACGTGCACGATTGGGCGGAATTGGCACAGGACCGCAAAAAATGGCGAACTTTGACGTCGGAGGCCAACACCCACTTTGGATCGCTGTACGTAGTAAGTAAGTATAGCTTAACTATATGGCATTTGTGTCTAAAACGAATCATCAGTTCATGTACCTACGATATGAATCAACACAATATTTGGTTATTACGAGTGTCATTACATTGTTTATTTTTAATATTAGATCTAAATATGTCAACCAACAATGGAAGAAGAGTTCTATGTAAAGTGAATTTTGACTTCATTAAAACTTCAGGTGAGATACAATTTAGGCACAACTCGCCTTTGCTCAAGTTTAATTAGCTCCTCCCTCGATATAGTGTTCAGACTAATAGGATTTTTATTCTGATTGGTTGATTTCGGCTTTTTGTAAGGATAAGAATAACAATCTTTATTTACAAAAAACACGGGACAAAAAAGTAGACTTGTTGTATATAAATTTAGTGTTCAGCATGTTTCGCCTGATTAAAAGCATGTAAAAAGTACGTTAAAAATTTGATTGAAAGGGCCACTTTTACCTAAAAAGCCGGCAATATATCTGCGACTGTTTGAATCTTTCAGGTGTTTATATGCTTGCCCGTTTACTTTTAATCTAAAAAATATCGTTGTACTCGTACCATACCACGTAAACGCAAGAACTCGCGGCAGATGAGAGTCGAGAAGTCCATAAAATAATACGTGATTTTAAAATAATTTAAACTATTTAAAATAATTGTAATATACGAACATAAAATTCACAGAACGCTTTTTTATGTGACATGTAGGAGAATACTTTACGTATTTAATTTATTAACAAAATAAATTATGTAATTATGACAGTTAAGTGGTTCAAAATGGTCATTAGTTCAAATACTCGTGGCAGTCGGGGCCATATTTCATAAATAATTAAAGAATCAAATATTCTTGTGTCTGCTGCGAGTCTTTAGTATACTAAATAATTTATGTCAACATTGCCTCACTGTTATTTTTTATGTGTTGTGCCCTTAACGACTGACGATATACATTTACGGCTTCGACATTTCCTTTTACGGGCGTTTGATGACGAGCCGTTTATAAGTTTATAAGGCGACTATAAAACAGACTCGACTATGATTTACCTAGATTAATGAATATTAAAACAAGTTAAATTATCATTAAGTGAATGAGCCAGAATAACCTTATGAAAGTCTCCGTGAATGTTGTTTGGAACACAGAGATCAACAACTATAGGAACACACCTATTACATAATTTGACTCTATCCCAAACACTTCATCAGTGGCGGAGCTAGTGAGCTAGTGAGCTAGTGAGCTCCGCCACTGATGAAGTGTTAATGAACCTACCATTGGGAAAATCGATTCTTTATTTGCCTCTAGCATAATAACAATGACATCACGTGTAGGTACATCTGCAGAGTAACACTTATCTATACAACGTTTTCACCGTGGGAAAGCCGCGTGAATGAACCGGCTCGACCAGTGTGATACCACGGCCTCTCGGAAAACCGGCTTGAATCAGCGTCTTGTGCTGTGTTTCGCTACGTGAATGAGGGTACCGGAGGTCCAATCCGCGGGAAAAGGGGGATTAAAGATTGGCAGTGCACTTGTAACACCAGTGAAGTCACTTGTAACACCAGTGAAGTCACTTGTAACACCAGTGAAGTCACTTGTAACACAAGTGTCCATGGGCGGCGGAAATTGCCTACCATCAGGTTAGCCGTCTGCTCATCTGCTACCTGTCACATAAAAAAGCGTTCTGTAAATTTTACGTTCGTATATTACAATTATTTTAAATAGTTTAAATTATTTTAAAATCACGTATTATTTTATGGACTTCTCGACTCTCATCAGCGGTTCCGCTTGCGTTGGGATTCAGTTAATGACTTCAGTTCCTATAAAAAAATTGTCACATACACAAAGGGTTAAAAGAAATTCTAGATTCGGAATTTCGTCACCTATCTATTTACTCTGTGGCTGGTAGTCTCAGTATCAACTTATTCAAAGCCACATTTGACCAACTTAGCTCCGTCTTACTAAACGCAAACCTGCGAATGCCCCCGGGTCGCCTGGGCCCTAATCTCCTAGTCATGAGAGCTTTACGACTTCTCGCCTATCGTCGATTTGAAGGATGTCTAATGACGGTTTCGCCATTGAATTTGGGACTTCGTGAAAGTGCTGTGGAGAAATCAGGGGATGAAGGCTGTAAATGCACTGTCATCCATTATGTTGCGGGATTTTTATATATTTTGCAGTTGCCAATGGCGTATTTTAGAGTAGTAACCTTGGCTGACGTTTGCTTCAATCTTTACCAAAAACAAACGAATACCTCACCGCACGTAACTAAATAAGATGTTTCAAAATGTTACGAGTTATACTACCCTCAACGGTGTGGAAACATTCCAAAAGGAAAAGTATCGAACGTCGAATTTATTTATGGATCACAAAACAAGTACAATCATGGTAGGTAGGTTATTAGAAAAAGACAAATGTTAAAGTCAAGATTGCAACTCTTGACTAAATTATGTAGGACACAGAATCATTAAAACAAACAAGCTTAAGCTAGATAGCTGAAATACAGTATCTGTCATTAGGGGGGAATGGACCATAACCCACCACGCTGGTCCAGTGCGGACAGAGAACCAGATTCACCGACATAGCCCACCGAATTAGCAAACTGAAGTGGCATTGGGCTGGTCATATTAGCCGCAGAACTGACAGCCGTTGGAGCCGTAAAGTCCTTGAGTGGAGACCTGCGACTCGGTAAGCGTAATGTAGGACGCCCTGCGACAAGATGGGATGATGACATTCGAAGGCTGGCTGGTGTGGGCTGGATGAGAGTGGCCGAAAATCGGGAGCAGTGGCGTGCATTAGGGGAGACCTATGTCCAGCAGTGGACGAGTGTGGGTTGCTGATGATGAGATAGCTGAAAAAGTAACATATTATAAAAAGTGAAATAAGTTATACATACAAAATATCAGTAACTTAATTTTTTAAAATTAAGTATTTTATTATGTACTGAAAATAACCAAACTCTAATGCTCCGCCACAGAATCATTGAAGTTAGTAAAATATTTATCTAAAACCTGCCAAATTCCTCGTCATCATGGTTCAAGTGTTCCACCACAGAAATGGGATTAGTCACTAGTAAAAATTCTTTTTTTTTTCCTTTTAGCCTTATCAAGTAGTGACAGTAATTCTCATTTGCCAGGCCCCTTATGTAAACCCCCACTAGATTGTGCGCGACGTATCATTACATTGTAGGAGCCCCGGCGGCTGCCGCCCACGATCTGATAACTTTCAGACCGCGCGCTCCAATGAATTCTAAAGCGGGCGACGCGACAGTTCCATCCTACTGTTTGGTCACTTTGTATTGTGGCTTTGATGACTTTGGATATTCAAGTGACTTTTTCTGATGCATGCCGTGATTGTTATAAAAACATTGCGTATGAAAGTTGTCTTTCGTATACAATACGGGCCAACGTATATTAATAAGTTTAATAAATAACTTGATTGTATGCGAATTTTATGATTAGACTGGTCTGAGAAACGCGTTTGATTGTAATTCTCATAACATCTCATACGTTGACCTGATTCCGTACTAAGTAGCTTAAGCACTTGTGTTACAGATATCAGACAACAGAGGAACACAAATAAATACATATATTACACCCAGACACCGAACAAACACAAGTGTTCATCGCACGAATGTTTGTCCAGGGTAGGGATCGAACCCACGACCTTTAGCGTAAGAGACAGGGTCACTACCAATTGCGCAATTCGGTCAGTCGCCATTGTGACTTTGACTCGCGTTCCAGGTGTGGTTGGTTCAATTTCAAATGGGGAAAAGACATTTGTGTGATTGAAACAATTTGTATCCTGCGTCTAGGTGTTTAAATATTCTTTGGAGGCGGCCGTGCACGATACGCATAGATGTGATATACCAGTACTATTATCTTCTTCAAAGTTTATAACAAAAAACTTAAAAGCAATAAAAAAGTATCAAAATGACGTCATCATGGCCGCCGTTTTGTCGAACAGCCTCGTCCTCTTTAAGCCTAAATGACATCCGCCCTAAGCCCTATTAACTTTCATGATAGGCGCTGAATAAGACACTTATATTAATTTAACAAGTAACTGCTTGGGCCTTGCAATCTTCATTAATAATGGTGTTAGACAAGATTCTAAATTAAGGGTGCCTCGTGGTAAAGTGAAATGAAAAGTTTGGATAAAGCAACCTGTTTTCATTGGATATTAAAGTTATACTTTTCTTGCTTAATACAAGATTATTTAGGATGTGAATAACCATTTACATTTTCATTTTTTTTTAAGAAATTGTCATGTTTCTTGAGGTATAAATGTGTATCTATACTATTCATAAAGAGATAAGTCAGTCAGACATTCATAACTGTTCAGTATAAAAAAAAAATCTTTATCCTTAAATGTAATCGACACCAGAGACCTATCTATTGGTAAAAAGTGGAACCAAAATCTCGAAAAGAAGTGAGAGCGGGCCACTAGCTTATTTGACTATTGAACTAGGTAGTTTTAAAATCCATTTAGATTAACATTTTGACTATACAGATATTTATAGTCGTCTAAAGCTGGGTACAGATTAGCGCAATTCAACATGTAATGTAATATTCTACTTTATGCATGTACCCTGCTGCCTTGGACGTGTGGCGCGCGGTACGCGCATTGACTACGAATCATTCGAGAAGCGCGAGCGCGCCCCTTTGTGTTCGTACTTTTGAGAATCGTGGTGGTTGTTTTTGATCACCTTGATTTATGTACATTTGCATGAATTGTATTTTGGTAGCTCCCATTTTCTTCAGCTTGGACCGGAAGATGATGTATACAAAGGAAACTGTTAATGGTTTTTGATGATGGTTTATTCTCTGTTTGTTTACAAACACGCTAAAAAAAGTGACAATTTCGTCATGTTTTTTCGTAGAAGTTCTTTTTGTCTATGACAGATCTAGTGATGTCGCTGAAAATTGTCTTTGACAGATGTAGTATTCTCAACACGTACCAAAAACCGACCAACCTCGTATCGCGCCGCGCACGAGCTGTAACGTACGCAGCGTGCGCGACCCAGGCGAAGTTCGTGCGCGCGCGGCGTCCAAACCATGAGAATTTGATGCATTGCATGTTGCATTGCAGCAAGATTATAATGCGTTTAAGCTAAACGCATTGTGTCACCTATGGATACCGCTACTTATTTTATTATACATCAGATTATTATCGACAATAAACGTAGGTTCTGTCAAAAAAGTTTCCAATAGACCACTTTATTTATTTATATAAAATTTTCTCGAAGGCTGTACAGTCATACCAAAGCCGAATAAGACATATTCATTAAATATTTATACAAATAGAGTGTTATGTCAAAATTAATGCAATATAAGCATTTCATTAATGATATTTACGCATTGGAATAAAGCCTAAAAGTGATCTAAAGGGATATTTTTGTTGTTCACTCTAAAAGCCCTAAAGCATCTGTAATAAAATAAGATACAATCGTTAAATAGAAGAATGAAAATCAGACTAACAAGGTTAATTTTACATACGGTAATGGCAATACAAATATTAGGTTAATATCTTCTGCTAGTAATTAATACCAGTACTCATTGATACCCACCTAAATACAATTAATATCTCGATCGTATGTGCAAACTCGCACAGACGCTGCGTTACTAATCCGTGGGTAACGAAGCGCAGCTATCTACTGCTAATGAAGACGTCGAGGATACCGGTTATCCTGATAGCAATTGTAGGTAAACACTTATTATAATTGTGTATCAGTATCTCGAGCGTATATACGTGCAGGCTCCGAGATACGTTCTCGAATGTTGGCACCTGCAATACCCTTGGGTAACGAAGGGTGTCTATCCGCCATGTTAATTAAGACTTTATGAGAATAAGGTTAATCTCATGATTTTTTTATTTACCGATGGTATGAATGCGAATAACTCTCAGATCGTGTATTTTTCATTGCACTAATAGGCCGTCTCATACGTTGAACTTGACACTGCAGTATTCCCACGGTAACGAAGCACAATTATCAGTGGTGCTAATGAAGACATGTTTATTAATATAGACCGGTTTACATTCTGATCGTTAGCGAATTACTCTCCCAATCGTGTATGTTTGCAGGACTCTAATAGAAGTTCTCGTATATTGGCACTGCAGCACCTCGCGGTAACGAAGCGTGACTACCGCCGTACTAATGAAGACGCGGAGGGACGCAGGATTATCCCCATGATTGCTTTACACACTGTATCTATGAATATTTACCACCAGCGTTTACATGGGAAGATTGTTACTGTCATGGCAAGGCGTCGAATAATTTGCATGGCGATGTTTTCTGCTCGTGTCGTAATTGTGATAGTTTGGGTAGATTCGGCGAGTGGATACTGGGAAACGGAATAGAAAAATAAAGGAATTCACATATCTTTGCGTAAGAAGAGAATTAGAATCTCATGAATCGAAATGTAAACGACAAAATGAGACATAAAAAGTAAAAATCAAAAATGTAAAGAAAAAAAGATTTTCTTTCTACCGCACCAGGCCACAGCAACTGTCTGTCCACCATTATGGAGTGAGGCAGTGGAGCAGTGACTTAAGAAACCTTGTTATTACTTTTGTTTTTTCTTCGTTGGCGTTGGGTTTGCACTTGACCTCATTTCACCTGATGGAAAGTGACAATAAGGTCTAAGATGTAGCGTGCTTACCCAGAAGAAGCCTATTCACTCTCGACTTAAAGACACCCAAATTGTAGCTCTCTGGGAATACAGAAGCCGGCAAGTTGTTCCATTCCTTAGCAGTTCGTACCAAGAAAGAAGAAGCGAAACGCTTAGTACGAGCTGGTGGAACTTGCACAGTGTAGGGTGGATTCCTGTCGTCTTCCGTAATGTCCGGTGGTAGAGAGAAGAAGGTGGTATCAGGTCGTGAAGCTAGCTCATTCGAACTCTCTCCAAAATGTATCCTATAAAAAACCGATAGACAGGCCACTCTACGTCAGCGAGCGAGGCTTTGGGATTTACCCTCCACTAATTCTGCGTACCAACTAACTTCATGGCTCGACGCTCAATCGAGTCGAGGGCAGCCAGCTGATACTTGGCAGAGCCATCCCATAGGTGACTGCAATACTCCATGCACGACCGAACTTGAGCTTGATAGAGTTTGAGAACCTGTTCCGGCCTGAAGTATCGCCTAAACTTGCATAGAATAACAAGTTTTTTAGCAGCAATGGCTGCCTTGTCTCAATAGAGCGACTGAAGTTAAGGTTGGAGTTTAGGTCCATACCTAGTAGACTCAGAGTGTCTGCAACAGGCAAGGACACGTTTTGAAAATGTGGGGGACAAGGTGAAAGCGGTCCGCTTAGAGCAGAAGAGACACGCCTGTGTTTTGGAAGCGTTGAACACGACTTCGTTAGCTTCCCCCCAATCGGAGACTGCTTCCAGGATTTTTTTGTGATAGGTGGCAGATGAGCAGATGGATCACCTGATGGTAAGCGATTGCCGCCGCCCATGGACACCCGCGACATCAGTGGTGTCACAAGTGCGCTGCTGACCCTTAAACCCCCCTTTCCCCCGGATTGGGCCTTTGGTACCCTCACTCACTCATATTCGGCGAAAAAGGCACTTTAATGTATATTGGTGGATATTATCTTCACTCTCAATCTGCTGTCTTGCTCTGCTCCAATGAACACGCTGCCATTTACAAAATAACTCTTAACATAAAAGCATTCAGCTAGCAAACCCGAGGAAACGTAGATCCGTGTGAAGGCTATTTTAGTCAGGGGTGGGATTAGCCCTTTCGTGAAACGTTCCGATTTACACTATCAAAGTAAACAGGCTTATATTAAATTATATATTCCGTTGTTTGCGAAACAATCCAGTGTCGGGTGTAATTTAATTTTCAGCTCTAGAGATGTGTTTTAATTTTAAATTGGCAAAGTTCAAATTAATTAAGACCAGTTTCAATTACTTTGACGGACAGTTAAATTTCATGTCATTAATGAAAAATGAGTTTTAATAAAACCTTGCATGGGCGTGTACAATAGTGATACAAATATGCAAGTCGGTTTTTCATAATCCGTACAGACTTGTAACTACAGGACAGGAAAAAAAGTACTTAACCCAATAGCCTTTAATTAACAAAACCTCTTCAGCTACGTAGATACATTGCCAGTCTTAGTGTTCTCTACCGCCTCTATAATGGGGAATGCTCTGATAAGGTAATATCAACCTATCCTATCCTCCCCTTTCCACTTCCGAACAACAGGTGCTGGAGAGCTTTGCCATCCGCATACCATCCAGACAATGGCGGCGCGCACCAAGAGGTTTGGCTCCTCGTTCCTGCCCCGAGCCATCAAGACATGGAATGCTCTTCCAGCTCATGTGTTTCCTCCTTCATACAATCTGGGGTCTTTTAGGCGGGGCGTGGAGCGGCATCTCAGCAGGCCATCAGAGTGAGGATGGCAGACTCAACGGGTACTTTATTAGTTCTTTTGTGCCTGTCAACCTCATATTTGGATTTCACGGCCGCTTACCATCAGGCGGAGTGAGGTCATCCTGATTGGCCTTTCTATAAAAAAGCGTTTTAATAAAGCCTGTGTTCGACAATCCTTTATAATAATAAATTTTAATGTGACAAACTTTTTAATTGACTACAAAAGCATTTTACAGTTAAACATTTAATAGTTTTTTATGGGATATTGGGCAGACGAGCAGACGGATCACCTGATGGTAAGCGGTTACTGCGGCCTAGAACACCTGCAACATCAGAGCAGAGGAGGCACAAGTGCGCTGCCGACCTTTTAAAAAGGAATACGCTCTTTTTCATGAAGGTTTGCAGGTCGTATATATCCGGAAATACCACAGGCTATAGATCATTCCAATGTTTAACATTAATATTATTAAACATAGTTAAACATTTTAATAGCTAAACATTTTATGCTGTAAAGTTTACCAAAAATAAATAAATAGAATTATGTAGAATGAACTGGTGCTCGATCTTTTTTTTTTGCGTTTTTGCTGTTCCGTGGAATCTCAGATTTGAGTATCTATTTGATATATATTTCAGTTTTATCTAAGTTTACCGCGTTCCTAGGAAAAAAACAATGAAACGGACGAGTAAAATTACCACACATTACCTATATCAAAAAGTATTTTTTTTCTGAGTTACAGAATACATAAATAGTCTTATAAATAAAAGTCTGCTTACGTTTCTAAAGTAAAAAAAGGCTTAGCTCAAGTTTAGAATAGACAAAGGTGGATTTGGTCTTGAATCTACCCATCCATTGTACATAGGCCCTTTTTTACATCACAGATGATAAAAAGGCCAAAGGGTGAACCTTTGTCTAAGCTTAAATAAATAGAGATAGCAACAATTTTTTTTTTAGTAAGCCTAATTTCATGAAAGGATCAAAGCAATTGCGAAATATTACTCGTTAGCATTTGAGATAAGGCCTTGCTGTATTATATTTTACTCATTCTACTTTTTCTTTTCAGATGGTCAATACATAATAGGCGGCAGCCGAGGAGACATTCTGGTGGTGAGGGACGCAAGACCCGATGACACTAGCGCATATTCCTGCGAGGCTCAACATGCCCTCACTGGTGAAAAACGTAGGAGTTCACCTGCCATGATTTCTGTGTCACGTAAGTAATTTCAAACTTTTTTAGCAATACTAGAGGCGACAAACGAGCAAGCGCGTCACTTAAGGTGACGGGTAGGGCACACTAGCGACGCCAATCGATTTTAATTTTTAGCTTCTAAACCGGATCTATTTTAAACAATTTCGGGGTTCTTCTCGGTAGACAATTATACTATTTATTAATTAACCATGAACAAAAGCGGACCCAAAATTTGTACGCGAAAAATTGATTTACGCTAAAAGTGGCCGCTTTTGGCGGTAATCAATTTTTCGCGTACAAAAACGGACAACATTTGTGCATGGTTATTTAATAAATAGATTAAGTGTTTGCCGAGAGGTTGTAACCCCGAAATTGTTTAAAATAGCTCCGGTTTAGTAGCTAACAATTAAAAACGAATGGTGTCGCTATCCTACCCGTCGCCTTAAAGTATCAGCCTATATACTGTCCCAGTGCAGGGCAAAGGCCTCCATCATAGAAATCAAGTCATCACTACTATGATGGAATTAGGCTTAATCACCACGCAATGCGGATTGGTGATCACAAACCCGAGTTATGTTCGAAAAATTCGAAACATACATTTCGCTCGACCCGGGAATCGAACCCAGGACCCCGAGATCACGACCCGATACTTAATCACTACACCAACAGGGCGTCACATGATGATAATCGCTGCCCATGAACATCTGCAAAATTAAAAGAGATCGTTTATGCGTTGCTGGCTTTTCAGAAGGTTGGTACGCTCTTCTCTCGAAGTTACTTTAGGAGCTAGACAAAAAACGTTTAACAAGCTCTAAATCCATCTTAAACTTAAATTTCATAAAGGTAGGTCTATTACGGTCAATGCTCCGAAACCAAAACAATCAACGCCGGCGTACCACAGGGCTCAGTGCTGTCCCCAACGCTGTTCATTCTGCACATAAATGACATGCTCTCAATTGAGAGCATACATTGTTATGCGGACGACAGCACGGGTGATGCGCGATACACCGCCCATCAGAACATCCCTCGTATCTCCATTATGGAAAGACGGGAACAACTTGTGTCTGAAGTCGAACACTCACTTGAACAGGTTTCGGAGTGGGGTGAAAGGAACCTTGTTCAGTTCAATCCGACTAAGACACAAGTTTGCGCGTTCACTGCCAAAAAGGACCCTTTTGTTTTAGCTCCCCTAGCACCAGACACTAGCACCAGCTTAGCTCAAGCTGAGGCGCTATGCTCGGGTATCATGTGTGGATATACAATGAGCCTACATTTATCTAGATGGAGCACAGTCAAATACGAGCCAACCGCTCGTTCGAGGCTCGTAAGTTGGTCCAAACTATACGAATTTAGACTCGGCTCTTGTTTCACTCGGGGTCATGCTCGTTCACACCAAAGGGGAAAACCATAGAGTAAGATAATAATAGTCGGGAAACACGGCCGAAAAAATAAATTGGTTAGTTTCGATTCTAAACTTTTTGCTCGTCAGTGTTCTAAATAATAGAGCAGTGACAAGCAAAAATTTTTAGAAATTCTGGGTGGAGTTTTTTTGGACGAGTTTCCCATTGGCCGTGCTTGCCACTCTTAATTTTCCGCAAATAGTTCTACAAAATAAAAATACATACATAGTCAGCTCTAGCTGTCATATCAATGTCAGTTAAAACATGGCAGTATTACCTATTGCATATCTCCCGCACACGTTCCGTATAGTTTGTCTCAGTCTCGCACTGAACCACACCGAGCCATCACTGTGCGAGCGCATTGTGCAGTCGGCGTGCCGTGTCTATCTATATTTTTGGTCTATTGTCTAAATCAAAGCAGTACCCAATAATCCAATTGTATTTATAAATAAAGAATTTGTATTTGTATTTGATCCTAGATTCGACAGGTAGCATGGCACCCAGAATGCTGGTCATCTCGGAAGATGAAGTGGTTCCTCAGGGGGGCGACATTCGCCTGGTCTGCTGCGCCATTGGGAGTCCTGCTCCAACTTACAGGTATGAGTGATGTGGAATATTTATGATCTAAACTTCTATGTATTAATTATAACCGAGTTTTGAGAACTATTTATGCCATTTGGTATGTCTCAATACGACAAAAGAACCTTTGGCAAGATTAGCCACGCATTATTAATTATTATTTCTATTTATTGTTTAAACTTACAAATTACTATTGTCCTGCAAAACGTTTACACAGTTGGTCTGCAGGATTGGTTGAGTCTTAAGATTGGTTGAGTTATAAGTGATATCAGTACGGTCCGAGACTCGGTATCCTCCGCACGCGTGCGCCGGTTGCTTCGTAATTCCAGTGTTTCTCAAACTATAGCTCCTCACGAAGTCACGACTATCACTACAAAGTAGTTATGGAAACGATGAAGTGTTCATTATGTAATGATACCGTAATGGAAGGAGCACATTGTTTTGCGTGTGCTAGTGACCTTCACTATCACTGTGCGGGGCTCACTGAGGGTGGTTTTCGCAAGCTCGGGAAGCGCAAATCTACATGGCGCTGTCTGAAATGTATTCAGTCAGGTCAGCAACTACTGCCACTGGGAGAATCTTCAGCTTCGCCAGCGTTGTCGCCAACAGCAGAAGAACCCCCATCTACGTCGCTAATCCTATCTGAGATCAGGGCTCTGGCAACCAAATTCACAGCGCTTGAAACATTGCCACAGGACGTCAAGGCATTAAAGGAAGAATTCACGAGTATTAGGGGTATTGTGCAAGTTGTCAAAGATTCCTTAGCAACCTTTGCCTCTAGAGTCAAAGTGATCGAGGATCGTTTGTGCCAAGTGGAGAACGCTGGGAAAGACCAAAACAATATATTACTTACCAAGTTGGAAGAGATCGAGGTGGATTTGAGGGAAAAAGAGCAACGTTCACGAATGAGCAATGTGGAAATCAAGGGTATCAAAGAATCCAAAAACGAGAACCTGTTTGACATTATCGGAGCCATTGGTTCTAAAATTCATTACCCCACTCCGAAGCCATTGATTAACTTTATCACTAGAGTACCAACCAGAGACCCAAAGCATATTAAACCCATCATAGTTTGCTTTAACAGCCTGTATGTCAAAGAGGACTTCATAGCTGCAGCAAGAAATGCATCCAAGGAATCACCATTGTTACCTTCCACCGTTGGCCTACAGGGAATGGGTCGTATATACATCAATGATCACTTGACAGCAAATAACAAAGCCATACTTAACTCTGCAAGGAAACTGAAGGAGGAAAAGGGTTTTCAATATATATGGGTCAAGCACTGCAAAATATTCGCAAGAAAATCAGACTCTTCCCCGATCATCCACATAAAATCGGAAAAGGATCTAAAAAAGTTGTCTTAGGGACATTACGCAAAGTTCACCTATTATATTGTTGTGTTTATTCTTTACTTTTTTACGTTCTAATTATAACTTCTGAATTATGTGATAATGGTGTGAGTGTCAACTATTTGAGAACCATTGACCGTCTATCGAGTGCCTTTTGTGTGGTGTGGCGCTGGGCAGCAGGTAGGAATTCTTTAGTTAGTTATGATTTCCAACCCAACATGCACCTTATTTACTTAAGCGTGCGGGCGCTAATCGCTGAGTCATGCAACCATCTAGCGTTATCGCTATCGCATTCGTACACATTTGCTCTCGTAGTCCTAGTGAATAGACTTTTTACCTGCTACGATGAGGGTTGTTGTGTAGCATGTTATCTCTTAATTCTATTTATCTGCACTTTGACGACTAAATTTACCTACTGGTACCGCGATTCATATTCACTTTGGAAATCTACTATAGTATTACTTATTTTGTTATCAGAATCATTTAAAATTTAATATATATTATCAAAACACGCGGGGATTGCGTACTAAAACGAGCAATTTTTTGAGGAACTTATATCTTAACACGTACGATATTATTGCAATTACTGAGACCTGGCTATTGGACGGTATTAATGACGCCGAGTTATTTGACGCTAGGTACCTTGTATGGAGACGGGATAGGGACTATTCGCGGACGAAACAGAAATACGGTGGTGGTGTGTTGATCGCGGTGAGGCGTGATTTATTAGTCACTGAGCAAAATGAATGGCGTAGCACAGCAGAGGACTTATGGGTGACTATTACAATACGTTGCAATTTCTCCAATACTGTTCAACGCTTGCATATTGGTATTGTTTATTTATGTGATGAGAAACGGGGCTACTCTCATACAACTCAACTTAATAATTTTGCATATAAGCTTTTGGATACTATTACATGTCACCCGTCGGATCAATTTATAATACTAGGAGACTTTAATCTGGCCAATACGGTTACCTGGATCAAATCTAACGACGAAGAGGGGATGCTACCAGTGGACATCTCAGGCAGCCACGTAATGAATTTATTAGACATTTTTGATTCTTGTGGCCTCACTCAATATAATTCTCATTATAACCGTAGCGACAGGATACTTGATCTGGTGTTATCTAACACTTCTTTGCAGGTCAGCGCTTGTGATTGCCCCCTGGTCCCTGCTGACTCATTTCATGTTCCATTAACTATCTACTCTAACACCACAGGCACACCGAATCTAGTGAACAAACCTGCTACCAAATACATATTTAACCGAGGTGACTATGACCAAATCTGTAAGGAACTAGTCGCAACCGACTGGAACCCACTAAACACGGCGAGTTCTATTGACCTGGCAGTCACCTATTTTTATGACATACTTTACGACCTTATTGATAGGTACGTACCTACCAAAACAATCCGCTCACAACACTATCCACCCTGGTACAACTTAGCGTTAATTAAAATATTAAAAGAGAAATCGAAATTCCATAAAAAATTCAAAGTTTATGGTAACCGAGAGGACTACCTTACTTTCGCTTTACTACGTGATAGGGCAGCAAGAGTCGAAAAAGAAAGCTATGAAAGTTACATCCAGAAAATTGAGTCATCTATTATTAATAACCCAAAGGCCTTTTACTCGTACATTAAAAGCAAGCAGAAAACCATGGGCCTGCCTGCGGTGATGAAACATGGTGACGTCCATGCCGACAAGGGTGATGCAATATGTGATCTGTTTGCACAGTACTTTAACTCCACTTTCCGCAACTCTGGTGCCGTATCAGACAGCCAATCATGCGCTTTCACCAGTGACGCCGGTCCGAAATCAAATATTAGCATCAGCTCCATTGAAATCGCTCCTGACGAATTACTAAAGGTCTTAAAGTCAATTGACTTGACGAAATCTGGTGGCCCGGATAAAATTCCTGCAATTTTTATATCCCAATGTGCCGATAGCCTTTTAGAGCCTCTTTGTATATTATTCAGGCGGTCTGTTTCTGATGGAGCTGTTCCTAACTTGTGGAAATCGGCTTTCATCACGCCAATTCACAAGAAAGGGGAAAGGTCCGTCATAGAAAATTACCGACCCATCTCCAAGCTTTGCCTGTTTGCGAAAATTTTTGAAAAAATAATGTATTTACAAGTATATGCGTGCATTCAAAGTTCATTTACAGAGGAACAGCACGGGTTTTTGAAAAAACGCTCTACTGTCTCCAATCTTATTACAGCTTACGA
Source organism: Marasmia exigua (assembly GCA_019059595.1). Lineage (NCBI taxonomy): Eukaryota > Metazoa > Arthropoda > Insecta > Lepidoptera > Crambidae > Marasmia > Marasmia exigua. The sequence goes on from CM032463.1 coordinate 24,259,280, forward strand.
TTTTATTACAGAAAGTATGGAGAAGATTGGACAAGTAGATATTATTTACACAGATTACAGCAAATGTTTCGATCGGATTGATCATAATATTCTGATGTCCAAACTTTTCGCAGCTGGCATCTGTGGTGACTTGTATAGATGGTTTTGTTCGTATGTGGAAAATCGAAGTCAGGCAGTGGTGTTGCAGGGCTATACTTCATCCTGGTCTCTGATACCTTCTGGTGTGCCTCAGGGCTCCTTGCTGGGACCCCTGCTATTTATTATTTTTATTAATGATATTACTAATTGTTTTATTCATTCTAAAATATTATTGTTTGCGGACGACATGAAAATTCTAAAAGCAATTCAGACTGTCGAGGACGTACATGATATACAATCAGATTTATCAAGATTTGAAACCTACTGTGAGCTTAATAAACTTGACCTCAACGTATCCAAGTGTTACTATGTTTCCTACTCGAGAAAACGTCAGTTGTTGGGAGAAGGTTATACTATGAAGAACTCACCAATAATTAGAAATGAGGCCGTCAAAGACTTAGGCGTCATCTTTGACTCAAAACTACTTTTTGATAAACATATCGACTACATCGTCAAAAAAGCCAACAAAGCTTTAGGTTTCGTCATGAGGACATCAGCAGCATTCAAAAACCTCAAGGTAATTAAACTTCTATATTGCACCTATGTAAGAAGTCATCTTGAATACGCCTCCCAGATCTGGAACCCGCAGTACGCTGTTTACAAAATGCGTATCGAAGGTGTTCAGAAAAGATTCTTACGTTATCTCGACTTTAGGGCACACCAGAAAACCAACGGTTACGATCACCGCTGCAAAAGATACCACTTCCTTCCACTCGAGAAGCGGCGCGATATCAGCGATCTGTGCTTCCTAATGAGTATAGCCAATGGATCCATTGACAGTTGCGAGCTCTTATCCAAAATTGGATTAAGACACAGCCACTCAGGTCTGCGTAATAGAGTAAAGCTTTACGTTCCTCCGGCGGTCACTAACTATCGCAAGAACGCGTTCTTTCAGCGTGCTAGCTCAGCATTCAATCTCCTTCCATCTGATTTCGATTTATTCTGCACCAGTACCACATCGCTCAGACGGCAACTTGCAAAAAATTATTTCAAGAATTAACTTTAACACTGGATCAGAGTGCATGTCTTTAGTTACGCTGAGGACATGCATTCTGATTAGGTGTAACATGGCGGCACTCTCTCCATTAATAATTGATAATTAGTAATAATTTCCCACTTGTTTACTGTTTCCTGGAACACCAGAATGTTTAAATCATATTTAGTTTCCCGAAGCTATTGTTACAACCATAGGCGGAGACTTATTATTGGCACTGATTTTTCTTATTGATATAAGCTTACTGTATTATTTAGCTGTTAGTCTTCCAAATAATAAATAAATAAATAAATAAAATAAATATAATTCTAAACCAAATCAAATTCAAATTCTAAATCATAACTTCTTACAAAGCGACCGAAAGTGAAATAAATATGAGGGAGTTGCCACCATGGCGAATTACGATTTTTTTCAAAGCGGTGCGTCGACGCAGTGAACACGTCGCGTCTGCGCAGTGTTGAAGTCGCGGATGCGCAACGGATTCGCTGGCGTTTTTCTGCGTGGCCGCCACAAAAAACCACGCAAACCCTTAGGATGAAACGGGTCTACAATCATTACTTAGAAATTTCGTAAATTTACGTCATAAAATAGGGTGTTTCGGGCGGAGTCGGGGGTGATGATAGAAAAACCTGTTGAATTTACCGACAGAGAATTTATTTTCTTGTTCGAGTCGTTCGTCGTAGTCATAGAGTAGAAGTCAAGAAGGTACTTCGTGGTAGAAGTGATGTAAAAAATATGGCGGGCACGCAGGCCCTGTGCTGTTTTATTTGTGCGACGAGGCGCGAGGAACTGGCTACTGAGTTGTTATCGACAATCTGGTACCTAGTACTACTGGCCAGTTCCACACAAAGACGCTAGATGGCACTGAATAATTAAATATGGTAGATTACGAAAGTGAAATTTTATTGTTATTTATAACATAGGGTCCATAATTATTCTCCTGTCTTTCTCTCTGCGATCCATGTTAGGTGTACTATCGCTCCCGTGTTTTTATAATTACATCTAAATCTATTGTAATCTTTGTCAGCGTTTCTATTTCTGTCCATAACTCCAAATTCAATAAAAACGTGTTTTGCAGCTGGTTTCGTCACAACAACGGTCGCCTCAGCCCTGTCTCTAACAGCATCCGGATCTCAGTGGCGGAGCAGGTCCTGATCATCCGGCGCGCGCAGCTGTCTGACAGTGGCGTGTGGACGTGCCGCGCGCACAACCAGTACGGCGAACAACGCAAGGACGCGAGACTGAGGGTGCGGTCTCGCCTGGTGGTGACTGTACAGCCACAGCTGCAGGTAAACATCATCACCAGTGAATTTCTTTCTAGGTCTCACTCCCATTTCCAACAGCAATCGGATCTCGGTGCCAAATCAGGTGGTCATCATCTGGCACGCGCAACTGTCGAATAGCGGCAGTACGGCGAGCAGCACAAGGACGCGAGACTGAGGGCTCGGTCTCGCTTGGCGTTGACTGTACAGCCATTGCTGCAGGTAAATATCATCACCGGTGAGTTTCTTTCTAGGTCTCACTCCCATTTCCAACAGCATCCGGATCTCGCTGGCGAAGCAGGTGCTCATCATCTGGCACGCACAGCTGTCGAATAGCGGCATGTGGACGTGCTGCGCGTACAACCAGTGCAGCGAGCAGCGCAAGGACGCGAGACTGAGGGCTCGGTCTCGCCTGGTGTTGACTGTACAGCCATCATCATCATCATTTCAGCCAATAGACGTCCACTGCTGGACATAGGCCTCCCCCAATGTTCTCCACACAGATCGGTCCTGTGCCGCCCGCATCCAATGGATTCCCGCGATCTTCACCAGATCGTCGGTCCACCTTGTGGGGGGCCTGCCACGGCTGCGACTTCCTGTGCGTGGCCTCCACTCTAGGACCTTTCTGCCCCAACGGCCGTCTGTTCTCCTCGCTATGTGCCCTGCCCATTGCCACTTGAGGCATGCAATCCTTTGGGCTATGTCTATAACCTTAGTTCTCCTGCGGATCTCATCATTTCTGATACGATCACGCAGGGAGACTCCGAGCATAGCTCTCTTCATTGCTCTCTGGGTGACTTTAAGCCATGGCCATAGCTGCAGGTAAATATCATCACCGGTGAGTTTCTTTCTGGATCTCATTCCCTTCTCCAACAGTTTCCTAGACTGAGGGTGCGGTTTTGCCTTGTGGTGACTGCTCAGCCACAGCTGCGGGTAAACATCATCACCAGTGAGTTTATTTCTGGATCTCACTCCCATTTCCAACAAAGAATCCGATAATGAGGATGCGGTCTCGCCCGGTGGTGACTGTACGACCACAGCTGCAGATTCACTTTAACTCGCGCGTCTTTTTGGTTGCATTCAAAACTCATACTTCAGAATCTGGTGTCAGCTTTCCTGCTACGTCTCCTCCACTTTGCACCGTCCTTGGAATCCAACTCCTTGGCAGACTCATTGATCCGAAAATATGCTGTCTTTGCATTTACTAAATTATGAAAATGTTCTCCCGGTTCCCGGCAAACTTATGCAATACAAACGCAAAACAAACATCATTAATATTCCCCGGGCGAGCGCAACACGTGTCAACACGTTGCTAAGATGAAACACGTATCGCTTATCGGCACATCACTAAAGTCGCGCCTGTGTTCATCCGCGCCGGAAAAATTGAAAAATAAGTTATTCAGATCACAGAGCGTCCCAGAGACACGGTCCTGGAGACACCGGGCCGCGTGATCCCGCCACTCGCAGCGAGAATTCTGACGAGCTTCAAGGGTTCAATTTGTCTGCAGCCTCACTGTAGGCAGTTGTAAGGTTACTACGATATTTGTGATTTAAAGTTGAAAGAAACATGTTGATAAGTACGTACATACTTTTAAACCTTTAAGAAAAGTGCTTATTTATGTTTTTATTATTCTTCTCATCAGAATCAATTTTCCGATTCCTTTGGTAGAATCACATTAAATATTCATTTATTCATTTCTTATTATATTTTATGTATCGACATATATGTATAATTACTTGTATAGATAGATATATAGATAAACTTTATTGCACAAAATACACAACTTAAATACTAGGCATTACAGAAATTTTGTGTACAATTTCGGCGGTCTTATCGCTGAAAGCGATTTCTACCAGACAACCTTCGGGTAAAGGGCATTCAATAGTAAAGAAGGGGTAGGTGGTGCAATATTCAATAAAGAAAAAGAAAAGAAATCCTAATACATAAATAAAATACAATATTACAAACTAATAAATAAGTTATGCTCCAAAAAATAGATATATATATATATATATATATATATATATATATATATATATATATATATATATATATATATATATATGTATAATATAGTGAGATTGTATATTATACTTACAAGTAAATAGTTATAATGTTTAATGCATAACAATTTGAAAGTGCTGTATGTATACAAGCCTATGCAAATAAATATATTTTAAATTGAATTGAATTGAATGTAACCAAAGTTTCAATGTTGTCTTAATTATTTTTTTTATTATAATAATAATCCTCCAACCGATTACGGAAACGCGGCGGCGAATTTCAACAATCAGCCACGAACGCAGGATATATTATAGTGCTCAAGTGTGTACGCAAACACAAATGCACTCTCTATTCCCTTACCCTCATATTCCGATGGAGCACTACTGTGACACGACCAGAGAGGGATTGGGCGCAGGACCAACGGCTTAACGTGCTTTCCGAGGAGGGAGGGGGGTACAAGACCGCCATCTTCCAGGCTCCGGGCTGCTACTAAGAATTTCTTACCGTAAACTTAAGTACAAGTTTTTGGCCTGATCGGAGGATCGAAACCGGAACCTCTTGCGCAGCCGTCGCTTTTAAGTGCGACCCACTAACCACTGCGCCACCGAGGCAGTCGAGGCCTATTTTTTATATTACTTAAGAACCGGCATCGCATTTATGTAGGATCAGGTGTTGCAGATGTCCATGGGCGGACGTGATCACTAACCATCAGGAGTGTGTTGTACTCGTTTATACGTTTTTATAGAGTAAATGATAACACACTGGTTGAAATCTACCCTAAAACATAAAAAAACAATGACCTTCAAAACTGTTAAAATGACCGATTCAAAGAAATTAAACTATACAAGGTAAAAAGGTATCTGCAAAGAATATTCCAGTTTAAAGTCACTTGGACGAAGGTAGGGAATCTTATCTAACTCGTTCTGCTACAAACAGATTAACTCAATTACCAACTGTCTGGAGTGCAAAAAGTCGCTGGCGACTGACCGTCGACGTCCGCCGTCGACCGTCGGCGACGCGGGCCCAAGACAATTCCCGCGATCCCATGAATAATTCACGCGGCGGGAACTCGATTACGATCGAGTGTTCTGAACTCGAGTCATCTTCTCGAGTTGATACTAAACTCGTTACTAGTGCTAGTCGCGTGTCCTCTATTGTTTTGGGGTCTTAATATTTAGATCTCATGACGATACTTTTCGGTTTCACTTTGTAGGCATTCTATGTTAAGATGTTAAGTACTCGTAAATTGAATAAATAAATATTTCTTTTTTGAAGAAATTGCCATGTTCTAAGAGTAGATTGAAATGTCTAATAAACTAATAAACGAGTTTTATGGCATCCATTCAAACAGTTACAGAACCTATCTCGGAGTCAGATCAATTGTATAAGTCAAAGTCAAAATATTTTATTTGCATAGGCTTGTACACAGCACTTACAAATTGTCATACATTTGAATGACTTAAAACTATTTATAAATACTTATGTATAATTTACATGTTAATACATATATATGTTGATACATAAAATATACTAAAGAAATAAATAAACATAATGCGATTCTACCACCGGCTCGGAAAGTTGTTTCTGGTCGAGAAGATATAGTTATTGTGACTCCACTGGTATCATGGGTGTCCATGGGCGTCGGCAATCGCTTACCATCAGGCAATACGTGTGCTCGTCTTTTGTGAAATATTTATTTATTTATAGCATTTCTTTAATGCATACCATTTATTCATGCAAACAAAAGTTTATGTTAAAATGTGGCTCTATTTTTTGCGCCCAATTTTAGTTCGATATAGTCCGCATAAATGCAGTATAATTTTTAATGTTTTTTTTTCAACCTGAGCGTGAATTCTATGGCTACGTAAATAAATCAAACCAAATCCACCACCGCTATCCGCAATTTGTTATTTTTCCAACGCATCGTTTTCGTAAAACCTATCAAAAATGTCCTTTTTAGGATTTCATTGAGTTACAGTAGAACAAATAGTTAATAGGGAATTCTCCTATTTTTTCAAATATTTTTTATAATGCTCATATATATCAGATAATCAAGCATTATTTTTATTTCTGCAAAATATGCCTGCTAAATGTTATAAAAAATTATCAAAAATTTGACGTAAAATATACGCGCTAAAACACCGACCGCCATGATGGTGACGGCGCATGACGTCACTATAACTAAATCAAAGGGCATTGAACTAAAATTGAGAAATGTCAAAATTTCGATGAACGTTGCAGGTAAGTAAACAAAGATGTCAAAAAGATGTTTTAGTATAATGACGTCACATCATGGCGGTCGGCGTTTGAAATCACGTGACATACAGATTCACATTCTTTATCTTAGAATTTCATGGGAAAATAACGTTATATTTGCATTTCCCGTGATGAAAACTATACAAGTAATATAATTTCATAATTTATTGTTGATAGATGAAAATGGCCTATTATTGTGATAAAATGATGCCGTCACAAGGATAGCCACAGATGTTGTGTCAATAAATATTTAGTAGAGTTAATCATAAGGGACTGGCATTGTGTACCCTATTATTGCCCGGCGCCTCGCTGTGCTCGCCAGAACTTGCCAGTCCTGTACAAATAAACCATCAAACTCGCTAATGAAATTTCCGAACAGTCCCAAATCAAAACATGTCTGTCAAGTTGTTTATTCAGTTTTAATAGGCTTTCCGAGTTGGGGATTCAGACTGAAGTTTAGCATCATCTTAAATTTGATTATTGTTGAATCCTTAACTTATTGCATCGCATTTTTATGGTAGTATCTAAGGAAATAAAGAATAAAATTGGACGCACATCGTTTGCGACTTTGTACACGTTAAGTAAAGCAAGTTATATTTAATTAAGATTGGTGAAATCTATTTTTTTTATATGATAGGTGGCAAACGAGCAGACGGATCGCCTGATGGTAAGCGATTGCCGCCACCCATAGACACCCGCGACACCCGTGTATTCACAAGTGCGCTGCCAACCTTTAAAGCCCCCTTTTCCCCTGGATTGGGGGAACACAATGCTGCTTCACTCCGGTTTTCTGTGAGGCCAAGGTATCACTCCGGTCGAGCTGGCCCATTCATGCCGAAGCGTGGGATCTCAACACGTTTCGGTAGCTATTTCACTTTAATGATTACTATACCTTAAGTATTAAGTGGATAAGAAGGAATGCCAATTTGTTTAACCAGAGGCCCAAATCCACTACGGGTCATTGAGCCTGTAGAATAAGGAAGTAAGTTTGGAAAACGAACTAATTTAGAAAAGCTCGTTTCCTTAATAGACCTGACTAAAATTCCAAAAGTTTCTTCCTTCCGTAATCCGACTGCAGAGTTGAAGGATTTTCAAAAGTATAATTTCCTTTGTGGAAAACCACTCTTCGGGATTTTTATGTTTCACACATTAATTTATCTTGTTCGCGTCACGTTGAAAGTCATTTTTCACGGCGCAATGTTATTATAAATTCCTAATGTAACGAGGAACAGCGTACTGGGTTCTGACCCAAATACTGTAATCTCTTTACGCAGGTACGATTTTTAATGAGAAAATACACGTGCAATACCTATTATCCATAGCCACAGAATATAATTTTGCTTGTCAGAGCCCGAATTTTAGTATTACACTTGTAAATATAAGAGTTCAAATATCTTTGGAAATGCACCTTTTTTTAGATTAAACCCCTCATGTTTTGCAACAAGACAATAATGATTAAGCTATCACATACTTATTATTTTGTCACAGATAACCACTTGCCTGATGGGACGCAAGATTATCATTTTTAACATCTTTTATTTACTTTTCCCAGGTGGCAAATTCTGGCAGTTCCGTAGCTTTCAACTGCTCAGTGGAAGGGGGAGACGCGAGGATTCGCTGGCTGCACGACGGGGTGCCGGTGGGAGGGGGGGAGAGGATCCTGAGGATCCACGGAGTAGTGCGCGCGCACAGGGGCATGTACCAGTGCTTCGCTGAAAGGGACCTGGACAGCGCGCAGGCGGCTGCAGAGCTGAGGCTGGGAGGTAAGATAGTCTTCTTAAATGCGCTAGGTAGCTGACGAGCCCACGGAATAATCTAATTGTAAGCGATTACCACAGCCCATGCACACCCGGAACACCAGTGGGGAATACACATGCATCAGCTTCTTCCTCTAGACCGTACCCGGCGAAGGGCAGTCAGAATTATCGACGACCAGGCTCTTTCCGACACGCTTGATCCTTTGTCATTGCGTAGAGATGTAGCATCGCTATGTGTCTTCTATCTCATCTACAATGGAGAGTGTTCCGAGGAGCTATTCGTCCTTATTCCAGCTGCAAATTTTCACCATCGTACATCACGCCAGAATTCCAAATTTCACCCACATGACTTGGATGGATTTTACTCCACCACAGTGCGCTTCTCACGCCACTTCCTACCGCGCGTAGTAAAACTATGGAATCAACTACCAACGATGGTGTTTCCGAACAGATACGACCTAGTGATCTTCAAGAAAAGAGCTTATTCCTCCCTTAAGAGCCGGCAACGCATCTGTGATGCCCCGTGTGTCGCAGATGTCTATGGGCGGACGGTAAATCACTTACCATCAGGTGGGTCGTCTGCTCGTTTGTCAGCCATAATGTAAAAAAAAATGCACTGTCGCTGGGGTTCAATCACCGGGTCAGGCCAAAATTTGTACCTGGGGACATGGGGAGTGCTCTGAGTAACTGTTTGATCTACTCCCTGCAGCTGAATACTTATGTACATCGAACCACACGCAAGCGATTGTCATTCCATTCCCATCTTCTCGATGGATGACTGTCTGTGCGTTTTTCGCGAAACTTTCTACCATGTACCTCAGTTCTGTGGAACGGTTTGCCTACGGGAGTATTTCCCGACGGCTACGACTTAGGGACCTTCAAGAGAAGAGCGTACTCCTTTTTAGAAAGGCCGGTAACGCATAAGCGATCTCTCTGATTTCGCGGATGCTAATGGGCGGCGATGATTGCTCTCCATCAGGTGACAGCCAGAAAGCATGTTTACCGTAGGTCCTGCGCCTGATCACTCTTCCGTCGTGTCCCACTGGTATCCCATCGAAATACGAGGGTAAGGGAATAGAGAGTGCCCTTGTGTCTTCGGAAAATAGTTGTGCACTATAATATGTCCTGCTTCGATGGCTGAACGCTGAGATTGGCTGATGAAGATTGACAGACATTTATTACCCTTTCCTTGAATTGGACCTCCGGTATCCTCACTCATTGGGTGAAAAAACTTTACAGGTAGGCTGAGATAATTTTCAGTATATTTAACATACGTTTTTAGATAACTAAGCTAAACGTTATCAAAACAGTCAAGTCTAATAGCATTCCCGTTTTAGGCTATCTTGCCCCTATCAAAATACCTCTTTCCACATACAGGCACCAACACGTGTATAACCTAGTTTGAACCTTCATTAGCTGACATAGGGGTGGAACCAAGGGTGAGGGGGGACTGTATCCTATACGGTTTCGAGGCGCTCGTTAGTCTCGCTTAGCTTGTCATCGCTAGGTTTCATTCCCACTATCTCACGGAAGGTAGGTCCCAATTTGCTTGGGTTGAAAGTTTCGCTTCGTTATCTTGCCGCTTAAAGAGGTTTGCAGGGAAAATAAAGTAAGTGGATACATGGGCCGTGTGGTCCCCGGCAGAGTAGAATAGGCCACCTTCACTCTTACCGAGGTGTCGTAAAAGGCGACTAAAGTAAAGCTGCTGGCATGATCATCAGCACCCAGAGAAGGAAAACTCTGCATTTAAATCAAAACCCTCGTCAACCCGTCTGCCAAGCGTGGTGAGTATGGCAATTACCCCTCATGTGGGTAGGCTCGTGCCCCAGCAGTGGGGACTTAAATGAGCTGATGATGATGATGATGATGGATACATAAAATAACAATATGTGAGCATGTTTTTTTTTATGCTAGAGGCGGGCAAACGAGCAAGCGAGTCACCTGATGGAAAGTAATCATCGCCGCCCATGAACATCTGCGAAATCAGAGAGATTGCATCGCATGTTGTTTAAATCACTGTGGGGTTAACCACAATTTCAAAGTAACTCAGAGGGCAATGAAGCGTGCTGTGCTCGTAGTTTCTCCGGCAGATTAAGGTGACGGTTAGGGCACACTAGCGACGCCAATCAATTTTAATTTTTATCTACTAAACCGGATCTATTTTAAACAATTTTGGGGATTACAACCCCTCGGCCAACACTTACACTATTTATTAAATAACCATGCACAAATGTCGGGTCCGTTTTTGTACGCGAAAAATTGATTCACGCTAAAAGTGGCCGCTTTTGGCGGTATGGTTATTTATAAATAGTATAAGCTTTTGCCCAGTGGTTGTAACCCCTTGTTGTTTGAAATAGATCCGGCTTAGTAGATAACAATTAAAAACGATTGGTGTCGCTAGTTAGGGCTACCGTCGTCGCCTTATACAAGTCATCTACATTGGATACAGGGTAAGTACGCTAAAGTGGACTTCTACTTCAGCGTTATGCTAGGGCCGGCGATATCTTTACACAAACTTATAAACAATGAAGTAGACCCTTTATGGGTGTAGAATGGAGTGGTGGCCTTGTTGAGCAGTGAACGGAAGAGACATTTTTGAGATAATTATTATTAAGAATATTCTTAAGTACCCAATTTTTAAGTTTCATGGTTATGACCACGGCTACAGTAGCCGCGGTCACAAACCATCTTTAATTATGTATGTAATATTGTAAGAATAAGGATTTAAATAAATATATTGCGGACTGCTTTGATTATTCATGGATTAAATCGTGGCCTTATAAATCCTTAGGGCGTCTATTTGAACCGTTCAAGGAAACACCAACTTTGTATAAACCCCTCTGTTTAGCAAGAAATTACAGGCTTAAATCACCGACTGTCCGATAAAAAGGCAGTTGAAAACAGCTCATTATGCCGACCCCGAGCCAATATCGCTGGAACAAGTGAACATTCAATATCAGTGTCTGCGAACCGCCCGAGATTACCGGCAGGTCGGCTCATTAGCCGGCAGCCGGCCGTCGGGGTAATCCCTGAACTTGCGCCTACGCCTTTTGTACGGGAGAAGCGAAAGGTCGGATGTGATTTGCATTTAAGCGGTTCTGTAGAATATAAATAAGAATGGAAAGGGAAAAAAGTAATGTTATAACATTTGGTTGCAGACGTGATTTTAAACAAAAAGGATGACTGATGATGATTGAATGATGACTGCAAGCATTAATGAATGTTCTTAAAAATAATGGCAGTCCAATATCTATACGCTATACATGTTTGAGCAGCAACTAAATTAACAGTTAGTTTCCTCTTATTATATTGTGCGTGTACTAGAATTTTCCGATTAATTGCAATTTTTCCCGGTCTTATGGAGCTTGATGCCAATATCATGCCTCCATTTCTTGCAGGTCCGCTTACATTACATCCCGTCAGCGAACAGTATTATCTTGGTTGAGTTAAAAACTATGATTTTATTTGGGGCTCATTTTTTTTATACGCGTCCGTCTACTTGTTACTTCAATTGGTACACCACTTTGATGTTGGCATCCGTAAAAGTTATGTTTCAGCAGGCATGAAATCCCCTTGTCGTTATATTTTTTTCCCAGGGGAAACCATCATGACCGTCACCTTTCTACATGTAGGGAACAAGGTGGAGTGTGGGACTCTAATCCTAACCAAAACCCCTGAGGTGTCCATCTCTGCTCAATAGCGGAGGGGACCCCACAGCCGGGACTAGACCATACCGCTGATCGCGGTCGTCACTTCACCCCTACCTGGCGCAATGCAATTCATTGCTGTGTGACCACCCGGTAATGTCTTCCCTCGCGGAGTCGTATACTGAGCTTGACACTCCGCAGCAGTTGGTCACGTACTCCGAAGGCGCTTTTCCGGGAACACCATGGCGGTATTTTTAAACACCCCTAGCCACAGGGCACAGGCATGTCATCCCCTATACCAAGTTAAACTTTTTGGGTCTACCTTTTCTATAGGAACCCAGCGGTGATGACGAATGTGAAAATCATAGAAACCCCTTACCCGTTTTCAAACGTCAAAATATGAAACGTTAAAATAAAAACCGTAAAATAAGGCATATTTTAGAACCGCAATCGTCAGCATTTTTTGCGTCCCTGAGCGGAACTTCCACGGTATAGCGATATTTGTTATTAACTGTCAACGTCCCGCTCCGGGACATCCACGGTTGAGAGGATATACTGAGATAGAGACATCAGTCAACTAGCCAGTGCTAGCGCCATCTAGAGGAAAACAACCAATACTAAACAGGTATGTACCTTCGAGGATCAGTCAAGGAAACGATATAAAATGTCAAAAATAATTTTATTTAACAAAATTCTTAATACATTCTAGATCTCTGGTTTATTTCCCATGTATATTATTTTATGTTTCTAATGTAGGCAGGTGGCTTGAGGTCATTGTTTCGGAAACACGCTTTACAGCGCGATGTAAACAACGCCGAACCATCCGCTTGATTGCTTTTTCCAAGCTCCATCTAACGAAAACCGCTGAACTATATTTCTTATACAAAGGAAAAAAGTACAAAGTGAAATGACCCTGGTAAGAATACCGCTCTGATCAAGAATCTTTATTCAAATCGAACTAGGAGAAATTCCCTAGTGCTCAACTTAAAACCGTTAGGTATTCAACAAAAAAATGATGACACCGCGGATCGCTAAAAGAGTGGTAATAGAAAGAGCTCATTTGAATATTTGAGACGGTGCACCTTTCGGCTTATTGCTTCCGCTTCCTGCGGGGTATTACCGGCTTCGGCCGACTCGTATTTGTTCAGTAGGCTTTGTTAACTGCATAGAGTAAGGTAATAATTGTCTGTGTAACCGTTAGCGTATTTGTGTTGGGGCTTGGACGATCGTTAAATGTATTGATGACTTCCGCTGTGATATCTTCAAACGTGTTTACTTGAATTTTGGTGATACGTCTGCTCGTCTACCCCTAAATTTATAAAAATGGAAGAGAATTCCTAATATAATCCTGGTTCTTAACCATCATCCAATGAAAGATGATCACTTCTAAATAAAGGCTCATTGAATTAAGACTTGCAGTTTTCGGGCGTGATTGGCTTGTAAGTAGTATATAAGTAAGTAGCTGAAAATAATAATTTAATTTAAATATTTGTTATTTAATTTGATGAAACATTACCACTGAAAAACTACTACATGCACACCTACTAACCTATGGATTGTTTTAACAAATAAAGCCGTTGACAATTCAAACGGCATTTGTATATTAAAATCGCTGACTAGTCTGTATGTGTGCACAAAAGCGGATATGTTGGCGAGTGTACGTAACCCGGGTCGGTTATTGATTAACGCCGGCTGCAGTAATAACCGGACAGGCCATGCGTCACGCGCACCGTGATATGAGATGCAAGACCTAAGGTATAAGCGACAGCGATTAAAACAACGCCAAAAAATTTTATCTAAAGTTATTACGTGTTATTAATGAAAACAAACGGTCAACAACTGAAATAGCCATGCGTACTGTAATATGTGATGTAGATATAGACGTTAGTCGAAAAACAATGCCAAATAATAATTTCATGTAACGTAAAACTGGGATCATTATTTGAAAAGTAACTTTAAAACAAAAATAGCTATTAATAAAATCAGGCTGATAATAGCCTGACTTTGATTACTTTCATCATCAGCCCATTTAAGTCCCCACTGCTGGGGCACGAGCCTCCCTCAAACACATGAGGGGTAATTGCCATACTCACCACGCTTGGCAGACGGGTTGGCGAGGGTTTTGATATAAATGCAGAGTTTTCCTTCTCTGGGCGCTGATGATCATGCCAGCAGCTTTACCTTACTCGCCTTTTACGACACCTCGGTAAGAGTGAGGGTGGCCTATTCTACTCTGCCGGGGACCACACGGCGATTCAAACACCTAATTGTAACATATTAATTTCAGTAATTAGTTATTCTACTCTCTGATATTAAAATGCAAAAAGGTATCTAAAAATTTTCGGGATTGTGCTTAAAGAACATGCCCATACTTACATGGTCTTTTTTCTTTACATTATTGTATAAGATCATCAAATAGAGAATGTACCTACACAAGGTATCGATATAAGTTACTGATATGATAACCCTTAAGTAAAACTGGAAGACCCCTCTTATCTTCATAGGTTAGAGCAGTTTTAATTACAATTTATATAGTTTGTAAATTATAGCTTGATTAAATTGACAGCAACTGGTGAAAAATCACAGATTAAGTCACAGAAAAATTACTTTAACTTAACGTAAACTTAGAGATTTGGCTTTTTTCAGAACTTTAAGGCACCGTTCTGTATACGGCTTAAACTTCAACTCGATACGAATAACAAAGTAAACTTATAAGGCTTCCGATCTTTCCTTTTGAGGCACGGAACGCAGGACATGGCACTTCTTTCCTAAGTATGTAAAAAATAAAACGTACATTTCCCAAGAATGATGAACATCAATGTAACTACTAAGAGTGCAGAATGGCTTACCACAGCTGCACCAAATGGGCAATTAATCCTAAAGCAGCTTCTTTATCTGCGCACCACTTTTGTTTGTTTAGTAACTAATGATAGAGTGCGAGAAGCTCGCTGTCGCCTGTGGCTTTTGGCGTCGTGAATTTCCGCTGTTATCTTGAAAGCTGCGCCATATCGGCAGTTTGTCACATTGCTTGTAGCTTTGTCACCCGCGCAACATAGAATAAGTGAAGCCCGCTATCGCCTATGGTTTATGGCGGCGTGTATGTCCACTGTTATCAATTGAAATCTGCGCCAAATGGGCAGTTTGTCACATTGCTTGTAGCTTTGTCACCCGCGCGACACGGAGTGCGTGAAGCCCGCTATCGCCTATGGTTTGTGGCGGCGTGTATGTCCACTGTTATCAATTGAAATCTGCGCCAAATGGGCAGTTTGTCACATTGCTTGTAGCTTTGTCACCCGCGCGACACGGAGTGCGTGAAGCCCGCTATCGCCTATGGTTTGTGGCGGCGTGTATGTCCGCTGTAATCAATTCAAAGCTGCGCCAAATGGGCGGCTCGTCACAACGCAGCTCCGTCACCCGCGCGACACGCCTCTGCATTGTTTTACGTAACTGATGCTGACCACGATACATTTGCTATCTGTATGTGACGTTTGCGCTACTGATGCCCGCTGGTGAGAAAGCTACTTTATCAGCTTGAGAGTCTAAATCCAGTAAAGAACTATATACCTTCATCTGCTTTTACGAAAAAAGCAAAGATAAAAACCTAAATAATTAACATATGAACGACAATGCAAATAGGTTACCTAGACATATCCTGGGCGTTCAAGTTCAGGATTTGTCTAAAACCATGATACATGGAAAACTCCTTACTATTGATTATGTACTTACTCCTATTACCTTTGTCAAAAAAATAATAGAATATAAAAAATCTTAAAATAGAGCAGAAGAGTAAATTTTGGATCAACAGTGACAAAAGCTACTTGAATCACGAAATTTTTTTTGCAACATTTGAATTTTTCTGAGCTATAAGCTGACTATGACGCCACCTTAAAAAAGTGTTCAGTTCAGACTACAAAGATCAAAACAAATATTTTACTAACTTTGAGCCTCAAAATAATTACATACTTATGTTAATCTAATCACACAAATCTGATCTGGGTCAGTTTATGACAAGTATACCTTAAGCCTGCCTGCCATTACGGCGGTTAATGGCGCGCCGCTAGGCCATAGATCCTCTATTATTCCATTAGGCTCATCCTCGCGTTTGACTTACGACGCTGCGTTACTACCGGGTTACTGCACTACCCACACCCGTATATTCGGATCACGGGCCACGTCCATTACAATTGGGAAAGCATTAGAGATGACCAATTTCGTTCAAGATCGTTAAGAGATCAACCTTTAAGGCGAACCGTTTTAATAAAACGTCTCCAAGAAAATGTTTGTAAAATTAGGTATTTTAAATTGAGTCATTTACTTGAATATAATTTAATAGCATGTATCAGACACGGTGCAATTAAATGAATCAATGTTATCTGATACAAGCAATATATTTCGATTTGGAAATTCAAACAATTTTTTTTAAACGTTTTGTTAATGATTAAAATTTGAGCCGTGTGGTCCCCGGCAGAGTAGAATAGGCCACCCACACTCTTACCGAGGTGTCGTAAAATTCGACTAAGGTAAAGCTGCTGGCATGATCATCAGCACACAGAGAAGGAAAACTCTGCATTTATATTAAAACCCTCGCCAACCCGTCTGCCAAGCGTGGTGAATATGGCAATTACCCCTTATGTGATTGAGGGGGGCACGAGCCCCAGCAGTGATGACTTAAATGGGCTGACGATGATGATGATGATGATAAAATCAATTTCAGCCCAACTTTCAGTTTTAATAAAGCCAATCATTGTTTTAATTTCGTTAGTAAAGTTGCTAATCATCCGCTAGTGGCAATTTATCATTCTAATCCCCTGTAAAGAAGTCATTGTAAAATTTAAATTGACTATAGTCGTGTCCCACGTAACAGTTCAATCTTTTAAACTTTCTGCATTTAAGGTCTATTAATTTGCATATTATTTTCTACTAAAAGATCAAACTGCAGCTGCAATTATGAGAAGTAGCTAAATAATTCCCAGCCCCGAGGGGCTAAAGCCCCATGGAGCTCGAAAACAATGGCCGTCAGTAATTAGCCCCACAATTAGTAGTCCAATATCAGCGCCGGGCATCTCGTATAAATTCGCACAAAACGATGCATCGTTTACATAAGAGTTAACGTTGTAAACGGGCAAAGTGCCAGGGGATGAGACGGTGGTCCAAGCTATGAAAGAAGAGCGGTAAAATAAAAAAAATTACCTTATCTTTGTTATAAACTAGAGGGCAGTAAAGCCGTGATGATCTGCTAACATCTGCTATGCAGGCGATGAGAGTGATGAAATTCCTGGTAGAAGTTGAAAAAGAAAAACAGAAAAGTTAGCTGCATTACGACCCATATGTGTGTTCTTCTTCTAGGAGTAGACGAATATAGGCTGATAATGCGTAACTATCAACAACAACTGAATTTTTACGTCATATCACATCAGTATACGCACTGTTGGGGCACAGATGTATGTACTTACATATCGACTTATGTTCAATTAAATTCAATTTAAATAATTCTTTATTTGCATAGGCACAAGCCTATGCAAAAAAATAATATGTGTACAAACACAGCACTTACAAATTGTCATACATTTGAATGACCTAAAACTATTTATAAGTACTTATGTATAATTTACATGTTAATACATATATATGTTGATACATAAAATATACTAAAGAAATAAATAAACATAATGCGATTCTACCACCGGCTCGGAAAGTTGTTTCTGGTCGAGAAGATCCGGCAAGAAACTCGCCAGTTACTCTTTTTAATCGCCAACGTTTTTACACTGGTTTATTATCCTCATACCAAGTCATACAGTCTAATGCAACACAAAATAGAATGAAGCAAATTAAAAGCTAAATATGAGGTAAACCGAAGCGGACCAGTCCCCAAAGGTGGCACCTGTTCACAAGTATGACGTATGTGTCAGCCATCATTTCACTCAACCATATTAGAGGGAATATAACTGACCCGCCACATAATGCCACCACCTCAGAGACATTTGAGTGAGCATGACTCAGGTTCCCCTCATAGGTCACAAAGAGTAGTAGTTACTTAATCCAATACTAATAAACTGAAGGACGAGGTGTACAATAGTAGGTGGTTAGCATCTTGTCAATTATTGATTAATCAATATAAGTCAATTTTATACAGTAATAAATGCTGCTAAGCCTAATCTAATAATATGTAGTCGCTTTATAAAAATAACGTTATCAAAAACTCGTAATATTATATCAAAGCATTAGCATATGTTTTAGGACAACTAACAGTGTTTCTTTCACAATTCATTCAAAAATTATTACCAACCAAATCTTTATTCAAAATATATCATAGACAAAAGTCTTTAATGCGTGTGTGTTGCCAGTGATGACATTCGTAATCAAAACGTGGCCACTTATAATGTGCCGATTAAAGAGGCTCAGAGTCACCCAGAGAACAATAGAGAGGGCTATGCTCGGAGTCTCTTTGCGTGATCGTATCAGAATTGATGAGATCCGCAGGAGAACTAAGGTCACAGACATAGCCCAAAGGATTGCATGTCTCAAGTAGCAATGGACAGGGCACATAGCGAGGAGAACCGACGGCTGTTGCGGCGGAAAGGTCCTCGAGTGAAGGCCACGTACAGGAAGTCACAGCCGTGGCAGGCTCCCCACAAGGTAGACCGACGATCTGGTGAAGGTTACGGGAATCCATTGGATGCGGACGGCACAGGGCCGATCTGTGTGGAGAACATTGGGGGAGTCTATTGAATGAAATGTTGAAATATTTATCAATTTTTTAAAAACAACTGAACAAGAGTTGAAGCGATCGCCATGACCATAATCTATCAAGTTAAAAGTTAGCTTAGGTATTGGATTGAAAACAGCCATTATCTCTTAATAATAAAAATGAAAAAGTTTGTAATCATGATATGTTAGTATGCGAAAACTGCAATAACTCGTGACTCTATACAAATATGTGGAGTTATGACAAATCCCATTATTCCTCGACATGGAACCATTTCTCAAATCCTTTGCCGTGTCCCCCGCCGTAGCGGATCGTTCTCTGCCTCGCGGGATGCAATAAAGATGGCCGAACGTTGCCCGCTGCGAGTTTAGCTCCTCATAACTCTGCTCAGCCTGTTGTATGGGCTCTGTTGTATGGACGGACGAATGATCGCGCCATCCGGAATTGATGGGACGTTTAACGAGACTTGGGAGGTCAGAAATGAGGTCAGCGTAAGCATAAGGGCTGAGGTCAAGTAAATGATAAGATAAAGTTTTTACACTCTGTCACACAGTTTCAGAAACGATCTAAGGTTTAGCTATTATTGACTTTCTGTGAATTAGACTGTGCTGTGTTTCGCTGCGTGAGTGAGGGTAGCGGAGGCCCAATCCGGGAAAAAGGAGGGATTTGAGGTTAGCAGCGCACTTGTGCCTCCTCTGGTGTCGCGGGTGTCCATGGGTGGTCCACGTATCACTATCATAAATAAAAGCGTAATTTGAGAAATATTGTAATTTCTCACTATCTGTTTCACTAATGTTACTTTTTGATTTGATTCTTTCTTCCATCACAACTACAAGCATATTCGGTAAGTATTAAGATCAGCTATAAAAAAGTTTACTACAATGGCTTGACCAATACTCTAAAGGAAAATGCAACTGAAAAGTTGCGATAGTTCAGTCAACCGTACTACTGCTACCCTCGGGTGATCCGTCCGCTCATCTGCCACTTATCACATAAGAAATAAAAAATAAGAGGTCCAACGCACAGGATTTGGAAGGGGGACGCTACTGTAGTGTTATGGGCTATTTGACTTTTAATAATACCATTGAAGTAATAAAATAATACAATCTGTCATATGAGCACAAAGGAAATTTGTAATGATCTGCTTTTGAGAATGAGATTTTTTAAAGATCTGCTTCATCCCGTTTGTTCTTCAGAAGATGTGGTTCTCAATTAGCATTGAGAACTACAATGAGACTAGCGTCTCATTTGTAGCGCCATTTTGCGGGTTCATTTTCAAATTTTAACATTTAAAAGTTAATTAAGGTAATTATGACATCATGAAATGTCCTATATGCTGCTAGTGACAATTTTGTCTACAGTAAAATTTATTTTCATTGTATTCTGATTTGGAGCTCGAGCTAGGCAAATCCTCATTAATCTACCTATCAGGCTAAACCTGTTTATTATTCGATGTACTCTGGATGGCCATATATCCGCTCGTTAATGGCAGCCTTGACGGTACAGCCCGTGATAAACGATGCCATATAACATCAGCTGTATGGAATAATGTACGATCAACCGTGATGTTTTCCATTTTGCATTTTATTTGTCGTTGTATATCTTGATGGCCGTGTGGTCTTCGGCAGAGTAGAATAAGCTACCCTCACTCTTACCGAGGTGTTGTAAAAGGCGACTAAGGTAAAGCTGCTGGCATGATCATCAGCACCCAGAGAAGGAAAACTCTGCATTTATATCAAAACCCTCGCCAACCCGTCTGCCAAGCGTGGTGAGTATGGCAATTACCCCTCATGCGATTGAGGGAGGTCCGTGCCTCTGATGATGATGATATCTTGATGTTGTTGTTGCTGCTGTTAAAATGTTAATAATGATCACTTGTCTGTTTTATATTATGTTTCAAAATCGATTTGATTGCTCGCGAGTGTAGATGACACTCGAGAACAATCAAATAGATTATTAAATAAAATGTGGTTAATACCATTTTAAGTTTTCGCGGTGCATTATACTAAAGTTCATAGATCGGGGCTGAACGGGAAAAAAATAATCAAGTACACTGTAGTACTTACTGGTAACGTTCGCGTTTAGCCCCGATATATGAATTTCAGTAAAATGTGCTTAATTTGCAAACAGTAAAGTAGGTACTTATAGCTGACATGATCTACATTTGCAATGGACATTTAAGTTACCATAGCACTAAGTCCTTTTTAATGTCATCGTCATCATCATCGTCAGCCCATTTAAGTCCCCACTGTTGGGGCGCGGGCCTCCCTCAATCACATGAGGGGTAATTGCCATACTCACCACGCTTGGCAGACGGGTTGGCGAGGGTTTTGATATAAATGCAGAGTTTTCCTTCTCTGGGTGCTGATGATCATGCCAGCAGCTTTACCTTAGTCGCCTTTTACGACACTTCGGTAAGAGTGAGGGTGGCCTATTCTACTCTGCCGGGCACCACACGGCCTTTTTTATGTGATAGGTGGCAAACGAGCAGAGGGGTCACCTGATGTTAGGCGATTGTTGCCGCCCATGGACACCCGCACCACCAGTGGAGTCACCAGTGCGCAAAATTTCTGTAAATGTTTTTGCAATAAATGATATCTAGCTATCTGTATATGGTTGGGGATGACTCCGATGTATCTGGCTTTAAATTATTGAAACAAGAATACGTTTGTCGAATGCAAACTAACTAATCTTTCCACCATATATATTTGGTCTAAGTTAGATAAGATAATTTAGTTCTCCTTCGTCGATATTAGACATGAATGCCCATAAAACTGACTCGTCAACTTTTTTCTTTATTCTCGTTTACAAATTATGCCATCAATCATGCAAAAAATAAATGTAGTTAATTCCGTTGTCGGAACCGCTTTGCCCTCGTGTGGGTCAGAACAAAACTGTTAGCAACACGATATTCAAAACACACCATTAAAAACACATTTATCATCCATATAATAACATTTTTATTCATTTATACGGTTATTTACGTCAAATTATGCTTCATAAACGATAATAAGTGATTTATATTCCGAAGTTTGAAATTGGCGGAAACGGTAGGATATAAATTCGTGAGCTAATTCTATATCAATCTGAATGTTTACACGATACAAAAAAAGGTATGTCTTTTTTTAAGAAAACGGGATATATTAATTCTTTCAGAGCATTAAATTTCTAGCCATCTTCTGTAGTGAAGAACGATGCTTAAATATTGTTCGAATATAAAATTGACGTCCGCATATTTATCTCCTTTGTTTATGTTTAGGAAAAATCAATTAACCTCCATAATTTCAACGGTTTTCGATTCTATATCGTGTGGCCTGTCAATCGTCAGAGTCCTCTCCAGGGCAACTATGACTTAAATGACAACCATTACCAAAGTGAATGACCACTAAATGTGTCCTTCAATTCATCTTTCTTTCGTATAGAAGGTTTAATCTTGGAATCCCCTAACTGGAGCTCTATCTCCAGCTAACCCTAACCTCTGGGTTAGGGTTAGCTGGAGATAGAGCTCCAGTTTGGAGGGTTAGGTTAAGAGTTCAAATTATCATACCATTAGATGTAGCCTCAGTGATGTATAGAACCAATGCTCTATACATTACGGAAGTAGAGATTTCAAAGATACCTTTTCAAATATAAAATAAAGAATGCAGTTCTTTTCTTTTCCAGACACAGCTCCTGAACTGCACTACACGTTCATCGAGCAAGCGCTCCACCCAGGCCCCGCGCTGGCGTTGCACTGCGCCGCGTCTGGGTCTCCACCGCCCAGGTTCACCTGGCTCCTAGATAGCCAGCCCGTGGAGGAACATAACACTCCACAGAGGTAGGAAAGAACACAGGTCCAAAACTGCTTTACACATTTATCCAGTCGATGGAGGAGCATAATACAATATGTAGTATCGTATGATATAAAGGATAATATAGTTCTTTTATCGAGTAATCGTTGCATTGCGCTGCGTTTGCATCCCTGCCATCCAGGTTCACTAGGATTCTGGTCAGCCAGTTGGACACCCACCACAAATAGAGGCAGTTTCATTATACTATCGAAAGAAAGATGGAACCGTGATTGCAGTGCAAGTTAATGCCTTTACCCCGCCTGACTTTTTGTTTATTCTTCTACAGAACCATAACCCAGTTTATGAACTCAAACGGCGATGTGGTGAGCTACCTGAACATCACGTCAGTGCGAGCTGAGGACGGCGGGCGGTACACGTGTCGCGCGCACAATTCGCGCGGCGCTGTCGAACACTCCACCCGGCTCAATGTGTACGGTCAGTGCTTACTTATAGCCTTTTTAGGATTTAACAGGTCATTATCCTCTCTGAAGCTAGTCTTGTCTTGCTTGGACATCATGTCAGTGCAAGCTAAAGAGAGCTGGCTGTATACGTCTCGCGCACAAATAACGCAGTACCGGCGAACAATCTACCCGGCTCAGTGTTTACGGCCAATGCTAGCTTATAGCCTCTTTAGGACTCAACACTTCTAAGGCCGCGGTTCCACTAAAAATGTGCAAGGATATGTTTGTTTAGAACCAATAGAATCGGTTTATTTACCTAGAAGTCCAAGAGCCAACGATGGCTAGACTTTTTAATAAAGAAAGAAGATAGTATCCACTTTCAGAGATTTCTTGGAAAGTATCGTTACTTTCTCGGTTCGTTTATCGACCACAAAATCTGGCCCTCTTGGGCACCTGGCTCTATTGGTTCGTTCATCGCAGCTATTTTGGAAGTTGATAAGCAGGACGAGGTTTTTGTACGAATATATCGAGCGAATTCTAAAACTGTGTGAGAGATGTGTTTAAGAAATTTGTGCAATGAGAAGAAGCCAGTAAAAAACCTCTATTATTATTAGTTGACTTTAATCTAAGACCATTCTTAGTTTTAAGATTTGTCAGAACATAAATGAAGCGTGACGTGAAATTCGCATGATATTAACATATTAATAAGCATTTGGTTTTATCTTCAGGTCCCCCCTCCATCAGGAACGTGGGCCCGATCCGAGTCGTGGCGGGCGTCAATACAACCATCTACTGCCCCTACTCCGGATTTCCAATCAGGTTGATGGAGGTGCATTTGCTTAGTAAAATTATAAGTTTCATTTTCATTTGATTTTTTAGTCTCCTTCTAGTTTCCTACTCAAGTTTACTTCCAACTTCTGTTTATATCCTTTCTTTAGTAGACGAAAGTGTTTCCCTTACATTCATCATCATCATCAGCCCATTTAAGTCCCCACTGCTGGGGCACGGGCCTCCCTCAATCACATGAGGGGTAATTGCCATACTCACCACGCTTGGCAGACGGGTTGGCGTGGGTTTTGACATAAATGCAGAGTTTTACTTCTCTGGGTGCTGATGATCATGCCAGCAACTTTACCTTAGTCGCCTTTTACGACACCTCGGTAAGAGTGAGGGTGGCCTATTCTACTCTGCCGGGGACCACACGGCGTACGTCCCTTACATTGCAATTCAATAATTCTGTACCCTTACCATGACTTTGAAAAATTGTTCTCGCTATCGAAAACTATCACTTTGTCCCTTTCATTGTGTTGCATGTGAAAGTTTTGGATAGCGAGGATAGTATTTCAAACTCATGGTAAGGTCTCTGATTCCAAAAATACATAAGGTACGAGTAAAAGTAGTTCAATAAATATTTCACAGAATTTGACATCAAAAGCTGGCTGTTCTTTTCCAGTGAAATCCGATGGCAACGAGGAGGTCTTGATTTAAGTTCATCGGGAGGTCGAGCCCTGTCGGGGCTTGGAGGCGAGCTGCTGCTTTGGCCGGCAGAGACGAGCGATGCTGGAGTATACTCCTGCAGGATCACCGCTCCTGCGGGACAGTACGCACAGAAGGACATTCAGATATTTGTTAGAAGTGAGTATATTCATCCTTTTATGTTATATCGGTTTTTCTATTAGAATTATTTACTAATTAAAATTTTGAAGATTTCTACCATATATTTTATTTATGAGTTTCCGATATTTCGTCGCTGTTGCAAGCAATGGTAGAAATTTCGTAAGCAACTATTCTAATGTAAGTGAACATGAAAGTTAAAGCAGGATCGCCTGATGGCAAGCGATTGTTACAGCCAATGGACACCCTCAACACCAGTGGAGTTACCAAGTGCGCTGCTATTCATTAAGCTCCCTTTCCTTCCGGATTGGGCCTCCGCAGCTCTCAAAGAGCAGGGAAACTAAACCATTTTTCAAAATATCCCAATTATGTAACAGTAAATTGAATTTAATTACAAACATAACTTTTTTCAGATCCTCCAAAAATAGCGGGGTTTTCGTTCCCAACGGACTTGGTTGAAGGCAGCTCAGTGCAGGTTCTATGCGGTATCACTTCAGGCGATAAGCCTGTTTATTTTTCATGGCTGAAGGATGGGCAACATATTCCGTCCAGTTTACAGGTAAATACAACGAACCTAAACTTTTCTTTTATTTCGATCGCTGTCCTGATCACTTTAATAATAAATAAATACTGATGTAAAACGAACTTGCTTTTATAACTGACAAGTAGCCCGTCCTCACTTTGTTTCGGGACATAGTTCCACTTTATACCAATAGATGGAGCTGTGTGTCGATTACATCGCAAAAGCGTTTTGAGTTTTCGGACTACCTATAAGCGTTGCGGCTCTCTGTAGCTCGGTGTAGATGTAAAAGGAACTTACGTTTCATTTTAGGTACAAGAGAAATCATTAGATGAGTTCAGCTTTTTGATATTTTCACACGTGACGTCAAAACATAGTGGTGAATATACCTGCGTGGCCACGAACTCAGCGGCAGAAGTCAACCACACCGCCAGGTTAGCTGTCAAAGGTATGACCTTTACAATAAAAAAAAATTAAAATTACTCTTAACATAAAGTTAAGTAAAAATAAAGTAAAGTTAAGTAAGTAATCATGATCCAGTCGGTCTAGTTCCCCTGTTAAAGGAATGCAAAGCTCAGATAAGCAAATAAGTTCAGATAAAGGCAGCGCACTTGTGACTCCTCTGGTGTTGCAGGTGTTCATGGGCGGCGGTAATCGTTTACCATCAGGTGATCCGTCTGCTCGTCTGCCCCCTATCCCATAAAAAAAAAAGATAAAAATCCTGTTTTCATATGTACCAAGCTCGGCAAATTCTGGATCATGTACTAATCACCCCAAGCTCCCTAAGGTGAAATAAATAAATATACAAATATATTTATCGGAACTAAAAACTATTTTGACAAAATGTTAGCAAACGATAACAATCGTATTAGTTTCGAAAACTGTGTTACGGGTATAGATAGGGAGACGGCGTTCCTTTAACAAGTATGTACAAAGAATCAACTCTATAACATAAATAGATCATGATCATAATATTTATTGCTTCATCGTAAGAGTGATGAAGGAACGAGGTGTCGTAAAAGGCGACTAAGGTAAAGCTGCTGGCATGATCATCAGCACCCAGAGAAGGAAAACTCTGCATTTCAAAACCCTCGCCAACCCGTCTTCCAAGCGTGGTGAGTATGGCAATTACCCCTCATGTGATTGAGGGAGGCCCGTGCCCCAGCAGTGGGGACTTAAATGGGCTGATATGATGTTGATTGCTTCATAATGGTACATACAGGTCTTAAATATAATTAGATTCGCATTATGGACCCTGTAAGGGTGTCGCAAATCTTAAAAACTAAATAATTAAAACATTTCGATATAATTGTTCAACTGGTCTATTATTTATAATATTTAAAAAGTTAACATTCAATTTAAAAAATCTAACTCAAAAACAATTATGTTATATGCATAGGAAAAACTTAACCTTTGCCGAAAATGTTTGTATATGATTATCACCAGTGCTATGTTTTGAGTCTTCAGAATCATTTATTCTTCTGACTAGAAAATATAAATAAGTTTTCTTTGGTAATATTTCCCTTAATTTTTTATTGGTTTTGGGCAGGTGTGAAATTTTCTGTATTTTTAAGATAACCATTTATAATATTTTTAGTGGCGCCAACCTGGGTATACGAACCTCAAGACGTCTCAGCCTTATTAGGCACACAAATATTGGCTAATTGCGCTACAAAGGGCTACCCGGAACCTAGAACTACGTGGCTTAAAGGACATGGTAAGAATGCTTCAGACTTATTATGTGAAAGGTGGCAGACGAGCAAATGGATCACTTGATGGTAAGCGATTGCCGCCGCCCATGAATACTCATAACGACTATAGTGTCACCAGTGGATTAACAAGTGCTCCACATTTTAACTCACATTCAACTCACTCACTCAGCGAAACAGCGCCAAGACATCGGGGGCCTGCAAAAAATCCGGAAGATGGCGTATTATAGGCTTGAGGTCCATCTACAAGGTGCTAGGGTATTTTTGGATGTGATATGTCAAATTGTCAATTATAAATCAGCCAATGATGTGGAAATTGGACCTCGGTTCACAGGCACGCCATCTAGCGGAGATTTTACACACAATAGCTCCCATTAGATGAAATGGTCATATTTCAACAATGCCATCAAATGATGAATTCAGTGAATAACAAAGAGCGATTTTACTCGAAAATATAGTTTTTTCGTTATTCTCAGGTTCTGGAACAGACTTCAGACCAGTGAGTGACTTCAGACTAGACCTGCAGTTCTCGGTGCTTGTGAATGGATCCCTCAGCATTGCGCCGGCCGCGCACCACCACGAGGGCCAGTACAAATGCCGAGCCGAAAACGGCATCGGGCGAGGTCTATCCAAGGTCATCACGATATCTGTCAACGGTAAGCTCTTAAATAAAAATAAATCGGTCAAAATAAATCAAAGCGTGTCTTTCACCAGCTCATGAGCTGATGAACTTAATACCTATTTATGCTAGTTTACTTACCACTAAGCTTTGCGGAGCGGGAGAAAGTGATAAAACCTGTAAACTTGGCTAATCCAGGGCAAGTCGTTAATGGTTTCACAGAATCCCCGTCCCAAGAGATTAGAGAAAGTTTTCCAGCTCTGCATTGGATATGTATGATTGTTGAGATGAAAATTTTTAGCATGTAGCCATGTTTTACTTGACCATTGGATTCACTGTCTAGGAGTTTCGAAGGAAAGATGTCACTTTCCAAATCCTGAGTCATAATAACTCAGCGTTTTCCCCTTTAGAAATATGGTGTGAAACTCTATTTGGAAAGAGAGTACAAAGCCTACTAAATCTACAAAGCACTTGTCTTCCATAGTCCTATATAACAACTTCTGTTACCTTTTCCTTTTACAGAGCCAGTCCATTTTGAGTACTCATCCAGGAACATGACTGTGAAGAGGACAGCTCAAGCCACCCTTCAATGCGACGCTCGCGGTGACCCACCCATACAACTGCAGTGGACCCATAACATGAAACGCGTTGATCTTACTACTTATCGGTAATTTAGATGATGATTATATAGTTTACGGATAGTAATTAGACGTCTGATGTGTCCATTTGGCATTGGAAGGTGATGTAAGGCATCACTCCAGCCAATCATGTATTCAAGTTCTTCCTATATTCCCTATGTGCTCTGACATTGGCAAAGGTTTCCCCGCGACTAGGTACTTGGATATCTTAGTCAGTGTGCACGGCAGTTGGCTTCTCCTGTGCAGTCCAACAGTAGGTTAGCGATGGTCTCATGCTTTTACATGCAGACTCTGCGCAAAGAGTAGTTTGTACATCGTCATCGTCAACCCATTTAAGTCCCCACTGCTGGGGCACGGGCCTCCCTCAATTACATGAGGTGTAATTGCCATACTCACCACGCTTGGCAGACGGGTTGGCGAGGGTTTTGATATAAATGCAGAGTTTTCCTTCTCTGGGTGCTGATGATCATGCCAGCAGCTTTACCTTAGTCGCCTTTTACGACACCTCGGTAAGAGTGAGGGTGGCCTATTCTACTCTGCCGGGACCACACGGCAATAGTTTGTACAACTTAAATTAAATTGGAGGTTGTCCTAATTTCAAGTCATACATCAACTTCAATTATCTTATTTAACTTTTTTATTAACTATATCTGATTTGTTTACTTTCAGTGTGTCGGTATCAGAAAAGCGCTCGGACAGCGGAGTAAGTTCGCAGCTGAATATCGCGCACGCCGAGCGACATGACTCCGGCGTCTATCGTTGTCGCGCCGAGAACGCGTATGGGAGGGATGAGTTGCTGATATACTTGGCTGTGCAAGGTAAAGAGACCGCTTTCATCAATACAGCAGCCGCTAATTCTCAAGGCATAAAGCCATTAGAATCAAATGAATAAATTAAATTAAATAATCATTTATTTCAGTAACATAATGAACTTATTCTAGTGTTAGTACTATTGCAGAAGATATCAGTACCTATACTCGAAACTGGAATTCAAGACCAAAAAAACTACGACAGATACGTCACTGTCAAATACATCACCGTCACTTATGTCATTGTCAAATCAAGTTTTCAGGTTTTGCCAACCTCTTTGTTATATGCTTCTTTTCTTAGTATAGGCTGGCCCAATTCATAATAAGGATTTTATCAAAAAAAAAATTGAAATTTAATTACAACTTTATTTTCAACTCAACTAACATCGACAAATCTTACTGTAAAGAACCTTAACAAATTGAATTACCCATGAACACCAACGAAAGTGAGGCATATTATAAGACAGTATGGAAAAGTTAAATAAAACCATTTTTTAATTAGTTAATTCTGTATAATCTTCATCTTCACCATCACTAATATCAGAATCTCTGACTACGAAATCTGAGTCGGTCAATTATATAAAAAAAATCCACCACACCTGTAATTAATTCGTGCACATTTAACGAAATCGCAGGCTTTAAGACTCTCATAGGTCCTAGCAAGTTATACACGTGACAACTCATTCAACAAGACACAATAGTAGTGTTAAAAACGATGTAATTGAAAGATTCTTATATAATATCACTTAGCTGCACTCACAGCACGAAACCACAACATGTAAGTTCAAATGTTGTACCAAATGTTATTAGCACCTGAAGTGACACAAGCTCAATACCAGCTTTTCTACCAAACATGACTGATAATTAAGTTTTTAATAAAGGGTCTTGTATTAATGGGAAAATAAGTCAGTTTTGGGTATAGTGTGGAGCAGTATCACAAGTATGGAAAGCGACACACCGGGGAGTGTAGCTGCACCCAGCGGTGAAATAGTGGGGAGTCCCATCTTTCGGCCAGCACGCTCAGATAATAAGATTTCATTTCATAATTTTATACTCAGCCATATGTAAAAATGTTTTGTTTTTTTTGTATTTGTGAGTGTGGGTTGTGAAAAATGTGGTTCAAATAAGTTTTGGTTCAAAATAAACAAATTATCAAATGTTTACTTACCTACCAAGTGAAAGACTTTGCCTCATCTGACGTGTATGGGAGAGCTTGTGAAGGCCCCTGTTTTTGACCGTCTGTTGTCCGGGGAGAAAAATGAAGGAACCTTTCATCAGCCAGTTCTCCCCACTCGGGTGTCAAAGGAAGCGCTTGTGAGGTTATGTGGATATTCTTGTAGCCGTCTTACGATAGTATCATGGCTCACAGATAAGCAAGCTGAAAAAGTTTGAAAACGTGTGATGATGGTGAAAGCTTTATTTATAGTGTATTACTGGATCGAATATTCAAAAATCTATTCCAGAATTCCCCGAGGCGCCCCGCGGGCTGCACGTGGTCCGACGCTCGGCGCGCGGCGCCCTCGTGTCGTGGCGGCGCGGGTACGACGGCAACGCGCGCGTGCGCACCTACCGCCTGCAGTACCGCGTCGTGGGCGACCGGGACCGCGACCCGCTCCGTGCGGAGAGGGACGACTGGACCGACGCGCCTACAAGGGACGTGCCGGCTGACAGAGTCATTGAGAGGTATACCTACTACTCGCAATGAGTCCTTGTGTACTTACTGCCTGCAGTACTGCGTCGTGAGCGGCGGGGACCCGCTCCGCGTCGAGAGAGACGACTGGACCGACGCGCCTACTGGAGACGTATCACCTGAAAAAGACATTAAGAGGTACACCTACTACTTGCAAGAAGTGCTTGTGTCAATACCACCTGCAGTACCGCGTTGTGGGCGACCGACACCGCGACCCGCTCCGCGCCGAGAGGGTCAACTGGTGACTGACATCTAGTAGAGACGTATTGGCTTACAGAATCATTGAGGGGTATTCGTAGATTCAATTACTCACTTATTATTGTTTAAGGCCTTACTTTAGTAGATCATAGAAGTGGCCATAATTTATTATCTCTTTCATCATTTTTATCAATTTAGGGTCGTCCTCTATTACGTTTGCTATGCCGTTCAAAAGATTTTTTAAATCTATATAGTCACGCTGTTTATCGCTATTACAGATAAAAATAATATTAAAATTGAAGACCGATAAAAGTAGCGAACATTTGGAGTAGCCTATTTCTAGCAGTAAACTACAGATGGATCAGTCTGATGGTGATAGATACATGCACTTTCCATCTAGAAATGAAACCCTACTGACTCATACAATTCTCTCCAGGCAGGAGTCTTCAGAACCGGATTCGGAAATAACCCTGGAGTACCGAGTGGAAGGGCTCCGCCCAGCTACAGCGTACGCGCTGCGTCTTGCCGCAGTCAACGCCATCGGAGATAGCGACTATTCCGAGTCGGTCATTATTCAGACTCTTGAAGAAGGTAAATCCTGCAAAAATTCCTTTTTAAGCCAGTGCTAAGTCTGAGACTACCAATAATATCTTCATTACGATGATAATCAAAACAATTTTGTTTCCAGCTCCATCTGAGCCCCCACATAACGTTCAAGTTCAAGCAACTGCTCCTGGAGAACTGTTGGTGAAATGGCAGGTCAGATATTTGTTTCTATTTACTTACCATAAATAAGTAAATATTTTACAAGTCATATATTTTGTTCTGGAGACCATCCCCTGTAAGTGTTCTCTGGCATCCTTTGATAATGCGGCAGGCAAGCGTAGTGTAGGACACCGAGCCATTCGTTCAACTGATGACCTTAAGAGGACTGCTGCAGCTTGAACTTAGCAGTAAATAGATAAGTCCACGTTTCCGAAATCACCATCAGTTTTAAAAAATCTCTAGCGCAGCATTAATGACCCCTACGCTTAGCAAGACGGGCATAGGCTATTAATTAATTGTTAATCAATATTAATTATTGATTAACATGTGATTGTTATTAAGCATGTTTACGTTAGGTCCTAGAAATTATAGTTCACACCTCCACCGCTAGATGGAGTTGTGCTTCATTACCCTACATCAAAGTAGTTTAGGTCATTTTCACAGCTTGACGTGCAAGAGTGAGATAGAAGACAAATGGTTGACAATAGAGTATAGACCAGAGGTAAGAAGAACTTGCTATTACAAAAAAGAATTGTATAAATTTAGGATCCTTGGTGCCTTATTCCATCGTGTTATTCCATTGGTGTCGTATACCCATTTGGAACAGTGGTAGTGAACGCTGCCTGTGATCCAAGGGTTGCGGGTTCGATCCCCGCACTGTACAAACATTTATATCTCAGAGTCAAATCAAGGTATGTGATGGTGTGAAATATTTATTTCTTTATTTATTTTATTTTATTATTCACTGCAGGCACCACCCCAAGAATCATGGAACGGCGAGCTGCTCGGCTACGTGGTGACGTGGCGCGAGGCGGGCGCGGGCGACGACAACGCCACGCAGGCGCTCACGGCGGCGGGCTGGGGCGCTGCGCAGGCGCAGCTGGCGGGCCTCAGGCCGCACAAGCACTACGAAGTGCGCGTGAGGGCCTTCAACGCGGTCGGGCCCGGGCCTGCCGCGGCGCCGCTCACGGCGACTACGCTTGAGGGTGGTACGTTACTATGAGTGTGGTGATATAGTAATGTGCGGGGCTTTATCTTCATCTATCGGCTATCGGGGCTTTATATCGGGTATTGTAAGCAACAAAATGTTTTGGTGTAAGAACATATTGTCCTTTATAATTATAATGTATCTTTCCATGTATCATCATTTTGTTGAAAATAAATATTTTTTAAATTTTTTTTTATATAGGCTGTAGGTCGCACAGGCATTCTGAAAGGCGCATGAGAGCCTTCAAAATAGTTAGGCTCGAGCCTGCTAGAACTAGAGTCACAACATAATATGTACCTATATTATATGAGCTTATTTGAAGATTATTTTTAACAAACGACTGCATTGATAAAGCTCTGATGGAAACCAGAGATGAGTGAGTGATGTGATGCAAGGAATGTGTTAAATCGCTCCATTTATCTCACCTTTTTCAGTGAAGTAATCCTCGTAACACATCCTCGCTCATCTATGGTTGAAACAGACTTCATAAAACCGGCAAATTTGATGCTATTTGAAAGGCAAAATTGATTGAGGTGGAAAAATTGCACTACGATATTTCCATGCTGTCTTCTCCAGTTCAGGTTCTTTAAAAGATTTTTATAACTTTCAAAGCTTTTCTGGGAGTGTGGCCAAGACTCGCTTTATAAACGTATGATTTCCCACAGTATTTCAAACGAGTAGCTGGTGATGTAACCTTTACTGAACCAACATATTATCCACAATGACCAGCGCCGGAGGCAGCCCCAGAGCGCGTGCGCTGCGAGCCGATGTCGGCGCAGTCGCTGCGCGTGTGGTGGGAGCCGCCGCCGCCCGCCAGTCGCGGGGGGGTGCTGCTGGGGTACGAACTGCTTTACGAGGTAGGAAATGAATGAATCACATAAAAATATTATGCCAAACATTTTTAGTGCACAAGTGTCTGCACTAGTATCCACGTCATGTCCCCAATGTTCATTTCATTCGGGCGCAAGTTTAACTGCTTAGCATGTTTTTTTTTTTATGCTAGAGGCGACAAAAGAGCAAGCGAGTCACATTATGGAAAGCAATCATCGCCGCCCATTAACATCCGCGAAATCAGAGAGATCGCTAAATCGTTGCCGGCCTTTTTAAAAGGGAGTACGCTCTTCTCTTGAAGGTCCCTAAGTCGTAGCCGTCGGGAAATACTCCCATAGGTAAACTGTTCCACAGAACTGAGGTACGTGGTAACAACCTTCCAGACTCCAGATTTAGACTAAAAATATCTTAACAGAAAACTCGTACCCGTTGCTTTTGCAACTCATTGACCACTTTGCTACTCAGTTATTTATTATAGTTAGTGACAATTCAGCTCATGACAGGCTGAAGACTAACAAACATTTGGAACAGTAGTAGTGAACGCTGCCTTTGGTCAAAGAGTTGCGGGTTCGATCCCCGCAGAGTAGAAATATTTGTGTGCATGAACATGTCTGTTTGTATTGGTCTGGGTGTTTCCAATGTAATTATAAGTATGTATTTACAAAAGAAAAGTATTAAATGTATTTATTTGTAATTCCACTGTTGATTCTGATATCCGTAACACAGGTGCTTGAGCTACCTATCTCAGAGTCAGATCAATATATGTGATGTTGTGAAATATTTATTATTATTTATTTTTAATAAAACGATTCTTATTTCAATTCTTCGTCAGTCATCTAGAGTCTTCATGCTTAATCAATAAACTAGTATTTAATAAAGCCCTAAGTATTGCATTGCCAGCTTTCATCAGTATCCAAGTAAAACAAAAAGCTGATTTGTTCGTTTAGTATTTGGTTTAAGTGCTTTTTACATAATTCTAGGTAGTAAGCGAACTTGACAGCCATGTGGAGACGCGACGTGCTGGGGGCATGGAAACCGTTCTCCAAGCGCTCCACCGCGCTGCCAACTACTCCATAGCCGTCCGCGCCAGGACTGCGGCCGGTGCTGGTCCTGCTTCAGAACCTATCTACTGCACGACCCATGAAGACAGTTAGTACCTTCTTACTTATTCCGATAGCTCAGCGACCCAAAAAGTCTTGAATTAGATGTTCTTATTTTTCTCAATCTTGTGCAGTTGGACAGCGAACTGGCTGTCACCTGAAGTAGTGTCCGATTGAATATGCCTTCTGGACGCCTCGATTCGATACCATTTCTGCCTTGCCTTTACACTTATACATTGTTAACGGGACAGCGTCATGTTACTAAGTTCTATAGGAGTGACTGAAATGGGACAACCTAAATATTGAGTTAACGCTGTGGCCGCTATAACTAGATGACGTATGAGAACTTTTAATCCAAACTTATTTTTATCTTCCAGTTCCTGGTGCCCCTGCAGACATCAAAGCCTTAGCGAACTCAGAAGACACTGTGATCGTAAGCTGGCTAACTCCTACGCAGAAAAATGGGAAAATCAAGCATTACACCGTTTACAACCGGCCTCAAAGGTTTGTCTTACCATATCACAAAATGAATTTACAGATGATAAACAAAATTTCTTCATAAATGTACCTGCTTATCAATCCTATAGTAATCGCTTAAATTTATTTTGAGGACCCTGGACCCAGTTCGTGCTCATCATTAGCCTTGCCACATGGTCCTTTTTACCTAATCTGTAGTCCTAGTGATGAGTCTCTTTCGACGGCATGGTTTTGTGCCAAGAGTCCTACTCTTTGCAAATGATATTCGAGACCTGACTGCATTTCCAAAGCCATCTATTTTTATTTTTCTTTCTCAAATAAATAGTATAATAAATAATAGTTCTAGCAAAACATGTTTGATATCCTTATATGCTGATAGGACAGGTCAGCACTCCCAGCTGATGGTGGCACACCAGCCGGAGCAGGAGGAGTACCACGCCGAGGTGCGCGGCCTGCAGGAGCACCAGGTGTACGAGTTCTGGGTCACGGCCGCCACCGCCTCGGGGGAGGGGGAGATGAGCGCGGTCGTCGCCAGGAAACCTAATGGCAGAGGTGAATATTGTTGCGGGCACGGGGTACGTTCGCCAATTACGAGACAACGCGACCTCTATGGACACTTTGTAGAAAGTTCTATTGACTCCTCGAATGTTCGAGAACAACAGCCACAGCTTTGTGAAAAGTGAAACGTGTGCTTTCGTCGCAGGGTACCAAGCCTGTTACTTGGTACCCTTGTAACATGAAGATTTAGTAAGTCTAATCATAGGTAGGTAGTAGAACAGTTTAAGGCATTGGTACAGGCGTTCGATCAGAGACGATCTAAGAAATAATAAAACTGAGTAGAGGACATATTAGGGCACTCACTCGGACCCTCACAGGGCTCTGCAAATTAAACAAGCACCTGCACAACATTTTCATTCATCAGCGATTTCTCTGATCTCGCAGATATTCATGGTGGCGGTGATTACTCATGACCAGGTGATCTACTGGCTCATTTATTGCCTATAGCAATAAAATAAAGATATTTATTCGATGCTGTTTATTCTATTGATCTCTCTGAACAATGTATTAAGTAACACACTATATTTTTTATTTTATTAGAATAGCCAGACATTTGACCACAATCTCACCTGATGGTAATTGATGATGTGGCTGAGGATGGATCATAAATGTCTAGTAACAGTATTATTATTAATAGTAGTAGTATAAAAGACTGCCTCTTACGCCAAAGGTCATGGGTTCGATCCCCACCCTGGACAAACATTCGTGCGATGAACACTTGTGTTTGTTTAGTGACTGACTGTAATATATGTATTTAAGTATATATTTGTGTTCTACTGTTGTCTGATATCTGTAACACAAGTGCTTACGCTACCTATCTCGGAGTCAGATCAATGTATGTGATGTTGTGAAATATTTATTTATTTTATTTATTTATATTAACTCTTTGATTCTTAAGTAATGTCAATGTATGAGATGTTGTGAGAATTAATGTAATAATGTTAAAGTAATGTTAAAGGAATAAACGGTTGGTATCTCATCTCGCCACCAGCGCCGGCCATGATCTGGTCGTTCGGGCGGCGCGTGCGCGCGGGCGCGGCGCGGGCGGTGCGGCTGCGCTGCGGCGCGGCGGGCGCGGGCGCGCAGCGCTCCTGGTCGCGCCGCCGCCCCGCGCCGCCCGTCAGCGCCGACCCGAGATTCGTCATCGAAGGAGACTACCTCGTTATACTCAGTGAGGATTTTTCTTATTGTCTTGATATTTTAAATGTTGGAGAGCCACGGTGATACCACTGCATCACAGAAGACCGGCATGAAGCAGCACCTGCGCTGTGTTTCGCCTTGTGAGTGAGGTTACCGGAGGCCCAATAAGGGGGAAGGGGAAAAGGTTGGCAGCGCACTTGTGACTCCACTGGTTTTGCGGGTGTCCATGGGCGGCGGAATTGCTTACCATCAGGTGATCCGTCTGCTCGTCTGCCACCTCTCATATAAAAAAAAAATCTTAAAAAATATACTTTTTAAATTTATTTATTTATTTATTAAAAAACACAGACAGATTACAATCATTACAGATAATTATTTACAAAAGTAAAGCTGCTGGCATGATCATCAGCACCCAGAGAAGGAAAACTCTGCATTTATATCAAAACCCTCGCCAACTCGTCTGCCAAGCGTCGTGAGTATGGCAATTACCCCTCATGTGATTGAGGGAGGCCCGTGCCCGAGCAGTGGGGACTTAAATGGGCTGACAATGACGAATAGCTTATTAAATTAACTTCAGTCTAGATCGTAATCCAATAAAAATGTTCCTAGCGTGTTTAAAATTAGTATTTTTATTATATTCTAAAAAATAGGTGCATCACAAAACAAAAATAATACCTACATAAAAAATTGATAAACATTGAAAATACATTGTGCATTGCATTAAAATCAAAATAATAATAAAAAAACTACAATATTCTTATTAAATTGTTTTAAATTATACAGAGGTAGATATATACATAGAATAAGGATTGCGATGCTATCGCATTAGGTTAAAAGCCTGTAATGATAGCATGAGCTTGAAAATAAATAAATCTTTAATCGGCTACTATGAACTGAATGAAATAAAGAAACGTGCTAGTAGATGTTCATAGACATTCTTTGCGATTCAACTCGACTGAGATATGGTCAGCTCAATAGATCTTGAGCTGACCACAGTGCATGGTCGACATCAAACGTTACGATTTGTATTTTTTGGTAACTATAATAGGCTTAAGGTTGACCACACTCACATCTTTTGGAAAACGTCGATGAGGTCAAGGATGTTACGCAGATTAGGTACCTATAGATTTTTTGCATATAACAAACTACTCTTGCTTTACTGGTAGGCCTGCATCTAAAAATTTGGCATCATCTATAAGCGCCCCTGAAGAAAGAAATACGCCAGTAAAACCATAAAAAATCAATAGAATATCTGTGGAAACTTTGTTGTTACATGTTCTATCAGTATTTGTGTTATTTATAAGTTTACAAAATAATGTTTGTTTCCCTTAAAAATAAATAAATAGATGGCGCTGAATAAAGTGTTATATACTTGATATTTTTATAGCAATCTTTTGCAATTTATTCTTAAGTAAATAACACACTTAAAAGTTAATCTCGTATTCAGGCGGGACCTAGTAGATAAACTATTATATAGCGTAAAAAAAGTTTTCAAGCCGCATTGCATAAATATTCAAACTAACAAACTAAGTTGATTCATCAGACAAGGGTCACCAAGCCAATTTCAATTCGATGGAAGATCATCCAACCTTACCGTGGGAGAGCCACGTTTCGACATGCATGGGCCGTCTCGACCGGATTCATACCATGGACTCCCAGAAAACCGGCCTGAAGCAGCACTGTGCTGTGTTTCGCTGCGTGAGTGAGGGTACCGGAGGCCCAATCCTGGGGAAAGGGGGGTTTAAAGGTTGGCAGCGCACTTGTGACTCCACTGTCGTCGCGGGTCCATGGGCGGCGGCAATCGCTTACCATCAGGTGATCTGTCTGCTCGTCTGCCAGATATGTAATAAAAAAATGATTACATTCTAAAGTGCATCAAGTTATTAAGTGGAGCTGCACCATATACAGATCTGGACCGCAGCGTGTCGGACAACTACACGTGCGCGGTGCGCAACCCGTTCGGCTCGGAGCGCGCCACGTGGGAAGTGGTGGCGTTGGCTGCACCTCCGCGCCCGCACCTGCGCCTCGCCGCCAGCGCGCCCGCCCGCCTGCACCTCGGCTGGGACGCGCCCGCCCTCGGCCAGTCCGTTAACAGTTAGTGCCATTTCATCTTATTCCCATCTCATGTCGAGTGATGAAGAGGTCTAAATTGGGACATGCTTGTCTCTTGCTCACTCTTGCCTTAAAGGGGGTAATCATCATTATTTTAGCCAACGGACACCCACTGCAGGATACATTTAACCAAAACAATGACAACATCTTAATTTATTCTGATTGGACAAAATAAATCCTTGTGAAAATAAGCACGCCTTGCACGTGGAAAAATTTGGTGAATTAGCACCGGCTTGCCATAGATGACTGACCGGATGGCACAATTGGTAGTGAACCTGCCTCTGACGCCAAAGGTTGTGGGTTCGATCCCCACCCTGGACAGAGGAACCCGAACAGTCTAGTATTCCGTATTTTTTGTGAATTTGTGAGTGGTGCGAGTATGATTAATCTGTTGTGTCCTAGAGATTGTGTCGAAGGAGTTATAGCCAAACACACCGGGGAGATATAACATAGTACCGTAGAATGTCACAACTACAGAAGATATGCACATATTTCTCATTAAAATGCCTTATAAAGTTTTCTAGGAGAATCCACAGTTAGCCTGATTCTGGTATCATCAGGTTATTTTGGTATATCAGTTTGCATTTCTCTATCAACCACTCTTAATGTGGTGAACTAAGCTTTTAGATATTTATTTTTATCTCCATGACCAAC
The DNA here is from genome assembly GCA_019059595.1 of Marasmia exigua. NCBI lineage: Eukaryota > Metazoa > Arthropoda > Insecta > Lepidoptera > Crambidae > Marasmia > Marasmia exigua. The sequence continues at coordinate 24,298,698 of CM032463.1, forward strand.
CATAATATATGGTGTCTTTATGTAGGTTATACACTAGAACACTCTCGTGTGGACTCCAATGCGTGGGTGTCTACGCGTCTCCCGGCCGACGCGCGGTCTCATACCCTGGAACAGCTGGCATGTGGAAGCGTATACCGCGTGCGACTCATCGCGCACAACTCGGTGGGAGCCTCGCCGCCGAGTGATGAGCTGATCGTGTCTACTAAAGGAGGACGTGAGTTTGATAAATTGAAGCGCACACCCCACGTTAGGCGCCAGTGAAACGTGAAGGGGTTCGTGGTGAAACAAAAGAAGTTGTTTCACCGACAAACTATATTTTACAAGAAAAGATGGAGTCCACTCTAGGTAGACCCCTTATTAGCTAAGACTCTCCTGAGCACAGTAGGACGTTGCGGCATGTGCAGGTCCTCTTCCAGATGGGTCCAGGGAAGAGATAGGATGACACGGCTCGGCTAAGACGGTCAAGACGACGGTAGCACGAGGTGTCGATTGTGGGTAGAGAGCGACTCGGAGAAAAAAAGAGCCAGGCAATAGAAAAAGCGTCGGAAGAAGAAAAGTCCAAAGAAGACCCGCAACTGAAATTGAACGAAACAGCCTGATCATTAGTTGTCAGGGTCTGTCTTTCTGCGTCAGGGAGCCTACGATTAGGGGTCTAAGATTTAATATTCAAAGTGACGCGTCATAGCTTAAGGCTTTGATAGAATTTACAAATAGGAAAAGATTAGGCAATTATTCAAGGCAATAGATTAAAAGTATTTTACAAGAAAAGAGGGCTCTAAGGGCAAATTAATAAGCTAGAAATAAGTTTCAATTAGTACATATAGAATGCAAAGCAGGAAAAGGTATGAAAACAGAACAGGCACTAACACGACTTGAAGTCTAAGAGTCAGCAAAGATGGCCGAACCGCGGAGAAATTTGGGTGGCTGAACACTACTCAGTGGAAACCAAGCGACGAGCTGATCGACAATTGAGGACGAGCCGATTTACGTCATCTTTGACGTTTTTAAGTTCGTTACGATACGTTAGCCCTCTCTATAGCAAAAATGCTATCGCGTGTACGACTTGGTAGCACTACAGCAAAATGACCCCAGTGATATAGCAACTTTCAAAGATTAGACTTCAATTTGCTGATAAGGCATGCAAAAGCAACTCAATAGGTTTAACATGATTCCTTAAAGCCCCTCATAGTTGTCTTATATGTAGTTAGTACAGTTTTTATAGCAAAGGGTTACATGTTACAGCGTCTAGAGCAGCATCTGAAAAGGTCCTCATTACGACGAACAGCACCTGCGTCCATCTGAACCTGCTAACGTGGGACAGCAACGGCTGCCCGCTAGGCGCCTTCACACTGTCGGTGCGGGGCTTCGAGGAGTCGGCGTGGGCGACGCGGGCCGCTCCCGCCGCGCAGCCCGCGGAGCTGTGCGGCCTGGTGCCGGCGAGTTGGTACCACTTAAAGGTGCTGGCTACGAGCGCGGCGGGGACTACGTTGGGAAATTATTATTTTTCTACGTTGACGGAAGATGGAGGTGAGGGTTATCGTAATATACTCGTAGAAACTTATAAATTTATCCTGTGTCTTTGTTTCGCTAGTTATACAAACAATCTGCACCAAATCCTTGTTTCAGGTTTCTGTGGTATTTATAGTACCAGCCGAGGAAAATTGTTTTTCTCTCTGTTGAATTACGCTTTAATTTGATCATCGTCAAATTATTATTAGAATGGATGAATAAAGAAGTAGAGAAACAAGATTGAAGAAATAAAAGAATAGGATGAGCTCTGCACTCTACGGCTACGATTACGACTACTGCGGCCAATCCCAACAATACAATATAGTGCTCAAGTGTGTGCGCAAACACAAGGATACTCGCTATTCGCTTACCCTCATATTCCCATGGGACACCAACGTGACATGAGTGGAGAGGGATTAGGCGCAGGACCAACGCGTTAACGTGCTTTCCGAGGCACGCGGGTACAATACCGCTAAGTTCCAGACTCCGGACTAAGAATTTCTTACCGAAAATTTACGTACAAATTTTTACTAATAGTAATGGAAACGTCTTTGTTTGGAACTCCTGGACAAACATAGACCCTCCCTAAGATTTTACACACAAATTGATCCTGTGCAGCTTGCACCCCAGGAAATCTCGCGACTTTCACCAGATCGCCTGTCCACCTTATAGGAAGCCTGCCACGGCTGCTCTCTTCCTGTACTCGGTCTTCTCTCGATATTCTATCCACCCCGACGGTCGTCTGTTCTCATCACGAATTTAGTAATCAGTGGAAATCGTCTCAAACTAAGGTTCTCCTTTGTAATACTATGGAAACCAGTAACGAAGAAGTTACCACAAAAACCCAGACCCAACACAAAATATAGCTGTTTCATCAACAACAACAACGTTTAAGGCGTACTGCCAGACCTTCTACACCTGCAGCTTGTGGTGCGACACACGCAAAAGACCATCAACGCTCTTCGAGTGCAGTACAATAATGCCTTCAGGATGCTGATGTCGCTCCCTAGATACTGCAGTGCATCAAGCATGTTCGTGGAAGCGAGGGTAGATGGCTTTCACAGCATTTTAAGAAAACGAACTGCTTCAATGTTGCGCAGAGTTAGGGAAAGTACCAACACTATCCTGAGGGTATTTCAGGAAAGCCTTGAGAGTCCCATACAAAGGCACTGGATACGTATCCATGTGGGTGGGACTTTCAAGTATTTAAATTAAATTAATGGAAAATAATGCATTACTAACATTAGCATATAGGATTACTACTAACGTTTGGATATTTTGTCCGAAATAAATGTTTTATTATATTAATAAAAAGTAACGAACGAGTTTACTCGTATTGTTGCAGAACGAATACCAGCGCCGGCGCAGTTCCCGCCGCGGGGCGGCGCGGGCGGCTCCACAGGCGGCGCGCGCGCGCTCCTGGCGGCGGCCGGCGCGGCCTCGCTCGCTGCGCTGCTGCTGCTCGCCGCGCTGGCTTACAGGAGGAGGTAATTACTAAGTGCTACCACCATTAGCCTAGACCACAGCCTTTTTTATGTGATAAGTGGTAGACAAGGAGACGAATCGCCTGATGGTAAGAGATTGTCGCCGCCCATAGCCACCCACGACATCAGTGAAATCACCAGTGGAATCACGAGTGCCAACCTGTGAACCCCCTTTTCATCCGGATTGGACCTCCGGTACCCTCACTCACGCAGCGAAACTCGGCACAGTGCAGTTTTCTGTGAGGCCATGGTATCACCGCTTACCGTGACCTAACTCACCTGGCCAGGCAGACTCAAAAATCTCTAAACTGCGAATCCAGATTGGTCCCTTTAGTAACAACCTGATTAAAAGGGAAAAGTCAAAGGCTTTACACTACAAGTTTATAACTACAGTTACAAAGTTAAGATAATTTTTCAAACCCATACATGCAACTCTGTCATGAAATAGATTGACGCTTCCATGCGCTTCCAGTAATATCCGTCACATAGTGCAGTTGTGCATTCTAGAACATAGCCCATCTCCTGCTCTTTAACAGCTGCACGGATGATCTCTGGTAGGCAATTTACTTGTAAAATATTGGGCTGGCAAAACATAATTATTTTTTTTTCTTTTTTTTATTGCTTTCGAAATCAGCTGTATTTTTTAAAATAAGTTGTGCTATAAAAAATCTTGTTGAAATTTCAGTCCATCAGGCTCATGCCTGAGGAAAGGCTACGAGCAAGGAGACATATCCGAGGAGGAGGACAAGTCCGTGGAGAAACGAGACAATAGGCGGAACTGCCAGCAAGTGTACACCTCATCGCCAATCAAACACCCCATCAGCAAGAAGGAACAACAAGGTAAAGCTTTAAGTAAAAATTGTATCGATGACTCAGCTCAGTCTTTAGCCATCACTATGATCAGTCGAGTGAGTCTGCTCGACTGGCAGCGGTTCCCCTCCTACCTATCTTCTTGACTCTACCCTCTTGCTTCCTGGGTGACCCGGGAGCAAGTTCTCTTCACCTTATCTATTTATGTATTTATTCCCATGGTTAGACAGGGCTAGGGCTCTAGGGACTCTTAGACAAAGGGGCTCTAGGCTCACTAGAGAGTTAGGTTCCCTTCCTTTCCTTATATTCTGTTCGCCGGGACGCGTTGCCTTACATACATCGCTTTACACATTCGCTTTATACATTCCGCCTGTACAATTTCCACTTAAAAATCACGTCAATTTGTTGTAGCAGACGAAAAACAGACAGACACACACACATACTTCTTACCATTTATAATATTCAGTATGGATTAACGAAACCTAACCAAAATAGTTGATTGGTCTGTTGTAGAAATGTACGAGATCAGTCCGTACGCGACGTTCAGCATGACGGGCGGCGCGAGCGGCGCGGGCGCGGAGCTGGCGGAGGGCGCGGGGGGCGCGGGTGGCGGCACGCTGCGCACGTTCGGCCGCGCCGAGCCCGCGCCGCTTGCTGCCGCGCCGCCCGCGCACCCCGCGCACACACACAAGCACCGTTCACCCATCAATACTGGTAAACATTTTTTTTACTTTTTTATGTGATAGGTGGCAGACGAGCGTCTTTTCTAGTATGGCCATGTAATGAGAAGAGGGGAAGAACATGTTACCAAAAAAGTGATGAGTTAAAATTTATGTGGGTGGAGGAACAGATGACAGCCAAAAATAGAGATGGATGGATTGTGTGAAGAATGACAGGATGGGAAAACGGGTGGATAATTCGACAACGAATGACAGGGACGTATGGAAAAGGAAAACATACTGCGACGACCCTAGATAACCTGGAAAAAGGGCAGGAGGATGATGATGAGGTGGCAGACGAGCAGACGGATCACCTGATGGTAAGCGATTGCCGCCGCCCCATGGAAACCCGCGACACCAGTGGGGTCACAAGTGCGCTACCGAACGTTAAACCCCCTTTCCCCCGGATTGAGCCTCCGGTACCCTCACTCACACAGCACTTCATCCCGTTTCAACCCTTCGACCTTGGCTTCTTTTACACCATGACATTAGTTTTTTTTACATTATGACAAACATGCTATCAGACGGTTTACTAGATGGTAAATGATGATTACCGCCTCCCATGGACATCTGCAACACATGAGGCGTCATGGATTCGTGGAAGGAATAAGCTCTTTTCTTGAAGATCACCAGGTCATATCTGTTTGAAAACGCCATCGTTGGCAGCAGTTTTACGGTGCGAGGTAAAAAGTGGCGTGAGAAACTCACTGTGGTAGAAGAAAATCAATCCAGGTGATGTAAGTGGAATTTAGAGTTCTGTCGTGATGTGATAAATGGCACACGGATTACCTACCTGATAATAAGATATTTCAGCAACTGCCCACGGACACCTGCAACACCAGTATCACAAACCTATCTCCGATACTCTCACTCACTCGGTAAAACACTACTTCATGCCGGTTTTCTGTAATATCACTTACCTACACCGTTGAGCTGGCCAATTTCTGATGAAACTTGGCTCCTCTGCGGTATAAACTTTTATTTGTACTTTTGTAATTCGAAGCAGGAACTTTTACCTCGTCCTCTTTTCCTTCTCCCAGTCAATCTAATTACATAATTGTTTTCCAGAAGAGTACACGTTGTCGCGCGCGATGACGCTGATGGTGCGGCGGTCCGAGTCGGACTCGGACTCCAGCGGGTCTCCGTGTGCCGAATGCAACTCCAGCGTGTCCTATAGGATGCCCATAGTACCTTCTAAAGGTAGGCGTGTTCATCTAAACCAGTAGTTCTTAACCGGTGGTCCCTGGAATAATCTCCAGCATAGCCATTCTAATTAAATGATAAAACAATGAGCAACCCTATCGCGTTGACTAACGGCGTGAATCTGAACTGCATCTGGGTAGTCCACAGAAAGACAAAATAAGTCAAATGGTCCCTCATGACAAGAAGGTTATTTTCTGTGTATGGTTTTTTTTTTGTATGTAATAGGTAGTGATAGCACCTGATGGTAAGCAATTGCCGCCGCCTATGGACACCCGCGACACCAGTGGAGTCACAAGTGAGCTGCCAACCTTCAAACCCCCCTATCCCCCGGATTGGGCCTCCGGTACCCTCACTCACGCAGCGAAACACAGCACAGTGCTGCTTCACGCCGGTTTTCTGTGAGTAATGGTAAGTATGTATTTACAAAAGAAAATTATTAAAATGTATATATTTGTAATTCCGCTGATTGTTCTGACATTCGCTTGAGCTACCTATATCGGAGTCAGATCAATGTAGCTTTGTGATGTTGTGATATTTTAGGTATTAGTATCGTTTGTCAAATTGTCATAGTGACGATAGACCCCATCGCTTTTTCAATCGTGCACTGAAACTGCTGAATCATAAGGTTCCACAAACCTAAAGCAGTAACCGAGCATTTTTTTTATGTGATAGGTGGCAGACGAGCTGACGGATCACCTGATAGTAAGCAATTGCCAGCTGTGAAGCAGCATGGGGGCCCTCGCACGACACACTTTACCGTTACTTTCCACACCACATTGAATGTGAAACGCCCGGCGTTCCCCAGAGGAGGTGTTCCGCGCGGTGACGGACTCGAGCGCGGAGTCGGCGTCGGCGGGCGACGCGCGCGGCGGCTCGGCGCGCGCGCACGACAAGGCGCGCCGCCGCCCGCGCCGCCACCACACGCCCACCAGCTCCAGGTTAACTATCTGCTGTTCCCTTGAACCTCTTCAACTACATACAGACATCGGATCGCTTAGCGTTTTTTACCGTCTATATCACGGTGAATGCTCTGAACAGCTTTTCTCCCTCATTCCACCTGCCCTATTCCGTCACAGAACTACACGCGCCGGACAACGCTGTCACCGTTTCACTGTGGAAAACATCCCATCACGGACTAAAAAATTTGGCAGTTCTTATTTCTGCCGCACCATCAAAAAATGGAACTCGTTGCCGGGGCATGTATTTTCCCCTTCCTATAATATGTATTCCTTCAAACGAAGCGTGAAGAAACATCTCGCGGGCCAGTATGACGGTGCAAAAGGAAGTGATGCCTTGACATCGCTTCCGTTGCAACTTGAGCTCTTCTCTTGCTTACCATCAGGCTGAGGAGAGCCAATATACTGTGCCTCTATAAAAATAAATAACTAAAATTTATGAAGACGGGAATTAACACGAAATTTGTTATAGATATACAACATGTATTTTAGGTTTAATGCAACGCGAAAATAAATAAAAAAATGGTGGCAGACGAGAAGTCTCACCACTTAAAACACATATCTTTTTAATACTTTAGCAGCTCAGTAGATAAGAATGCGCCTTCCATGAGCCCCCGTGGTCCGAATCCGAGCAGGATTTTTCAAATCTATGTACGTATTTCTAACATTCGCGGTCAGGGAAAACATCGTGAGGAAATCTGCACGTTTTGGATAGTTTCTGAAACGTGTAATTATTATTCAGATGGTTTGTTTCACCTGTCAAAAGGGTTTGGAAGGTCTGTACGGGCAAGCACCGTACATTGGTTCGAGTCAGCATAATTTTAGTTGCATTCCGCATTAATTATAGAAAATAAAGTCAGTTCGCACATACATTTCAAGCATTCAAGTCGCACGTTTTCACCTAACCATATATTAGTAGAAATAATTTAAGAAATAGAATACAAGTTTTCTTATATTACAAACATTTCCTCTATTATTTCGACTCACCCCTATCAAGTACTACGGCATCCCCGTACAAGGTCAGCCGGTACAGTCGCTGGGTGGCAGACGAGAAGATTGATCACCTGAAGGTAAGCAATTGATGCCGCCTATGAACACCCGCAACACCAGTGGAGTCACAAGTGCACCTCCAATCTTCAAACCCCTAGCTGTTTCTTAAACGTAAAAAAAACACCTTTTTAATAATAATATAGTGTTTTCTATGCTACGTTTGAAATATAATATGAATATTAATTGCGTAAAAATATATATAATAAGTGCAATCTTTAACCATAATTCCTATGTATTCGTTAGCATAGGCTGCCATCTGGCGAAGGGTGCACGAAACCTATTATTTTATCCCACGTTCCGAGCGAGCATGGGAAACTTGGGAGTTTCCCATACGACACGCTACGATGAAAATGTTTGATGCAAACCTTTCTCCACAGATGGCGCAAAACTTTAGGATGTTTTCGTCTTATTTGTGGGTTATCCGTTTCTTCGTGGCAAACTCTAGGTTAATTATTCAATAGAGAGAAATAGTAGTTTTTATCTCCGAAGTTGCAATAGACAACACGACAAAAAACATTTTTCGAAATGAAAAATACTATTTCTAGATTAGACTCATATAAGTTTAAGAAAAATAATTCCAGATTTTTTAGACAGATATTTATGGAGAAAAAAAAATGTAAAAATCCTCCTGTGACGTCATCACTCGGCAATACAAATTAATAACGCTTTTGCTCGCGTTAATTAAAAAAAAGTAAAACCTCTAATTATAAAATGACAAGATAAAATAATGACAGAGACAGTAAATTTTAAGTTACTTACGTCGCCTAAACTTTTTTTATTGCGCATATAGCACCGACATTACAATACGTTGAGCCTCAGGATTACGTCACTTCCGGTATAATAATCAATAATTTAAAAAATAAATATTTCAATAAAAAGACACATTAAATGATAAATAAAAAATATGGGTCATCTCTGATGGGTCAGGCTCTTTCTTTATTCGAAAAGCGTCTAAAATGCGATTTTTTTTTGTCGTATTGTCCATTAATTGACAACACATTTAATTTACAGACAGGTTTTTGGATTTTGTTAGAAGAACGACAAAGCTCGAAAAGACCAGTTATAGGTAGTTATCTATTATAATTATATCAATTAATCAGTGGTCGTAATGTTTTCTTTCAGATATCAACAGCGGCAAGAGCAGGAGAGGAGAGATTTCACGATACACGTTTAAAACTATGACAATAAAGACTGCTAAAAGCAAAGTAATGAACTATTACAAATGTTATCTAATAAAATTAACATTTTATGAAAATTAAAGTTGTGTATCGACTATGTGAGAGCCATGTGTTAGAATACGACTTTCTAAAAATTGCATAGCATTGCACGTTAGGTATAGGTTAAAGTGATTAGGTAGTTCGTGGAAACAGAACCCATTGACACGACGTTATTTTTATATTTGAGTATGACTGCCTCGGTGGCGCAGTGGTTAGTGGGTCGCACTTTAAAGCGACGTCTGTGCGTCGGTCCCGGGTTCGGTCCCCGGGTCGGGCAAAAATTTGTTTTTGAATTTTCGGTTAGAAATTCTTAGTGGCAGCTCGGAGTCTGGAAGTTGGCGGTCTCGGAAAGCACGTTAAGCTGTTGGCCCTGCGCCCGGTCCCTCTCTGGTCATGTCACAATAGTGTCCCATCGGAAAATGAGGATAAGGGACCGTAGACGTAATCGGTTGGAGGATATTAATCTGAGTTGATTGAATGAAAGGTAAATTACGGTCTATGATTAATGATGTTTTAAAAGAAACTATAGTAGGATTATTAGACGCAGTAACCTGTCAGATGCAAATGTCAAATCCCCATACATTTTGCAAATGTATAAGAATGTCACATTGACATCTGTCAGTTTACTTCGTCTAATTAATAATCCGACTATACATACTTAATGGGTGATTCTCCGAAATTATCTCATTTCTATGGGCTCAAAAATATTGTTCAAATTAGAATTTGAAATTGAAATAGGAACACGTAAAGACACCTACCCTTCTTTTAATTTAAACTTCTTCTGATTTCAAGATAAACTTCTAATTTGAACAATATTTTTGAGCCCATAGAAACCAGACGTGAAGAAACCGGAAGGTCAAATTTCAGAGAATCACCCTAATAGGTGTCGTTTAAGGGGTTTCTGTTTTGGCTTTATTATTTTATTGTAAATATGTACTAACCGTTTATTTTTTCATAAGCAAATGCCTCGTGATTAAGAAGTGACTTCGCGTATTCGATACACACCTTTAATATGTTTGTAAATATTTTTATGGGTTTTGTACATTTGAAGAAGTGACGCGGCCTATTTGTAAGAAAATACATTTTGTGTCAAAATTTGTAAAAACTGTTGTTTTTATTTTGTAATTACCCTTTAAGAACTGGAATCTTACTTTTACCGATAAATTCAAATAGATTTACCAATAGGTCTGTGGGCTAGCTCGATTGTAGAATTTCGTTGGAGATGATTAATGGTGATACCACAGGGTCAACAAAAGTAAGTGGTTCAACAACTACAACCTGTGCGGATAAAGAATGGGAACAGAAATGGCGGCGCATCTATTCACTTCTCGCTCGCACACTATTTGAGTCTATACTCGCACTCGTGTGGTGCGAATAGATGCGCCGCCATTTCTGATCCCATTCTTTATCCGCACAGGTTGTAGGTACTTTCAAGGGTCAACAATGAAGGTGAATTCGTGTCGTCGATTAGTAGAAATCTATCTTTATAGATATTGTATCTAACGCAGTTTTATATTCGAGCTTAATTACTAAATCAAATAATGATAAATAATAGATTCGCTCAGTTTACAACTACTTGAAAGTTATACCGACTCATATCTGATACTGTAAAAAGTTGCTTAGATTTTAAGGAATAATAACGATTTCAAAATGTTGACCTTATTTGTTTACCTACTTCACGTTGATTGTGCTGTGAATGTACATTTTTATATAATACCTACTAATATGAATATGTACGAGTACAATGTTTTAACTATCTTTTGACTCTGAATTTTTAATATTGTGTTAGTTTTCTAAAAGGCTCAAACTATATTTTGTGTGTCGTTTTTTTTTGACATTAAATGTTTTATCAGCAACATAATATCATTATGCCAATGAGATTGTAATGACCTTTGTGAGTATGATGCAATATCGTAAACAAATTTTACACTATCTAAATAATGTTTTGGTAGGTATAATTTACTAAGTTACATAAATCGAATGATGTTAAATGAAAAAACGATCTTCTGTTGAAGTTTTAACTATCACTGCCTACATATTTGCTACGTTTTGTAAATATTAATATAGTTAGAAAAAATAATAAGATGAAATAAAAGTGAAATACCTATTACAGAGTTTTGTTTTTATTTAGAAACCCCAGACAAACTCTTCAATCCCGATCGTTATAAATTGTATTATTTGACGATCCGTTTGGTACAGTGGTAGTGAACGCTGCCTTTGGTCCAAGGGTTGCGGCTTCGATCCCCGCGCAGTACAAACATTGTGTGCATGAACATGTCCGTTTGTGTTGGTCTGGGTGTTTCCTATGTAATAATAGTATGTATTTACAAAAGAAAAGTATTATATGTATATATTTGTAATCCCACTGTTGATTCTGATATCCGTAACACAGGTGCTTGAGCTACCTATCTCGGAGTCAGATCAATGTATGTGATGTTGTGAAATAATTATTTATTTATTTATTATATTAGATTTTTTTTGAAACTTCTAGTAGTAGTAGTATAACCCCGACTAATTCAAAGATGAGTTATTAAGAGGAGACAAAAGGAGAAGGCAAGGAGATAAAATAAATAAGCTAGTCACTTAATAGTAGCCACTCATGAAGTTCCAGTAGACTTAAGAATATAAGGTAGTTTGGACATGGAGTACTGCTCCCCACCCACATGGAGTACTGCTCCCATCTTTGGGCAGGCGCCCCTAAATATCAGCTTGACCCATTTGACGCCTTGCAGAGACGAGCTGTCCGGATTGTCGGGGATCCCGATCTCACGGACAAATTGGAGTCGTTGGAGTTGCGAAGAGATTTTGGCTCTCTTTGCCTCTTCTATAGGCTCTTCCATGGAGAGTGCTCTTTGGAGCTGTTTAATATCATACCAGGGTCACCATTCTACAATCGCACGACTAGACGCCGCGGCAAACTTCACCAATACTACCTGCAACCAATCCCTTCCAGAACTCTTCGTTTCCAGCGCTCCTTTTTTCCGCGCTCGTGCAAACTCTGGAATGACCTTCCAGCCGCGGTGTACCCTGATCGCTATGACATGTCCTTTTTTAAACGAGGTTTGAAAAGAGTTCTTCTCTCACGGTAGGCAGAGGCATGATTGTGCTCCGGCATTGTTGATGTCTATAAGCAGCGATTACCGTTTACCATCAGATGGGCCGCAAGCTCGTCTACCTACTGTAAGCAATAAAAAAAAAAAGTTTTCTTCCAGGGTGTTGTCTTTGTGTTTTTTTCCACCCTGTTTTATTTATAATCGATTAACTTTTTAACTTAAGTACGTTTAAGTACTTTTTTACTATAAGTCTTTATGGCGTAAAGTTATAAAGAAGTGCCCCCCAAGAACACGTGAAAACGGAGAGGGACCACATGCATCGAGAACAAAAACTATATGCTTTCTGAATTAATGTTAACAATTACTACATATTTGATATAAAAATATATCTACGAAAAAAAAAAACCGCCTTCAAAAACCACGAACTGAAAAGTGTATAATAATATTTTTAACACCTTCTAATACTATCTTGTTATCAATAATTAGAGCCGTGTGGTCCCGGCAGAGTAGAATAGGCCACCCTCACTCTTACCGAGGTGTCGTAAATGCGACTAAGGTAAAGCTGCTGGCATGATCATCAGCACCCGAGAAGGAAAACTCTGCATTTATATCAAAACCCTCGCCAACCCGTCTGCCAAGCGTGGTGAGTATGGCAATTACCCCTCATGTGATTGAGGGAGGCCCGTGCCCCAGCAGTGGGGACTGAAATGGGCTGATGATGATGATGATGATCAATAATCAACAGGGATTAGGCGGTGATTTTGGTCACACCTTTTATCGAGTGTACTGTTATATTATAATATGTTATTTGAAGCGTTATGAAGTGTTAAAAATATCATTCTACACTTTTAATGAAAATGGATTTAATACTATCCATAGTACAATCGATTTATTTATTTATCTAAGGTATACCTACTTAAAGGTTACAATCGTATACATTTTAAACTTTTCTGTGTGTTATTATAAAATATACCAGACCATAACCTACAGGTAGTGTACACAACATGAATATACAAGTATAATTTGCTTATTAAATATTTAAAAGAAAAATCACTTAAAAAGATTGTGATGTTCTTGTTAGGCCGAGGACACTTCAGCTTCCAGGACGTGCGAAACAATATTTTTGTATCTAGGAAAACTGCAGTCAAACACATCAATGTCTCTGCCACCTCGTACCAGTTCATTGTAGGTCCTGCATATTCGGATTAGGGGGTTGTAGTACGATGTGTTGTTCCTATACACTTTTAAGACAAATATGTTTGGTGATCTGAAAGTGTGTTGATGTTGATAGAAGAGAGAAGATCCGGGACCTCGATTATTAGATTATTAGGGCCCCATTTGCATAATCGACGTACCTACAATCAATTATCCGGAAACCTTATTGCAGGTGTCTATAGATGTCCATAGGCGGCATTATTCGCTTATCAACAGGCGTGCCGCAGTCCTATTTGCCACTATCGTGTTATAAAAAATCTTATGGGACAAAATGTCTATAAATATTTTTCCCCTCTAACTAAACTTTGTAGGTATACAACGGAAATTCTATTAAATAGCATCATACCCTAATAAGCCAAGGCCTTTAAATCTATTGAAGGAAAATCTTTTGTAGAAGAAAAATTTTAAGCAACTTTATGAAGTCAAATGAAATTTATAATATTCTTAGCAAAAATAGAATTGGCAGCCAATTTTTAACCATCTTGTTTCCTTTCGCGCGTCATACGCGACCACAGCTGGGGTAGGGGTGCCAAACATAATGTTTTCATATGGCACATTGCGGAAGTCAGTCAAAGTCACAGTCTCTCATTGAAGCAAGGCGCAGAACCAAACGCGTGATGTGCCTAAACACGGGAGTACGATGACGGTCTCGACTTCCAGGCGTTTAGCTAATACCTACTAAGGGCATTATTCATAAATGTTTGTTAAACCTTTCTTAGCTAAAAAATTTTTCTGCAAAAAAAAACCACCTTCAAATACTACGAACTAAAAAGTGTAAAATAATGTTTTTATCACTTTATACACTTCAAATAACATTTTATAACGGTACACTCGAGAAAAGGTTTTACCGAAGTCGGCGCCTAATCTCTGTTGAATACTTGATTGTTTTATTAAATTACAAAAAAATTTTTCGGCGGTTTTTATTCGCAGAAAAATTTTTTCAAACTTTTTAGTGTCCCTTTTTTGGCTAAAAAATGAGACACTAAAAAGCCCTTTTTAAAATATGAGGGTTCTCATTTATTTAGCAGCTCCCCCTTCCTTTTCCACCTGCAAATTAAACAAGCACCTGCACAACATGGGCCTTTCAGATACCAAAATCTGCAGGTTCTGTCGCGAGGACGAGGAAACGGTTATCCACGTCCTCGGCGAGTGCATAGCGCTGCACCGCTGCAGAAGCCGGCACCTAGGAGCACACATGATCCCAGCAGACGAGATCAAAAGCTCCCCCATCAGCTCCATTCTCGGGTTTATCCTGGAACTGGAGCTACATGAGGTGATGTAATAGGTTATGGGGCTGCCACAATAGATCATCTACTGGTCGCAGTGGCTATGAGACGCAGGGCTCACCCCATTTCTAACAAATAAATCCTCTTCCACCCCCGCCAAATAACTAACAAACTTATTGTGAGTACAGTATTGAAAGAGTTAGCCTTTAACTCCTTACCGTTGAGGAATTGACCTTTCATCATCAGCAGAGCCACAAAATTAATACAGTCAGGCGTATATACTGGTGCTGTTTTGAAAAAAGATACCAAAGCATTACGTATCTCTATAAAATTTGCAAGTTTCCCTCATTTTTTCCAGGATCCCATCATCAGATCCTGATATCCTGATCATGGTACCAATCCGGGATTATTTACTTTTCAACTAAAAAAGAACCATCCAAATCGGTTCATAAATGGCAAAGTAATCGGCGAACAAACACAAAAAAATAACATATCTATATACATATCGAATTGAGAACCTCTTTTTGATGAAGTCGGTTAAAAACGGTGTTTTAAAGCAGTTCCTTTTTTCGAACATTTTATAAGATTTTTTATTGTTTCAAACATCAAAACTGCTCTATAATACCGTTTTAGCTAACAAAGGTTTATTTAACGTTTATGAATAAAGCTCTACTTGTTTAGATGGACAGATTAAAAATCAAATGAACGCTGGTACAATTGAGTTCAAGTAACTAATATATTCAAGATATTCAAAAGTAAATACAGTGAAGGACTCGACCTATAATTAAATTGGTGACTGCTAGCTAGAACTTCGTTGGAATTTGAATTTGAATACACTTGTTTACTTACTTTGATGGCCACTCTTAAATACCTTCTTGTGGAAGGTCGATTCACAGACTACTAAAAAAAGTTTATTTAATAGATTTCTACGAGCTATTTGAAAATCAAGGTTTCTTTTAGCGTAAAGGCAATTCAATATGTAAATAGAACATTCCAGAAATTGAACTCTGGACCGCACAGCCGTCGCGTCGCTCTTCTAAGTATCTAGCTGCTGCGCTACTGAAATAGTAAATCTACCTTACTTACTTTACTCTATGCAGTATTTTAAAGTAACCAGGGATCAGCCTAATTTAATGATAAAAATCTAAAAATCATCATTTTTGTTGATAAATCGTTATATTTTTGGTTGGTTATTGATTTGTATTTATAGCGTCCAGGAATATTCATCAAAAAAATTGCATGTTAATCCATGTTAGCAGGATATAGCGCTTATAATATTTTTACAGTACTTACCTATTCTATGCAAATAAAGGCTTTGAATCAAATAAATAAATATTTCACAACATCACATACATTGATCTGACTCCGAGATAGGTAGCTCAAGCACCTGTGTTACGGTCAAAAATATGCATATCGTCAACATCATCAACGGAGTTGAGCCCAGTGTACGCTTGAACCATCCAGGATTTTTGGATTCTGGTAACTTTGTAGAAGCAACGACCGTCCGACCTTCGCAACTCTGCGTTAGTTAGAGAAACCACACCAACTGGATCATCATCGCTGAGCTAATTATACAAATACGCACATTCATAGAGTTTAAAAATTTTAAGGTTCTCGGATTAGAATGCCGTGTGGTCCCGGCAGAGTAGAATAGGCCACCCTCACTCTTACCGAGGTGTCGTAAAAGGCGACTAACGTAAAGCTGCTAGCATGATCATCAGCACAAAGAGAAAGAAAACTCTGTATTTACATCAAAACCCTCGCCAACCCGTTTGCCAAGCGTGGTGAGTATGGCAATTACCCCTCATGTGATTGAGGGATTCCCGTGCCCCAGCAGTGGTGACTTAAATGGGCTGACGATGATGATGATTAGAACCTACTTTTTCGGTCTAGGCGCACATCTTGTCCACTAAGATACCATTGTTTTCAAAAGATATGTATTTCAAGTGGTGAAATATTAATAAAGCCCAAGTTGTTAGCCCTACTACTCAATAGGGACTCAATCCAATCGCTGGCGCGGAGCCAACAGCTAATACCACATTTGCCAGTATTAACATACTTCGCCGATGTATTAAACATACAACTTTGATATATCGATTTAATAAGTTAGGTACTCTTGGCTACGGTAAAATTCGTTCTACCCTATTTATTTTCTTTGTTTTTTATTTAGGCCAAGACGGGAACAAGAAGTTTCCACTGATTTTAGCCGTTGAGCAGAACATAATATTGAAAACAAAGGCAGTTCTTGATTTGTACGACAAACAGTTATGAATTTTGCCATTTGTTGAGAATCTGGCTGGCTATTAACAATAAAAGATTAGAGTTAGGTTAGGCTACTAACTCTAATACTGCCAGGGTTGTCCCGGGCTGTCGTAAAAGGCGACTTAACGGGCTTTCAGAGCACGCGAGCGTACCTACTGCTGGGGAGTGGCTTGCGCAGCATCATACTCCGCGGGGCACGACTTACCGGGTGTCCTGGTAGATCGTACAGCGTTGAAGGGCTGTATTGCGCCAGATAGGGGTGAAGCGGCGAGCGCGATTAGCGATACGGTCAAGTCCCGGCTGTGGGGTTTCCAGCCGCGATTGCGCGGAGATGGGCACTCCAGGAGTTTTAGTTAGGATTTGAGTCCCACACACCACCTTGTTCCCTACATGGAGCAAGGTGATGGCCATGACGGTTTCTCCTGGGAAAAAAAGGCTACTACTACTCTAACATGTTCAGAGTGCCCAATGCCCACTGTTTCATCATTTGCATATTTTTCCATTCGTATACGCATTGGTGAACATCTGGCTAAGGCGTGACACCCAAGCTTGGAAAGTTATGAATTCGATTCTCGGTCGGAAAAGTTGAGAGAAGAAGGTCGGCTTGGCTCAAAGTCACGCAGAGAGCAATGGAACCTTTTCCATTATTCTCTGCGTAACTTTGAGCCTTCCTCCTTGCGTGATCGTATTAGGAATGATGAGAACCAAGGTCGTGTCGTGGCAGGCCCCGCACAAGGTGGACCGACGATCTGATGAAGATTGCGGTAATCCATTGGACGCAGGCGGCACAGGACTGATCTTTGTGGAGATCATAGGGGGAGGCCTATGTCCCGCAGTGGACGTTTATTGGCTGAAATGATGAAGTTGTGAAAACAAATCTTTTTTTGTTCTGGAGATGGGCACCTTTCACAATTCATTTGTGATGGGTGCCTATATATCTGGCGCAAGGCTCACTTCCAATCAATCATTATAAGTGTATGTACCAGTATCACTTGGAATTTATAACTATTCAGGACAGCATGCTCCAATGACATAATACCTACTATAGTTATATAATTAATTCGTCTTGATTTTTAAAATTGTTTTTGTGAAGATAGAAGATAGCAATAACGTAGGCGAATTTTATCTTCAATTTATTTGAGTATATAGGTACAAACCCATTTATCTAATACGCGTTATCAGTCATCTATCTATCATAATAAAACATAATATCTGCGTCATTGAAATCTCTCACCTCTTTTTGTAATCACATACTTATGGTAAATTAAGGGAAACCTTTTATTGGGCTTATTATCATTATTTAGTACTAAATAATACAAAGTAAACGCTGTTGGTTTTCTAATAAATAAATTAACTTTTCTAATTGTCTCTCGCCCTATGTGAGCCGGGAGACTTGCCTGGCCAGGTTTTCTATTACTAATGAAATCCCTTTTATTAGACTAGGTAATCGATGTGATTTTTAAATGATATAGGCGGTGGAGGACATGATGGTAAGTAAACTACCGTAGATTATGAACATCTGCGAGATTGTGGGGGGTCTGCTGCTGACATACAAACTATCTTTGTATTACAGAAAAGGGCCATCCGCGCTATATACAGCCTCAGATCACGTGACCCTATTCGGGACATATTTAAAGAAATAAATATTTTATCCGTGGCTTCCCAATTTATCCTTGTCTGCATTATGTATTTACGTGAGCACTTGCACACTCCCAAAAAAGTCCGATAGTCATAGTCTTAACACCAGTAATAAACATAGACTTGCCGTCCCGGTCCTCAGACTTCATAAAATCGGTAAGTCATTTGTTGGCATAAGTATTAAGATATTTAATAAGCTACCACAAAATGTCACTAACCTATCATTGGATCAGTTTAAGTCTCATATTAAAACCTGTCTAATAAAGAAAGGTTACTGTGTACAAGAGTATTTAAATTATAAGGATTCTTGGTCATATTAATCAATTAGTATTTTGAGTTGTAATTCATAGTAGTCTGTTAACTTTGATAACTGTTTTTTTTTCTCTTCTCAATTGAAACTCTGTAACATCATGAATATTTGAAAAGAGTAACTACTGAGTTTCTTGCAGGTGTCTTCTCAGTGAAAATCGACATTCCAAACCAGCGGTAGATGATAATATATGTACCTATTTTGAGATTCATAAGTGTTCTGTATGGACCTAAATTGTCTTTATCACAGAAGTCGCTGATAAGTTGCCAGCTTTTTTGAAAGGAGTACCTTCTCTTGAAGTGTTTTAAGTCTAAATTTCTGATGTATTTATTGATTTTGTTTATATCAAATTCAAAAGGCCTACCAAAACGTGTGTTACTTAACAAGTGTAGTTCACATCTGTGACTGGTGGATTGAGCGGCGCTTGCGGCTGGACAACGTGGCGGCCGATTTGTCTGCGGCGAGCCAATTAGTCGCCTAGCCTAGATTTACGAGCTCGTCCTGTAAAAAATGGACCCTTCGTTGTGTTTGACTGATCAAGAGACTTTGTGTGATCGAATAGTTAATCTCTCTCTATCTCTCTCTCATTTAGCGTGTAATTATCGGTGCCCGGTACCAGTTTCGCTCTGGAGACTGAGGTACGCTTATACCGTATTCAGGATTTCGGAAGTCTGGTAATTACCGTTAAGCCACTGCCGACTAACCTTCGGAACCCGTTAAAAGGAATCAGACCAACTGAATCATAGGTACACGTTTCAGAACCTATCAGAAACGTGCAACTTCCCTCACGATTTTTCCCTCACCGCCAAGCTTATGGTAGAAATACGCACAGAGGCTTGAAAAATCGAAAAGTGCATGTTCCTATTCGAGTCATTCTTCAGTTCTGACGACCCAATTGGAACAGTGGTAGTGAACGCTGCCTTTAATCCAAGGGTTGTCGGTTCGAAAATAATTCTCACAACATCTCATACGTTGACCTGATTCCGTACTAAGTAGCTTAAGCACTTGTGTTACAGATATCAGACAACAGAGGAACACAAATATATACTTAAATACATATATTACACCCAGACACCGAACAAACACAAGTGTTCATCGCACGAATGTTTGTGCAGGGTGGGGATCGAACCCACGACCTTTGGCGTAAGAGGCAGGGTCACTACCAATTGCGCCATCCGGTCAGTCGAAATAGCGATGCTACATCTCGACGCAGTGACACAGGATCGAGCATATCGGAATGAGCCTGGTCGTCGATAATTCTGACTGCCCTTCGCTGGATACGGTCCAGAGGAAGAAGCTGATACTTGGGAGCTCCAGCCCAAAGGTGAGAGCAGTATTCCATATGAGGCCGCACCAGCGCCTTATAAAGTTACAAGAGCTGCCTCGGTAAGAAATACCCCCTCGGCCTTTTGGGCACGCCAAGGTTAAAAAATTATAAAAATGGTCTCGGGACATTAAAAACATGTCCTGGAAATAAAAAAAAATCCCCGGAGACTTAAACTCTCAAACATGAGAAAGGCAGCAAATCTGCTTTGTTTCTTTTTGAATTTTATTTGTTAAATACTTTGAATTACTTTCGTTTTCGTTTACTGTTGTCGGTCGGTCTATCGGTCGGTTCTATTCAAACCACGGAATTCAATGTAATGTAATAATAAAATTTGGTTTCACTGACCATCACAGATCATCACAAAACTTACTTAAATAGTCACATAACTCGAAAATAAACTTCAATACATTTTTGCTTGCGAAATTTTCATTATCCACTGCTTAGTCAAAATATGACGACACTTTCAAAACTTATATAAAAATACCTACCTACCTCAAATTTACTTGCATAGTTAGATATAAAATAGTCGACTGATACACTTTTTTGAATAAATTCTGTAAGTTTTCTCTTTAATAATTATCA
Organism: Marasmia exigua; assembly: GCA_019059595.1. Lineage (NCBI taxonomy): Eukaryota > Metazoa > Arthropoda > Insecta > Lepidoptera > Crambidae > Marasmia > Marasmia exigua. The sequence goes on from CM032463.1 coordinate 24,319,259, forward strand.
ATTAGTTTCCTCTATAACAATTGTATAGATAGATAGATATTCTTTATTGCACAAAAATAAAATACAAGCATGATACAACAGCAACAGACAGTACAATAAGGCTGTCTTATCGCTTGTAGCGATTTCTTCCAGACAACCTTTGGGTAAAGTATGTTAAAAATTAAAATGAAATAATATGAATTCAATATAATAATGGTTGGTTGGTTGGTGTGTGAAATCCACTAAATGGCGTACTATTTGATAAACTCCTCAGATTAGCGTGCTGTCGCTCTGGAGCCCGGGGTATGCTTAGACATGATTCAGAATGTAGTGGCAATTATGTAGTGGTGGTAATTAAGAATATTGAAGCGACAACCGTCTGGCCTTCGTAACTCTGTACAGGGGCACCATATCAAAATCATGGTAACATGTTTCAGAAAATATCTGAGAGGTTTCCTCACGATCATTTCTGTCACCGTCGAGGTAATGCTAGAAATGCGCACATTTGCAAAATTCAGAGGTTAATACTTGGATTCGAACCATTGAGATCATCGTCAGCCCATTTAAGTCCCCACTGCTGGGGCACGGGCCTCCCTCAATCACATGAGGGGTAATTGCCATACTCACCACGCTTGGCAGACGGGTTGGCGAGGGTTTTGATATAAATGCAGAGTTTTCCTTCTCTGGGTGCTGATTATCATGCCTGCAGCTTTACCTTAGTCGCCTTTTACGACACCTCGGTAAGAGTGAGGGTGGCCTATTCTACTCTGCCGGGGACCACACGGCCGAATTGAGACCACCATTGAGATACCATTGCGTAATATCCTTAAGTTTTTGCAACGGTACTATTGGTTTAAGGATTCGAAATCGCAAATCAATACGCAACTAGTAGTTTTATCGCAAAAAGATGTGAAATGAAATTGGTCGCTCATAACCGCATTTGGACGCGCCCCGTCCGCCGCGGGCCACGAGTAGACGCGACCAGATTTACAGTCAGGCGGGGACATGTTTTACGAGTTTATGATTTCGACTCGTTTTACGAGAATGTAGTGCTGCACGGAGATTGTGACCTGGACCCCATTTCATATCTTTGCTACTGTACGAGCTACGTCGCACAGACCAACTTAGCAACGACCTACATGCAGCGCGCCTGACCGATGGAGCGCCTTCGGGCACCGTCGGCACTCTACATCGACGGCACACTATCAAATACATTTTGATTTGATAAACATTGTATACAAACAACTAAACTACTAACAATAAACAGATTTCAATCGTCTGTGTTGGGTCTCATTTCTCTCGCTGCTGCCAAGACGTCACTATGATCAGTCGAGTGAGCCTGCTCGACTAGAAGCAGTTCCTTTCCTACCTATCGTCCTGACTCTTCCCGCTTGCTACCCTGGGCAACCTTCAATCACCTTATCTATGTATGTATTTATTCCCATGGTTAGGCAGGGCTAGGGCTCTAGGGACTTAGTGTCTTAGACAAAGAGGCTCTAGGCTCACTAGAGAGTTGGGTTAGTGGTTGAGTTGGCTTTCTTTATATTATGTTCACCGGGACGCGGTGCTTTACAACCATCGCTTCCTGACCGTACAGGTACCTACTAAAGAAGTTTTTAGAAGTACTCGAGTAAACGTGATGAAGTCATAGTTGATGGCATTTAGTTTTTCTCATCAAAAACTAAAACTAACAGCTTTACTACTTCCATACCTAGCATAAACATTAAGTTATCAACCAATGTAACTACAAATTATGGAAAGCAATAACATATTGAGTATTGATCTTGAATAAGTGGACATGTGTGCACAGATTCAAATGCATTTTATGTTACACAACAGTACTGTGGACGCCTTTACGAGGTACGGCCTACACGATAACCAACTCCCAGTCACTGAGAATTGAATTGAAGCCGAGTGAGTAAGGACTCACTCGTACCGGAGCCCAATCTGGGATAAAGGAAGCTTGAAGGTTGGCGGCGCAATGGTGTAGACCTGTCCATGTGTGGTGGGAATCGCTAAGTATCTGGTGTTCTTCCACATAAAAACCCGCGGCATATCCATAAAACTTATCGGAGTGTTTTTATTAGTCGGATGTTAAACTTGGTACAACAGCAATACTGTTGCGTTCTGATCTGAAAAGATCTGAGTTTATTCCCAGTCAAGCCCAACACTAAGTCTTGCAATGTGGTCTTGAATTTTGACAACACTAGGTAATGTTATGTCATGTGTTATATCCGGAGGCGGTGATCATGTTTTATGGAAAATGACAAATGGTGTAAAATTCGGACAATAGGAGATGGTACATTTCATTAAATCAAACGTATTATATTTTTTTCATTATTTCCTGTGCATCATGTTTTTGCATCAGGCAAAAAAAGGTTGGAACCAAAATGTTTAACAGTGTTTTTTTTTTTTTTGACAGTGGGATTTGGTGGTGAACCCTCATGCTCGTATAGAAACACGTAAAGCCGTTGGTTCTGCGCCCGATCTCTATTCAGTTTTAACTATGTGTATATGTGTAATGCATGTAAAACCTCTCCTCTGATTGCTATTCGTGAAAACTGTTTAAGGCATATTTGTTCTAAAGTACTTCAATCATTATTCTTACTTAAGTGCTGTTTGTTTACCATTAAGAAGGAAATAACATGCTTGTGTTCCATTTAAATATGTGTATTTGAGCTTTTATCTGACCTGCACACACTTGTAGACTGTAATGTGTCCTCCAACTGTAGTTGTAACTTATCGTTGAGATTAAAAGAAATTTATTATTAACCAAGGGGACTTAATCACTTGTATCCTCTGCTGTCACATGTGTCTCGGGTGGCGGTAAGCACTTAGCATCAGGTGATTTGTCTGCTCCTCTGCCCCCTATCTCATAAACAAAAACATAAAAACAATTACAAATAAAAAATATCTTTATTTGTGAAAACATAGGTAACACTATGCTCAAAGTCACCCAGAGAGCAATGGAGAGGGCTATGCTCGGAGTCTCTTTGCGTGATCGTATCAGAAATGATGAGATCCGCAGTAGAAATAAAGTCACAGACATAGCCCAAAGGATTGCATGTCTCAAGTGGCAATTGGCAGGCTACATAGCGAGGAGAACAGATGGCCATTGGGGCGGAAAGGTCCTCAGTGGAGGCCACGTACAGGAAATCACAGCCGAGACAGGCTCCCCACAAGGTAGACCGACGATCTGGTGAAGGTCGCGGGAATCCATTGGATGCGGGCGGCGCAGGTAGGACCGATCTGTGTGTGCAGCAGTGGACGTCTATAGGCTGAAATGATGATGATGACGATGAGGTTACAAAGGTGTTGTGATTAATTTGAGAAATACGTACGCTATGCTCTGCTTTTCAGCATACAAAACAAGTAAAATTAAGACAAGTAAATAAAATGTTGATTAATAATAATAAAATTTAATCTCTAAATACAATAAAACAATCTTATTACATGTCAATCAAGTATTTAATTAAAATTAAAGTTCAATGCTTTTTAAATATGTCGGAATATTAATAAGATTGACGTCAGTTTTTTAGTTCTAAGAATTCGTTGATTAAAGCCTTTTCCACCGAAAAATGAAATACATTTCTTTTGAAATCATTGAAGTACCGATTCGTTCGCACTTCTATAAGGAGGTTATTATAAATCTTGGGGGCGAATATAACATAATTTACTGAGTCAGTTATCAGTGGTAAAATCTTAAAAAAAATCACTTTCGACTAAAACTTGAGCCACACTTTAGCCACCTTTTAGCCATTATAAATCGCGGTCTAAAGTTATTACCATACTAAAACTCAAGCGGCCCCGTTCCAATATACAATGTTATGGTGACGGGTAGGGCACACTAGCGACGCCAATCGATTTTAATTTTTAGCTACTAAACCGGATCTATTTTAAACAATTTCGCGGTTACAATCTCCCGGCAAACACTTATACTATTTATTAAATAACCATGCACAAATTTTGGGTCCATTTTTGTATGCGAAAAATTGATTCACGCCTAAAGTGGCCGCGTTTGGCGTCGCTAGTGTGCCCTACCCTTAAAAAGGGCGGGCATGACTTTAATTTCGGAACTATTCTTAGACCGCATTTTGAAATAAGGGGATAGTTGTCAACAAATTATCGTCTACAAATTATTGGTTTCTTATAGTTTCCTAACTTCCTTTATCATAGTTTCTAGCGTCCATCGCTGTGTCACCACGATCGGCACGTTACTGGCTGCGCGGCCGGCTGCAAACGACTTAACAATGGCACTTCCAACTTAGCATCCATGCAGTGTTGCCAAAAGGTCACATTTGTTACATGTTAAGAAACTATTACCTCATCTTAGCGTGTAATTGAAATATCTCGAATTACATTCATGAAAATGAAAAAGCTCTTTATTATCAATAAAGATATTAGCCTAAAACTTAGATGGCGAATGGTGAAATGCTATACTCACTTATAGAGTCGATGCATGGACCCTCCGGAAAGGCGATATAAACAGAAAATGTCTTCGAAATGTGGATGTATAGACGCATGCTTACAATATCATGGAGGGACAGAGTTGTCAATGAAGAAGTTCTAAAAAGGCGATATAAACAGACTAAATGCCTTCAAAATGTGGATGTTCATGCTTACAATATCATGGAGGGACAGAGTTACTAATAATGTAGTTCTAAAAATTATTAATAAAAAACAAGAACTATTTTACATATAAAAAAAGCAAAACTGTGCTCTATTGGAGGAAAAGATCGAGAGCAAAAGAGGGAAGGGACGCAGATGAATAACCTGGTAGGTCAATCTTAAGGAAAGGACCGGAATAAAAGACGCTGCTCTGCTAAAAGCAGAGCACAGAATAGAGAGTAATATCTCAGGGTGGTCGCCGATATCCGATAAGGAAGTGGTATTAGAAGAAGAAGAACAGCGTGAATGAATGAATGAATGAATATATTTATTTACTAGAAACACGGTACATTTATCAATAGGATGATAATGAACTTGTCAGATCAACATGTTTTGACATACATGGCATGTAAAAATAATCTTAAAATATAATTCAATTTAAAAACAATGAGATAAATTCAATACAAATTAAAATAAATGTCAAAATATTTTTTGAATTAAATTCTCATGCAGAGTCTATAAATTGCTTAATACTATAAAAGTTCTTGTCCAGTAACCAAGCACACAATTTTTTATGTGGCTGCGGAGAGTTAAGTGCTTTTATGCTTTCTGGAGTTTTATTAAATATTTTTGTGCTCATATTGAAACCATTTCTCATATATTGAGTCGTTTGGGTACAAATCCTAAGACAAGTCTGTTTGGATGCTTTTTATTCCGCTGATAAATATCATAAGCCTTAAGAAACAGGTTTTATTATTTTTGACAAATTTAAAACCTTCAAATATCAGTAGGCTCGGTAAAGTTAAGACGTGTAGGTAATTCACCGTTGCGCAACATGTTATCGCTTAGAAATCCGGTACGCTTATTCATCATTCAGAATTTGGGAGTATGACAATTACAATGAACCGACTGCCGGTCTAACCCTGCGCAGCCCCGTGACAGGGGAACCAGACCAACTGAAACATGTTACTCGTCTCAGAAACAATCCAAAGCATGCAGGTCTCACAGCCGAGCTAATGGTAAAAAACGCGCATAGATTTGGAAAATTCAGATAAGCATGCTCGGATTCGAAACCTCGAACTATCGTAGGGAAAGTGCCTGCTCTTAAGCGCTGAAGTATCATCATCATTAAAGTCATTATTAGTTTAAAGGATGGAAGCGCACTTGTGACTCCACTGGTGTTGCGGGTGTCCATGGGCGGCGGCAATCGCTTACCATCAGGTGATCCATCTGCTCGTCTGCCACCTATGTCATAAAAAGAAATAGTTGCTCGAGTATTTTCGATTGCTTCGGGTATTGTACATATAACGGCAAAATGCACCTCTTGTATATATCAAGCCAAAACTGATGGTATGCAGGAGAGCCCACGTTACAGTTACAACGGACGCGATGTCAAGGCATCACTTCCAAAACACATATAGAGCCAAATCTAAAAATGACAGCCCGCTTTCCACATACGAATATGTAGGGATTTTATCGATTTATTATAGGCTGGCAACATAGCACTCTAGCTAGGCGCTAGTGCTAAACAACAACGTCGTTATCGTGTTTGCTCCAAACTCGAATCAAACTGGAAGTCGATGCAAATCGATTGTGTTTATAGACTTGTCCGACATCTGATGTCGAGCGGCCAGCGGTAAAGAATAATTCTCATTTCTAACCCCTACTATGATGGTAAGCCTCGATTGGCGACAGTTTAGTGGGTAAGGAACTGGAAAATACTGGCCCTTGAACGGAAACGTGTCGTTTTCACGTAAAAAGTCACAGTAAGAAATGATCTAACCTATCTCATCATAATTTTAAATGATAGAGTAACGTATATATACTGAGTTAGAGGAATCAGCCGGTTCGCCAATGCTAGCGCCTTCAAGAGGAAAACGACCAATATTCAGTCAAATGTTTAATGTTTTTTTTTCTTTGTTTACATTTCCCAAGTTTGTTTATTTTTATTTGTATTATTGAACAAATAAATGTTTTTATCTTATCATATTAATACTCAACGGCTGTGTAGTACGGCCGCCTTCGAGAATCAGTTAGGGAGACAATTTTCCTTCTAGATCTCTGGTTTATTTCCAATACTTTATTAAAATTGCAATTGTGGGCAACCCTTGCTACTAATCTGATCTTACTCCATCTCGAGGCAGTTGAAATAATATAATATATATAGACAGTCTTAAGGTAGGGCACACTAGCGACGCCAATCGATTTCAATTTTAAGCTACTAAACCGGATCTATTTTAAACAATTTCGGGGAAATTAAATTTTGGATCCAAAGCGCACGCAAAAACGGACCCAACGTTTGTGCATGGTTATTTAATAAATAGTATAAGTTTGCCGAGAGGTTGTAACCCTGAAATTGTTTAAAATAGGTCCGGTTTAGTAGCTTAAAATTGAAATCGATTGGCGTCGCTAGTGTGCCCTACCCGTCACCTTAAAGGGATTATAATATTATGATCTGTCTATATTGTTGATTAAAGATACTCTTTAACGAGTGCTAGCCACTTAACAGAATTCATAACCATATCTCCTCCTCCTCCTTTGCGTGTTTTTGTTTGCAGGCGACAGGTATAGTTTCATTGGTTACGAGACGGCTTTGTTGTATGCTTTCAGATTGCAAGCGACAGTCTCCTTTCTTTCTCTCAACGTGACCACCTTTAACTATAACTGCTTTAAGATTCTTCATATATTTAATACAAGCTTACAGCAAGCGACCTTCCCATGTCGTTGGAAGATTACGCGAGTGGTACCTGTTCCAAAAGGAAAGTCAGGCCCGGAGGTTGATGGGTACAGACCAGTGGCAGTGCTGTCAACTCCGGCTAAAGTTTTTGAGTCAGCGGTCCAGCGCTGCGTGCAGGGACAGGTGAGCAGTCGAATGTCGGACGCGCAGCATGGATTCCAGCCGGGGCGCAGCACAGGTACTAATTTGCTCAACTTCATGACGTTGGTGGTTCCGGCAGTTGATGCAGGAAGACAAGTGGACGCGGCGTACTTCGATTTTAGAAAGGCATTTGATACGGTAGATAATGACGTACTACTATGCAAACTTGCTCAAATCGGATGCACGCCGCACCTATTGCAGTTTTTCGTAAGTTACATGAGAGAGCGGCAACAGTACGTTGACTATAATGGGTATGAATCAGATCCGTACTATACCAGATCGGGGGTAAGTCAGGGCAGCAATTTGGGACCTCTGGAGTTCATAATTATGATAAATGACTTGCCAGAAGTAGTTAAAAACGCTTGTTGTTTGTTGTTTGCTGATGACCTCAAATTGCTGCTTGACGTGAAGAATGAGTCGGACTGTGAATGCCTACAGGAGGATATAAACAGGGTGGTAAAGTGGAGTCATGATAACAAGCTCTACTTTAACGTGGCAAAATGCTCTGTTATAACGTTTACCCGTGCGAAGAACCCTTTACACTTTGAGTACAAAGTTGAGGCGACACCGATGAAACGAGTTACAGAAGTAAGGGATCTAGGTGTAAATCTCACTCCAGACTTAACTTTTCGGGACCATATAATTAAAATAGGTAAAAAGGCATACAGGAATTTAGGTTTTGTTCTAAGACAGACAAAAGGCTTTACGAATATAACTACTGTAAAGGTGTTATACGATGCGTTGGTCCGGAGTCAACTGGAGCATAATGCGGGAATTTGGGGCCCACACGAAGCGAAGTATAGTGTCATGTTAGAGCGAGTACAAAACAAGTTCGTGAGACACTTATACTTCAAATTGTATGGGGTATATCCATTTTATCCACTTATGTACCCAACACTATTCGTGCTTGGGATGGTCGGGTACAATGAGCTAAGGGTGAGACGGGAGTTCGCACTTGCCTCATACGTGGTGAAACTGCTGCGTGGCATCGCGCACAACCCGGGAGTGCTACGTTACCTGCATCTGCGCGTGCCGGACCGGTATGTCTGGCGAAGGAGACGCCCACCATTGCTACTGGTACCAAGGTCCAGGACAAATTTACTGGAAAAAACGCCACTCAGCCGCTCGATCGGCATTATAAACGAGGTCCAAGAAAGGATTGACATTTTCTCATGCTATTTGAGTGAACTCGCAAAAGTGCTCCTATTTGTTATAAGTTATTGCCAATAAAAATGTGATTTGATTTGTTTTGTAATTTAATTTGTTTATTATTATCGTTAAAATATAAATATTGACATGTAATTAGTGTATAATATTAGATATAAGTTGACATAACATGTATTAATTATGAAATAGATAAACAAGTAGTTTTTAAGTTGACAATATCAATTTGAATGCAATAATAATATATTTTTATGAAGCTGTACTATCGCATTAAGCGCATGCTTGTAAGGATAGTAAAGTCGTTTTAAATAAATAAATAAATAAATAAATAAAGATTAACTATGCATTGTTTCAGCCAATAGACGTCCACTGCTGGATGCTGCGGATCTCATCATTTCTGATACGATCACGCAGGGAGACTCCAAGCATAGCCCTCTCCATTGCTCTCTGGGTAACTTTGAGCTTCCTTAATCGGCACATTGTAAGCGCCACGTTTGGGTTCCGTCTGTCATCACTGGCAACACACACGCATTGAAGACTTCCGTCTTGAGACACTGCGGTAGATCTGCCGAAAATATGCTGCGTAGCTTCTCGAACGCTGCCCAGCCGAGTCGGATTCGTCGATCGACCTCTTTCTGGAAGTTGGACTTACTAAGCTGGACTTTTTGTAGATGTACTCGTCTACAACTTCCAGTGTAGAGCTTCCAACCTTTACAAGAGCGGGTACGACATGGGAATTCGACATAATTCTATTGGCTGAAATGATGATGCATTGTTTGTATGCATAATGCGTGCATTGATGGTAATTCCAATTCCTAATTCCTTGGATTCTCTAGCAGTAAATTGAAGATCCAATCTATCTTTATATTAGAACTCAGTTAAAACAGCCCTATCCTTAGTAGGGCCTTATGTACGGTAATGCCCCCAGTCGGTGGCGAGGTCGCGCGTAAAATTTTACAAGCCGCCCGCTACTAGCTTCATTTTTGATGCCTCTGTTTACGATGGACGCTAGAATGTCTGTGTCTTTTGTGGATGACAACGTAAAATTGCAAAAACTGATAGAAGAGACATTATAAATGAAATTGTTATAATGTGTGTTCTACCGCCTGTACAAGGGTTTGTTCTCTGAGGAACAATTTGAAATTCGCCAACTTCTGCATTGCTCGCCACCACAATGCTCGAATCTGGAATCTAAATGTGCGCACACGGTACGGTTCCAAAGGAATATCCTCTCGCGAACGCTCCGACTATGGTTTTTAAGGGTCACACTTGTTTGCTATCAACGTTATATAAAAAAAAAAACTATCACACCAGCACTACATTCCATAACATAAATACAAGGAAGTTCTTAATAAATTTAGGGTACAATTATCGAAAAAAAATGTGTCGGATATAACTACTGTTTGTAATACAAAGAAACCATAGACACAGAATCCAGAAATTGTCCTGGATTCTTTGTCCTGAATTTTGATAAAGGTTTTTTTTCAAATTGTAAGATTTGTAGATGATGTTTGTAAGCCAGAAACTCACTGATTCATATAAACATTCATTTGTAAAAAGAAGGCGCGTTTATAAAATTATTTAAGCTGATCTACTAAACTGCTTAAGCTAAATGCCAATTATTTAGCAGAAATGTTTCTAATCAGTAAATTTTCTCGCTTGCGCAACTATATTTTAAGTACGCAAATATGGATATTAAGATCCGAATGGAATATTTTTTTTAACATAAGCCCCTAAATAAATAAAGGTTAAACAAATTTATTTAAACCGCTTATAAAATTAAATAGTATTTGAGTATTTAGGTGTTGAACTCAGGTAAACCAAGGTTAGTATAAAGTCAAAAGATTTCGAGCAACATCTGCATAAACGTGTTAACTTCACTTCAATCAACAATATTATGCAAAATTGGGTTGTACGCTTGGCATGAATGGACCGGCTCAAGTGGAGTGACTCCTCGGATTTACAAAACCAGCGTGAATCAGCGCTTGAGCTGTTTCTTCGAGTGATTTAGGGTATTGGAGGCCCAATCGGGAGGGAAGGCGAGTAATGTTAAGGGTCCGGCGAATAACGTATTTCCCAATTTGCGATTTGAGGATATCTCGACATTTCATTGCTGTTACTCGGATTGATTTGTCTATGTCTCGATAACACCTGCTCTTAAAAATATTAACCCACTAAAAAATATGTATATGCGATTCGATTTCGTAAATGTTACATATTTCCTACCTATTTATGGTTTTATATTAAAAACTCAATAGTTCATTATGAAAATGAAGACACAGCTTGTATTGTTTAGATACACAATGTCTTATAGAAAATCAAAATATAATCATCAAGTTTCATTCATAATTTTTAGTATTCGCAAATCCACAAAATTTTCTTATAAATTTCAGAGAGCTATCTGCTATTTCTACTCAAACGGAAGGGTCGCCATAGCGCGACAGAGATAGCGAGATGTCCGAGGAACGGCGAAGCTCGCCGAGAATTGAATTTGAACGATGATCCGCCGCACTCTTAACAGCGCACTTTTGCCTTCACTGGTGTTT